>CM068967.1:56363078-56375480 GCA_035128595.1 Eptatretus atami
CTACGGCTTCGTTTGTTTGTTTGTCAACACAAGAATGTATTTATGCAAGGCACAAATGTCACCACAGTCGGTAGTTGGAGTTGCTAGCCTACCGTCTAGCCTACCAGTCACACGTTATCCTTTTTTTCTAACCTGAGTAACTCTATATCCACTAAGCGTATTTCACCATATTTAGATATGCTAAGTACCGTCTTTCACAGTCATGTTTCCCAATATAAATGCTAGTACTGTCTATTAAAGTTACTATACACATTAGAATTGTGAGTAACGTCTATAAAGTATATACAATCTTAGACATGTGAGTACGTTCTATTAAAGTATGTTACAAATCAGATGTGCAGTACGTCTATAAAGTATGCCTGCCATATCTATTCTTTTTTTTTTTTTTTTCTGCAATGTGAATCAGCTACATCTATAATATGTACTATACTCCCGCAATGAAGGCTGACGTCCTTTGCGGGCCCCTCCTCATCTCTCTCTCAGCTGCTGAGGTGGTCGGTGGTCTTTCTGTTCCTCTCTACCGTTCTCTCCTCTCCGCGCCCCGCCCCTGCTTCTTTCTTCCTCTGCCGATTCGTCCCACCACATTTCCGCAGGCGCTCAGGTTCGCCAACACACCCCCTTTGGTACAACTACCAAAAATCACGAATCACTGCTCTACTTCACTCTTTCTTCCTTTTCTTCCCGCCTTTGATAACTCCTCCACTCTATTTTCCAATACCATTCTTCCTCCCAGCCTGCAAAACGCTGGTTCACCACCACCTTTATTCATGTCCCCCATCCAAATCCGATCCTATTTCTCCCCCGTAATCACCAGCCCACCTCATATCAAATTTCCCTGCCTTTCCTTCCTGACAAGTCTCTGTAACTGTCTCATCTTTGTATTTCCCCATGTCTCCCGCCCCATCCCTTCCTTCCCACAGTCTCCTTAAGGTCTCTTGTTCCCCCTGTTTTGTCCTTTACCCATCTCCGCCCCTCTTTTTATTGCCGTTGCCGTGGCATTGTGTCTGTTAGCTCATCACCGAGCCTCGACAAGGTATTAAAAAACATAATAATACATAATAATATCTAGAATGCGAGTACTGTCTATAAAATATTATACAATTTAGAATGTGCCGTGTCTATAAAGAATGTAACAATTAGAATTGTGAGTGCTCCCGATCAAAGTATTACAAATTAGAATGTGTAGTGTCTATAAAGTATGCTACAGTTAAATGTGCAGAGTCTATAAAAGTATGTACAATTAGAAGTGTGTCTAAAAGTATAATACAATTAGAATGTGAGCTAGTCTATTAAAGTTGTACAATTAGAATGTGCTGAGTGCTCCTATAACGTAGTCAATTAGAATGTGACTATGTCTATAAAGTATATACATAAGAGTGGTTACGTCTATTACAAGTATTACCAATTAGAACGAGTTACCGTGTATCAAGTACTATACAATTAGAATGTGCCAGTACGTCTATAAAGCTATTATACAATTAGAATGATAACGTCTATAAAGTACTATACAATTAGAATGTGAGTACTGTCTATAAAAGACTTGTTACAATTAGCGAATGTCTAGTCCATGATAAAAGTATGTACAATAGAATTGTGAGTCATGTCTTACAAAAGCATATCTAGGTACATTTAGAATTCGTGAGTATGCCTACAAGCTCATATACAATCTAGAATGTGATGTGTCTATCAACAGTACTATCAATTAGAATCTGTGATGTATATAAAGTATGTACAATTAGAATGTGATGTTTGTTCTATAAAAGTTATTACAGATTTCAGAATGTGGAGGTCTTAGTTATATACAATTAGAAGGTGATGTTATAAAGTATTAGTCATTAGAATGTGACGAGCTCTATAAAGTACTTACAATTAGATGGTGAGGCTCTATAAAGTATGTACAATTAGAATTGAGTGTCTATAAAGTTGATTATACAATTAGATGTGAGAAATGTGCTCCTATTAATAAACGCTATGTACAATTAGAACGTAGTCTATAAAGCATGTACACATTAGAATGTGAGAGTCTATAAAGTATGTACAATTAGAATGTGAATGTCTATAAAGTAAATACAATTAGAATGTGAGAGTCTATAAAGTATGTACAATTAGAATGTGAGTGTCTATAAAGTATGTACAATTAGAAGGTGAATGTCTATAAAGTATATACAATTAGAGTGTGAGAGTCTATAAAGTATGTACAATTAGAACATCTATAAAGTATGTCAGTCTCCAAAATAAGTGTGGGCGAGGGTCTGTAATCTTTCATTGCTCGTTCTAGTTTATCTTTGCTTTAAGTGGGAAGTGTGGGGATTTGCCATGGCCTGGCGTCGACTTCGCTCGCGTTTGTTTTTTCATTGTTACAGTTAAAAATAAAAATCCTTGAGAAACTTGAGTGAAAGGTGCTCGGAGTGGAGTGAAGAAGGTTACAAGGAGAGAGAAAGATGGAAGATAAAGGAAATAAAATTTAAATACAGATTATATTCACAAGAACAAGCCTGTGTTGTCTTTAGGTGTTAGGGTGCAGCTTGGGATCCTAGGGTCCTGAGTTCAAGCCCCGTTGGGCGCTGAATTAATACACCAGGATGTTGACTCAGCCTGTCATCCTTCTGAGGTTGGCAAAATGAGTGCCAGTGCATTGGTTAAGGCCCAGTCACACCTTGACGTTTTAGCCAGCAATGGCAACGTATTAAAATGTATGTAAAACGCTGGCTTACGTTGAACTTTTGATGTTTTTTTTTAAAGATTCGGACGTATTCAATAACGACTTGGTCTTATGCATAACGTATTAGTAACGGCAACAGAACGTTTCGTTGGTTATAGATAACTTATACCAACGAATGCTGAACCTGTTGTCGGCCTTCACAACCTATGCCCAACGATAGTCTAACTTATGCATAGCGCGCTGCACGCATCGCCGACGATGACGTGGCGTAGGTTATGAAAAGGCTGCCGCACAACGATTCAAATCATAACCGCCGCAGAAATGGAAGTGTCAACATCGCAGTATCACCTTGGCGATCTTGCCAGCTATGCCGACTCTGAAAAATGCGTCTAAACGCTGGCGCACGTCGAATACGGTATGGGTAAGTTTGGTATGCGTGAATAGAACGCTAAAGTACGCTATCATAGTCGTGATTATAATGGAGTACGTCTTGTATTTTAAACATGTTGAAAATTTTACGACGTACTTGCCGTTATACACGTTCCGCATGCGTGGGATAAGTTGTACGCACGATATGCGATCGTTGACACACATCGACACAGTTACTTGAAAGGTACTCATAAGTTGAACACGTCAATGTAATGGTTCGCTCAGTGTTCCAGACTCCCGTTTTTTTTTTTTTTTTTTCTTCGGTATTGACGCTGTTCAGTGTACAGTGCGGTTATGATTTAAATCGTGAGCGCAGCTAATATTATTTTATATTTAAACCGCACTAGAAATCGAAGTGTCAAAATCACCATCATACCGAAGGAAGGAGAAGAAGAAGAAGAAAAAAAAAACAGGAGTCTGGAACACTGACGCTAACCATTACCTTGATGTGGTTCGACTTATGAGCACCTTACAAGTAACGTGTGTCGATGTGTGTCACCCATCGGTAATGTGAGTACAACACGTTACTCATAGGTTAGAAATAACTTTCGGGTACGCTACAATTACCTCGACGTGTTTCGACTTATGAGTAACTTACAATTAACGTGTGTCGACGTGTGTCACGATCGCGTGACGTGCCTACAACTTATGGCCAGCGTTATGCGGAACGTGTGAGTCATACGCTGGCATAAGTCTTAATTTCAAGCATGGAAAATTTGAGGACAACCGAAAAGTACAACGTTTAAAGCCAGCGTACAACGACGTATGCAGTGTTTTCAGCGTGCTCTCAATGTTATCAAACTTACCCATAACGTATTCGACGTGTACCAGCGTTTTAGACAAATTTTCCAAAAATCGGATAAGCTGGCTAAAACGTCAAGTGTGTGACTGGGCCTTAAGGGGGACACTGCATCAGCGGCATAGCCATGTCCCAACCAATGATGCAACCAGCAGCCACAGGCTGCATTCGATAGAGAGAGAGATTCACAAGAACTCAACAAGGAAGATTTATTTTTGACCATTAACGATATTATTACTGCAACAAAATAAACAATGGTAACACTGATAATTAAGCACACAATAATAGATCAACACGCCTCCATGTTATGCATTATTATACATCATTGAACAGCTGAAAAAGAACTAACACTTCATTGATCTTTTACCAATTCCTGTTATTAAACCATTTTTTTGCTTTGCATGTCAATTATTAATTATGAAGATGATTCAAGCAGGTTTTTATTTTTCTATGGTGACATCACATTAACATGACCTTTCAATTATACTTGACTACATGAGAAGATTGTTCCAAAAGCTGCAATTATTTTTGTTTTGAATTTTCAGTTCTGGATTAAAATGCATTTCCACGTCATCCATAATCACGAGGGACATCTAGAGAGATGCACTAGGTTGGCAGGTTAGCTTTGAGGTACAAGCACTCACCTTCGGGCTGCCCAGCCTGGGTTTGAATTTCTGTCCAGTTATGAACTGCCATCCTGGTGTTTCGCAAGTAGGGCGATGCGTCAATATGTGTGCCGTCTATCGAATCGATGTTAAGACCCGTGTGCCAGCATTGGTCGTTGGTGGACGATAACGATCCCATGATGTCTTTTGCAAAGCAGAGGGGAGTTATCACTAGCATTCTGAAACGATTACAAGTTCCTGCACTTTCAGTCAAACGCCAGGCTTGACCAGCCAGTTTGTGAAAGACGGGCCCAGCTGACAGCACAAGGTGGTGGGAATAATTGGGGCCATTAAGGAAGAAGATGCAGAGACATCGACTCTCAGAGTATTCTCGCTCAGATGCTCATTGGTCTTACCACAAGCAATGTATCATCGTTTTATTTCATTATTATTCTTTTTTGCCGACAAAGTCGAGGCTCATGGAGGAGCTCGAACACAGAACAGACTAGGGCATAACAGAACAAAAGGAACAGTGTAAAGAAGATAAGGTGGTGGGGGGCAGAAGGGAAAACATCAACAGCAAGGTAGAGGGACAAAATAGAAGGAAACCTGGATCAGGTATAAAGGACATGGGGAAGAATGGACAGTGTGGGGGAAGAGGACACATGGTTGAACAAGCTGGATACAGTTTCAAACTCCCAGTCACAGAAGTGAAAGAGAAACTGGGTAAGAAGCAGAAATGGAACAAAAATTTTTTTTGAAGAAGAGGAGGGGGAGTTATTTAAGATTAGAAATAATGATCAACACTTTAAGAGAGAAAAACAAATCAAATTGCAATTTATTGCAAGAGAGGGCCTCAAACAAGCAAATCAGCAATTTTACGAGTTTCCAGTTTGTAAAAAAATTGATATGTATTCAAAATAAACAAAAATCTGGGGGAAAAAGCAACCCCAGACCATCCTGTATTATGATATAGCATAATCAATAATATATAATTTCCCAAAACAAAAGCCCAAGTATGAAATGAAATATCACCAGGAGAGAAGGGGAGTGAGCGATGATAAGCAGGTGAGCGAAGAGTGATGAATGAGAACACATAAACAACCCCCCCCCCCCTTCTCTCTCTCTCCATCTCTCTCCCCTCCCTTCCCCCCCTAATAATTCTATGAAAAGCATTCAATCTATTACTACATCTGCACTTTGCATATTACTTGCTACGCCCGAATGAATATGAGAGCACGAATGCTTAAAGTCCACGCGAGTGCACGTCGAGAGGGGAGCAGAAACAGTTCTTTCTCACAGTTTGTAGAATAGCCAGAACACATGTACAATAGTCATTGTGGTAGACAAGGCATGAGATGATAGAACATGAGTCACAGGGCAAATAAGCCACATCATAAGACATTCAGCTTTATGGCTGGTAGGTCAAGCAAAAGATGGAAAAGTCAATG
This sequence comes from Eptatretus atami, assembly GCA_035128595.1. Lineage (NCBI taxonomy): Eukaryota > Metazoa > Chordata > Myxini > Myxiniformes > Myxinidae > Eptatretus > Eptatretus atami. The sequence goes on from CM068967.1 coordinate 56,369,025, forward strand.
GCACAATATGTCGTATCAGGCCATGGCGTTGCATGATATAGATCATGAGCACAGTTTTCTATCTGCTGTGCTTATACAAGGTGAACTGTGCAAGAAGCAGCACCATTGCTGCATCAGTTCACCCAAGTGACTCCTCACATTCCAACTTTGGTCCTTCGGTGCAAACGACCAAATATTTCCATAACTGAGAAAAGGCTCAACAGACTTCGCTAGATGACCTCGTGGAATGTTTCATCACAAGGATTTTTATCCAGCCGCCACGTGGCGAAGGGGGATATTGTTGTCACCCAGGTCGCGGTTCCTCCGTCCGGGCGTCAACATTTATAGCTGTGAGTGCGATAACTCATAAACTGTTCGCCATATCGATTTGAAATTTGGGTCACACATGTACCACCTGAAAAGGAAGACCTTATTGATTTTGGCGTGGCCGGATCCAAGATGGCCGACTGGGGCAGCCATCTTGAAAAAATGTTTTTTCGCCATATCGATTTGAAATTTGAGTCACACATGTACCACCTGAAAAGGAAGAACCCTATTGATTTTGGCGTGGCCGGATCCAAGATGGCCGACTGGGGCGGCCATCTTGAAAAAAATTTTTTTTGTAATAATGGAAAACCGCTTATCTGATTTCAATTATTTTCTATGGCGGTTGATTTTGGGCGTGGTCGGATCCAAGATGGCCGACGGCATCTTGAAAACAAGATGGCCGACGGGCGGCCATCTTGAAAAAAATGTTTTTTGTAATAAATGGAAAATCTCTTATCTGATTTCAATTATTTTTCAATGGCGGGGGATTCCCCATCTCTGATGGTATATTTTCTATTTCTACCTGTATTTCAACATTTACCTGTCATGGTTACCTCCACCACCGAAGGTGAAGGAGGTTGTGTTTTAACCCCTTTGTCTGTTTGTTTGTCTGTGTACTGCGATATCTCAAAAAGTTGTGCACGGATTCCGATGAAACTTGGTGGGCAGGTTCGGTGTGTGACAAGGAAGAATTGATTCAATTTGTGAAGATCCGGATTCGATCTGGATACGAGTTTTATTTAATTTTTTTAAGTGATTTTTCACCATTGAGAGATCGGGCCAAAAATGATACATAGCGTACATAGGATGATACAGTATTTAAAAAATGTAATGGGCCCGATATGTTCTCGTGGGTCAAGCATTACGTGGCGGAGGTATGCACTCTACCGAGTGCCATTTAGTTTTTGTATGTTTCATCACCAATGCATTCAGACTGTATTTTGACTTGAAGTCCACAAATGTTTTCATTGGTTTCAAATCGACCATTTTGGCCTGTTAATGAAGCCATGGAGGCATCCACATTCAGTATTGTCCAATGACTAAAGTGGATATGTAGTTGTGAAAACCTCCATATGACGAATGCACACTTCCCCTTTTGGGTGATGGTCCATAATAATGCCCTGTGAGGATCTCTCTCTCTTGATCTCTATCTCTCTCTCTCTCATCAGGAGTATACTGACTCTTTGCAGAAATTTTTCTTTGGTACATGGTGTCAAGGCTCATGGAGGAGCGAGAACACAGAATGGATGAGGATGTAACAGAAAAAAGAGAACACAGAAGATGAACAAGATGGATACAGCAGCAAACTCTCAATGACAGAAGTGGAAAAAGGAAAACTAGAACCGTGGAAAGAGGTGGGCTTTGGGAGGGTTAATAGGGGTAGAAAAGATCATGGTTGTGGATGGGGGTTGACCTGAGATGGTGGTGAATGGATTTCTTGAAGCCCTGGAGGGGAAAACGACATTGAAGAGACTGAGGAAGTTGGTTCCACAGGTGGGGGAAAAAAGAGGAACGAATGTGTGGAGGTGAGCAGTGACACTGGATTTTCTGAATTTCACCAAAGGGGGGTCACTGTACCCTGCAGAAACCAGTGGGAGTGGGCAGTGGCATATCGAGTAAAAATGACGCTCGGGGCGAGATGTCAATTTGCTGCCCCCTCGTAACTCACTTGCTGAATTAAACACAAAGCCCAATGAAATAACTTTATTACAAATCAAATTAGGTACAGTACATTTTCAAGTAAACAGTTCAAATATACAGCAAGTAAGCAGACGAAGTTAGCTCTGTGGTGGCATCCTAACTTGGCAGATGAGGCATCTAACCCTAGTCGAGCCGTTTGGATAATTTTTTGCATGTCATTCATCTCAGTTAGCACGGGCTTCCAAAAGAATAGGTATACGGTGAAAATGTAGGTCATCATGCTATTCAAAAAAATAGCTGCATCTGACCGTGTGTCTTGTGTCTTGGCATTACTATCACGAAGCTGCTCCAGGGCTTCGGATATTTCATGTAGGTTGGACCATACAGTATCGATTGCATCATGCTTGGAGCTCCATCGAGTCTCGCAAACTCACTTCACTATCTTCTCTGGGCCAAACTGCTTGAAGATTTTCCACTGGTGAAATGAGACAGAGAAAAACTGGTAAAGTTTCTCGATTGTCCCGAAAAAAGTAATGACGTTCACTGTAGTTGCAGCAGAGTGAACCACAGCCAAATTAAGGGAATAATTGCTACATAGAATGAAGACAGCCTTTGGATTGATATCGGTGAAGATCAGTGCAAGGGCAGTGAGAAATTGAGTTATTGATGTAAAGTGCAACTCCGCCGCAAGGTCGTGGTTCAGGCCTATCGAATGGCAGGACACAATAACTGGAGAGAGACACAAAGGAGTCGGGGATGTCCAGTAGGAGTAAGGATTCTGTTTAACAGATGATATCTGGCTTATCAGCAGTAGCCTGGACTGAGAGATGTGTCAGGTTAGAATGGAGACCTCAGATGTGTGAGGTCGACACAGTTAGAGATAGGGGGGAGGAGACATTGGGAGGGTGCAGGATGTGGGGAGAAGGGAGGTTTTTTGGTGTCAAGGAGAGGCCTTGGGGAGGAGGGGTGAGAGGGAAGGTTTGAGTGTATGGGGTGCAGGAAAAAGTTTGGGTGCGGGGGACGAAGTCAGCTCTGTGGTGGCATCGCTGGGCACCGCCATTTTGTCTGAATATCGTCAACTCTGCCCTCAGAGCATAGCAAATTTGATTGGTTGAAACGGTGTCCAATTTTTCCCAAGTACTGCTAAACGGAAGGTTTTTGGAAGTGCAAACAAGGCGATTTGTGTTCTACAGTGTTTAATTATACGATTAAATTGGAATAAAATAAAAGTTTTAAAGCTTTGGGAAAACAAACAAACAAAATAAATCATTGAATCTGAGGTTTATTGCCGCTGATGCAGCGTCTTTTACACCTCCTTATTCTACACATCAAATTAGTTATTCGTGTCTGTTGTTTGTGTCCTTTATGACATCCCCAAAAATAGAAAGTTTCCTGTTTGGAATGATTTTTAATTTTGTTTGACTGCCAGGCAGGTTGACAGACAGACTGAAGCAATTGGTTTACCATGCTATGCGGAAGCATGTTCAGAACAATCCATCCATCCATTGGGACCATACTCTGTGCAGAGTGTTGGTGCTGTCTAAGCAGTCTCTTTGGCTATTGGGCACAATCCTGGATGGGTCGCCACTCCGACACAGGATACCAGCATGCTGGCACTCACTTTGCCGCCCTCAGAAGGATGACAGGAACGATATTCCATACAATTTGCCAAATTCAGGTGTTCTACAGTGTTCAAAATATAACATTCAATTGAAAGTAAGTAGTTCCTCGATCATATAAATAGAATGACAGACAGACAGAATGAACCAATTGCTTAACCCCACATTGTGCTACTCACACAGAGTAATAATGTTCAGAAATGTCAGCCAAAGTAATCAAAATTTGGCAAACGGCATCACTGCTGGGAATGGAGAAACAAATTATTCCCAAACTACGTCCACTCATCCAAAACAATCTGACAAGTTTTGGTGAAACTAACTAAATTCAGGATCACAACTCACTTACACTCATTCATTCCTCTATTTTCCCACCTGCGGAACCAACTTCAACATTCTCTTCAATATCATTTTTCTCTCCAGGTCCTCAAGACAGTTGTTCACCATCATCTCAGATCATCCCCAATCCAAAACCATGATCTTTTCTACCCTTGCTACCCCCCTTCCCCATCCCCTACCCCTAACCCAATACCTCCTCCTTCCAGGTTTCCAGTTTTTCCTTCCTGGAAGTTTCCTTCTGTATCCATCTTGTCCACCCCATGTGTCCTCTCCTGCCCCTCATTCCTCCCCACACCCATTGTTTCTCCAAGTCTCCTTCTATCTTGGCCTTCAATTCTACTGTTGATGACCCCCATTCCTCGACCGTTCCTTTTGCATTCTGTTACATCCTGATCCGTTCAATGTCCTAACACTAACTCTTCCACAAGGCTCGATTATGTATACAAAACAAATTAATGAGGAGAGACACAAGGATGAAATTCTCAAGGTCGACAAAATTTTAATGTGCAATGTTTACTTTGATACTTGATGCTCTTGATTCAAGCCAAAGTTAGAGAAAACTGAGAGTACTGATATTCGAAGTCCCAAGACAAAGGTACTAGCTGGGGGAATGGCCATTTTACTTGGTTAAATTGGGCAACAGAAAGATTAACATAGCGCAAGCAGTCAACTTGTCGGCTTTGTACACCCAAACAATTTGTACACTGGCCCACCCAGAAAATGCTCTCCTGCCCGAAGTAACTGATGATGATTCACAAACAAGAAAGTGGACTGTCAATTATATTTTTACTCCAGGGAGTATCCAGATCACATCAGGCAACATAAGAACATAAACTTTGAAGGAATCTTTTTCTGACATTAATAGACAATATTTTTCTGACAAAGTCAACAGCTATGAAAGAAGACAGATACATTTTGAGCATGTTAAACTCATGATTTCAAGACCAGTCGACAACATCAAATAAAGATTTCACTTTGGGGTGGCCCGCCCGGGTAGAGGCCGTCCAGGACCCCGGGAATTTTTCATGGACCCCGGGCGGGCTCCTGGGTCACTGTTGGGTGATACCAAACTGCCGGATTTTGAGGTCAGTGTAACATCTATCAGATGTCCTCTAGGACTATAAGCAGGTATAATTGCTGATGTTAGGACTACTACTCGAGAACTGAACAATGTCGACATTAATGTGGAAATCTTCAGAACCAGAGTACGATTTAGTGTCTTGTTTAATGGCTGTTTCATGATTCGTTTGAATTAAGACACACTTCTGAGATTGATTGCTGTTACTTTATGAAATGTAAATATGCTTCCTAAATCCTTCACATCGTCACGTTGCTCCAGGTAACAGGGTCTGCTTCCTCCTTATGTTGCTGATATTGCAGTGGTATGTCCAGATTCAATACACTATCATAAAATCAAGCCAAGGCCATTCGATCCATGGTACCAGAGATTAAATGTCATGGATACAGGTTTTTTGTGATAATCAGCATTATTCTCCTGTGTCTGAATCTCTTTGCCCCACCAAACATTTTTTTTTTATCACAATGATGCCAAGTGTAATTAAACTTATTGTAATTAATTCTGCTGAATAATTTGGAACTATTTAAATATCCAAAACATAGTAGTGAATACAATAACAGCTGTTTATTTTTGAAAAATCGAGATTTGCGGTGAGACCTGACTTCAATGCAGCTATTGCACAGGATCTGCTCCTTGCAGCCTCTGCTCTTTGCATTGCACAACATGTAGGTGGCACTGGGAGGTGGAACAGCAGAGAATGGTGGGACCTCAATGAGTCGCTTTGAGAGGTCTGCACTGTTTAGCATCCGTGGCGAGATGTCTGGGGCAAGCCTGACCAAAAGCAATGTTTCTGACCTCGGAGGGGTCAGTCATGGTGGCTGGACATATTTCACATGAGCATTTGATGACAGAAATCAATAGGCAATCTGCTCGTACACACATCGCAATAGCTCATAATATCATTCATTTATTTCCTTTTCCTGGCATCCATCACATTTTAAAAAAGCCCATAAATTCTACTCTAAATTCCATGACTGCTTTGCTATCCCAAAACGACATCCAACTCTCCGGCATTCATCTTTTCCAACAAATGTGAATTAAATGCATTGTGTGTAACATGCATTTTATGTTTTCTTTATGTTGTTCAGGAGGGTTTAGTAAAGTATTTTCGAAGCTGATCTTCAATGCTGGCTTTTCATGATGCAGGAAGGGCTGGCATGATTGTCTTGAGGTCCACACATACACCTTTGAGCTGTGTCGCCTGGGTTCGAATCTTGACCCAGCTAAAAAAACCTGTCATCCTGGTGTTTCATGGGCAGGGTGAGGCATCATTGTGTGCGCCGTACCTTGGATGGATGCCAAACTGGGTGTCCTGTCTGCTAATATTGGATGGCGAATGTTAAAGATCTCACGGTGTCCTTCACGAAGAGTCGGTGAGCTATTGCTAGTACCTTGGACAAACTACAAATTCCTGTTCTAACACACAGGGGGCACTGCATCAGCAACACAAGGCTTGGCATCTCTCCTGTGGAAAAA
>CM068967.1:56390699-56402022 GCA_035128595.1 Eptatretus atami
GGTGTGTGGTGTGTGTGTGTGGTGGTGTGTGTGGTTGGTGTGTGTGTGTGTGTGCGTGTGTGTATACACATGTATGTGGGAAGTTGCTGTTGTTTGCCTGCTATCTCCACATGTGGGTGGGCGTCATCAGGAGGTGAAAACAGACGACCTACAGGTCTCTCAGTGTGTGTGTGTGTGTTGTGTGTGGTGTGTGTTGTGTGTGTGTGTCCAATTCTCACATAACTGAACAGAATCAGGAGTGGTAACATTAGAAAATTCTTTGAAGAAGAATTAAAATTTCAGGTCCGAATGTGGCAAATGGGACGTATTAACCTCGCCATCGAAGATGGACGGAGTTACCGTTTCACCCCGTCTGTTTTGTTTGTTTGTTTTGTGAACATATTACGGAAAAACTCCTGGACGGATTTCGACGAAACTCTGTGGGGGATTAGTATGGTCCAAGGATCATGCCATTAGATTTTGGACTTGGTCCCAAAGTCCAATATGGCTGCTATGGCGGCCATTTTGAAAAAATAATATGAATTTTTGTTTTTGCATTTCTACATGTTTTAAGTGATTTCCAACCAAAAAAAAAATTTGTTAGAGGAAAAAAAAAAAATTTTGCAACTTTTTTCAAAAAAAATTTCCGATTTTATTTGAAAATTTTTTTTTTTTTTTTTTGCATTTCTACAATGTTTTAAGTGATTCCAACACCCCCCAAAAAAATTTGTTAGAGAAAAAAAATTAGAAATTTTGCAACTTCTTAACTTCTTAAATTAGAAAATTTTGCACTTCTTAAATTAAGAAAAAAAATAGAAATTTTTGCAACTTTTTGCACACTTTCGATTTTTTTTTTTTTTTTTGGCATTCCTAGCATCGCGTCGATCTAGTTAGTTATTAACCTCCGTCAATCTTCCGAAGATGGATGGAGGTTTACTGTTTTCAAACCCCCTTTCTGTTTGTTACATTACGAAATCTAAAGATTTCGTAAGTATAGTACTACCGTTCCTGTTTGTTGTTTTTGTAGTTTGTTCTACGTCAAGTTTCGTCTTAATTGATTTCGTTTGTTTTGTTCGTATGTTTGTTTGTTTGTAGGCAACATAACCGAGAACGGAAGAAGCTACAATGTCAAATTACTCACTCACGTGATTCAGGAGGTGATGGCTAGTGCTGATAGATTTGGTCAAAATCGTCAAAGGCACAGGTCACAGTGAGGTCACACATAATTTCCGTAAATTAACGTGATAAAATGTGAGTATTTTGCTTCGCTTCGACGTTAAGAGTTCGTTTTAAAAACTTCGAATTTTAATTTTGTCTTCGGTTTTTGCGATCGCTTCGGATGCTTAAAACTCTGTTGTGAAATTCTGGTAAAAATCGGAATGTTTTGGGAGACGTTTTAAGAATGTATAAAAAAAATATTTCACTCGAAGCCGTCAAGGGCCGTCCATGATGGCATTGCGTGCTCGAGCAGATGTCAGGACGGGTCCGTCCCATGATGCATTGCCGCTCGAGCAGACGCGTCGTTGATGACATTAAAGGTTTTGCATGGAGAAAATGGAATTTTTTGCTTCGCTCGACGTTCGAGTTCGTTTTTAACTTCGTTTAATTTTTGTCTTCGGTTTTTGCGATCGACTTAGGACGCTTAAAACTCGTTGTCGAAAATTCTGGTAAAAATCGGATGTTTTGAGACGTTTAAGATGTATAAAAAAATATTTCACTCGAAGCGTCAAAGGGTCGTCCATGATGGCATTGCACTGCGAGCAGACGTCACGGTCGTCCCCATGATGCTAGTGGCGCTCGCCAGACGTCACGGTCGTCCATGATGCAGTCGCTCGAAGCAGACATGTCGTTGAGTGACAATAAGGTTTTGCATGGAGAAAGAGATTTTTGCCTTCGCATCGACGTTACAGAGTTCGTTTTAAACTTCGATTTAATTTTTGTCTTCGGTTTTTTGCGATCCGCTTAGGAACGCTTAAAACTCGGTTGTCGAAATTCTGAACCCAGCGATGATCACTGATATATAATAAAATAATTTAAAAAGTCCCTTTTAATCAGATTCTTCTGAAAAGTAATACACCTAATATCTGGCAATAATCCTGGCTGGTCTCGAAATACTTAAAAAAGAAAAAATGGAATTTTTATAAGAAATATAGTTTTTGGTCTGGGCTCTATTATCTGCAAACCACAAGTGTAAAATCGTAGACCACAATGAATTCAGATTCAAGCTCCCCTTGGGCTTCTGACTGATTTCATGCTTTTATTAGACAAGGTTCAGAGGTCAGTTGATGATTTCGTAAGTACCAAGTCCTATGACTTGCTTGTTTGTTTGTTTGTTTGTTTGTTTTTGTTTGTAGGCAAGCGATAAACTCGAGAACGGAAGAAGCTACGCAATGTTCAAATTACACCACGTGATTCAGGAGGGTGGATGGCTAGTGCTGATTAGATTTTGGTCAAAAATCCGTCCAAAGGTCAGGTCACAGTGAGGTCAAACATAATCGTAAATTCATGTGGAGAATTGGAGTATTTTGGCTTCGCTCGACGTTGCGAGTTCGTTTTAACTTCGGATTTAAATTTTGTCTTCGTTTTTTTGCGATCCGCTTAGGACGCTAAAAACTCGGTGTCGAAATTCTGGTAAAACTCGGATGTTTTGGAGACGTTTTAAGATTGTATAAAAAATATTTCACTCGAAGCGCAAGGGTCGCCCATGATGCAGTGCGCTCGAGCAGACGTCACGGGTCCGTCCCATGATGCCAGTGGCGCTGAGCAGTACGCGTCGTTGATACACGTAAAGGTTTTCGCGTGTGCCGCGGTGAACGGTTTTTTCAAATAAAGATCGGTGTTTAAAAGTCATTTTTATTCCCAATAAAGGTTATCGTCCGCAATGCCTGACTCGCTGAGCCGTCGGTTATGTTAAAGATTGTTGGTGATGGCCGAATATTACGGTTTTGTGACTTTGATAAAATAATATTAAAATTAATTGCGTGGCGAATGCCGATTTTTGCCTGGCTCGACGTTACGAGTTCAAATTTTAAACTTCGATTTAATTTTGTCTTCGGTTTTTGCGATCGCTTAGGAACGCTTAACAACTCGGTTGTCGAAATTCTGGTAAAAATCGGATGTTTTATGAGATTTATGTCGGGTGTCGTATCTGAGGTATTATGCACTGAAAGATTAGCTAATGAGGGGGATTGTAAACACACAGATTACGCGCTCAGTTTTGCGTCGCTACCTGTTCTCTCGAGAACAGCTTTATTAAGACAAAGGTCAGAGGTCAAGTTGACGATTTCGTAGTACCAGTCTAATGACTGGCTTTGTTTTGTTTGTTTTGTAGGCACGATAACTCGAGCAACGAAGAAAGCTACGCAATGTCAAATTACACGCACGTGATTCAGGACGGTGATCGGCTAGTGCTGATTAGAATTTTTGGTCAAAATCGTCAAAGGTCAAGGTCACAGTGAGGTCAAATATCGATTGTTTGATGGTTTGGTACAGATAACTCGAGGAACGGAAGAAAGCTACCAATGTCAAATTAACACCACAATGATTTCAGGAGGGTGAATTGGCTAAGTGCTGATTAGATTTTGTCAAAATGCGGTCAAAGGTCAAGGTCACAGTGAGGTCAAACATCCAAAATGATAACTCGGAGAACGGAAGAAGCTACTCCAATGTCAATTACAATACGTGATTCAGAGGGTGGTGATAGTGCTGAAATTAGATTTTGGTTAAAATCGGTCAAAGGTGCAAGGTCACAGTGAAGGTCAAGACATTCGATTTATGAATGGTTTTGGGGTAAGAATCATCCGTAGAAACTTTCTTAGGTTTGCGTCGCTACCTCTCTAGAGACCAGCTTTTTATTAGACAAGGTCAGAGGTCAAGTTGACGATTTCGTAAAGTACCAGTCTATGACTGCTTGTTTGTTTGTTTGTTGTTTGTGAACAGTAATTACGGAAAAACTCCCTCGACGGATTTCAACGAATTTGGTGGGGGGGGGGGGGGGTTAGGTATGGTCCAAGGATCATGCCATTAAATTTTTGACTTGTCCCCCCCCCCCCAAAAAAAAATTTTTTTTTTGCATTTCTACATGTTTTAAGTGATTTCCAACCCCCCCCCCAAAAAAATTGTTTACCCCCCCCAAAAAAATTGTTAGAGAATGGTTTTTTTTTTTGCATTTCTACATGGTTTAAGTTGATTTCCAACGCCCCCCCCAAAAAATTGTTACCCCCCCCCCAAAAAAATAGAGAAAATTTTTTTTTTGCATTTCTATTGTTTTAAGTGATTCAACGCCCCCCCCCCAAAAAAAAAAATTTTTAAGAGAAAAAAATTTTTTTTTTTTGCATTTCTACATATTTTTAAGTGATTTCAACACCCCAAAAAATTGTTTGAGAAAAAAATTTTTTTTTTTGCATTTTTTACATGTTTTAAGTTGATTTCCACCCCCAAAAAAAATGGTTACCCCCCCAAAAAAAGAAAAAAATTTTTTTTTTTTGGCATTTCTACACTGTTTTTAAGTGATTTCCAACCCCCCCCCCCCCCAAAAAAATGTTGGAGAAAAGAAACTATAACTCTGTCAAGCACTGTTGACATCATATTTAATGAATAAGATACAAGGTTTCAACTTGAGTGACCCAGCAATATTGGCGCGGAGTTTTGCAACTCTCCCGAGTGCTCCACTCTAGTTCAATCGTGTCAGTAGAGTCTGATCCCGTTTGACCTACCAATGAATGGATATCAGGTCCTTAAGTGACTCAAGCAGTATTGACGGCGGAGGTTTTGCACTCTACCGAGTGCACCCCCTCTAGTTTCAGTGTATTTGATGAAGCAGCGCTGAATTACCTCTCATTTAGCTGATTTTTCCAACCGCGATTTAGTGCTTTATGGCCATTGAGTCATTACGTAACCGGAAATGAAAGGTCTTGTATATCCGACAATGAAGTTATCAAGAGACTCAAAGATTGCCAAAGAATATTCTATCTCCATCATGTTTATGAAGAACATAAGAAAAGGTTATCAATAAGAAATCAATATCAACCATTTGCGATGAGAAATCGTGGACATAAAGTGGCAAAAATCATTACCTTACACAAATCATCAACAATCACCGTAATCACACATCATCACAGTAACACAAATCATATCGAAACACAAATCAGCAATCATCACCGTAACACAAATCATCATCAACAGTAACACAAATCATACATCACCGCAACACAAATCATCACCGTAACACAAATCAATCACATCACCGTGACACAAATCATTACCAGTAACACAAATCATTACCGGAAACAAATCATTCGTAAACAAATCATCATTACCATAACACAAATCATCCGTACACAAATCATCATCATTACCGTAACACAAAATCATCATCACCATAACACAAATCAATCATTACCGTAACACAAATCATCAACACGTAACACAAATAATCATTACCGTGACACAAATCATACATACCGTGACACAAATCAATGCAATTACGGTGACACAAATCACCATTACCGTGACGCCAATCATCATTACCGTAACACAAATCATCATTACCGTAACACAATCATCATTAGCGTAACACAAGTGATTCATCACCGTGACAACAAATCATCATCAGCCGTGACACAAATAAGCATCAACCGTGACACAAATCATCATCACCGTGACACAATCATTCATCACCGTCACACAAATCATCAACGCGGTAACACAAATCATCACCGTGACACAATCATCATCACGTGAACACAAATCATCATCAACCGCGCAACACAAAGCATCATCACCGTAACACAAACTTTCACGTAAGACAAATCACCATTACACAAATAATCACCGTAAAACAACATCATCATTACCAGTAACAGAAATCATCACCTTAACACAAATCAGCATACATGACACAAATAATATCATCGGAACACAAATCATCATCACCGGAACACAAAATCATCATCACCGAACAACAAATCATCATCACCGTAACACAAATCATCATCACCGAACACAAATTATCAACCGTAACACAAATCACCATCACCGTAACACAAATCATCAAGCACCAGGTAACACAAATCATCATAAATCACCGTGACACAAATTCATCCACTTTTTTATGTAACACAAATCATCATCATCACCGTGACAACAAATCCATCAGCGGACACAAATCATCATGACCGTGAACAAATCATCATTACCCGAGACACAAATCATCAACATCACCGTAATCACAAATCATCATCACCAACGGTAAGAAAATTATCCCGTACCAAATCACAACCGCAACACAAAATCATCACCGGGAACACAAATCATCACCGAACACAAATCAATGCACGCTGTACACAAATCACAATAACCGTGGACACAAATCATCATAACCGTAACACAAAATCATCATCATCACCGGAACAACAAATCATCACCGTACACAAATCATCAATCACCGTGACACAATCATCATGACCGTGGACAACAATAATCATTACCGAGACCAACAAATCCATCACAATCACCGTAATCACAAATCACCATCAACCAAACGTAACGCAAAATCATCACCGTGTACACAAATCATCAGCGTGACACAAATCATCATGACCGTGACCACAAATTCAATCATTACCGAGACACAAATCATCATTACCGGAGACACAAATATCACAATCACCGTAATCACTAAATCATCCATCACCAACGTAACGCAAATTTTTATCACCGTAACACAACCATCACCGTAACACAAAATCATCATCAACTGGCAACACAAATCATCCCGTAACACAAATGCAATCATACCATGACACAAATCATCACCGTAACACAAATCATCACCGTAACTCAATCATCATCACCTCGCAACCAAATCATCGACCGGAACACAAAATCATCACCGTAGACACAAATATCACTTGACACAAATCATCATAACGTAACACAAATCATCAATCAACCGGAACAAGACAATCATCACCGTGACACAAATCATCATCAACCGTGACACAAATCATCATGACCGTGGCAAACAAATATATCATTACCGAGCAAGCAAATCATCATTACCCGAGACACAAAATCATCACAATCACGTAAATCGCAAATCATCATCACCAACGTAAGCAAATCATCACCGTACACAAATAATCCATCGAAACAACAAACAGGCTCATCACGTACACAATCATCACAGTAACTACAATCATCATACCGCGACACAAATCATCATCACCGTGACACAAATCATCATCACCGTGACACAAATCATCCGCGGAACACAAATCATCACCGTGAAACACAAACATCATCAAACCGTACACAAATCATCATCACCCGTGACACAAATCATCATCACCGTTGACACAAATCAATCCATACCGTAACACAAATAATCTCACCGTAACACAAATCATCTGCACCGTAACAAGAAATCATCATCACCGTGACACAAATAATCATCACCTAACACAAATCAATCAAAAATCACCGTGAACACAAATAATCATCACCTTGACACAAATCAATCATTCCACCGTGACACAAATCATCATCACTCATAACCAAATCATCACGTAACACAAATCAATCACGTAACAATCATTCAATCATCCGTGACACACGAAATAATCATCACCGTAACACAAAATCCATCATCACATCACGAACACATAATCATCATACAACCGGTAACACAAATCATCCATCACCGTGACACCAAAATCATCATCACGTGGACACAAATCATCATCACCGAGACATAATAATCGTTATCGGTAACACAATCATCATCACTGTAACACAAATCATCATCAACGTGACACAAAATCATCATCAACGTGACACAAATCATCATCACCGTACACAGAATCATCACCGTAACACAAATCATCAATACCATAACACAAATCATCATCAACCGTAACACAAATCATATCACGTGACACAAATCAATCATCACCGTAACACAAATCATGCACTCACCGTAACACAAATGATCATCACCGTGACCACAAGTCATCAATTACCTGTAACACAGTATCATCACCGTAACACAAATCATCATTACCGTAACACAAATCAAATCAATCACCGTAACACAAGTAATCATTCCTGTCACACAAATCAATCACTGTAACAAAATCAATCATTACCGTGACACATGTCATCATCACCGTAACGACAAATCATCATTACCAGAACACAAGTCATCATCAACCTGGAACACATCATCACCGGAACACAAAATCATCGCCGTAATCACAAATCATTCATTACCGTAACACAAATCATTACGGAACACAAAATCATCATTACCGTAACACAAATCATCATACCGTAACACAAATCATCATTACCATAACACATCATTACCGTAACACAAATCACATTACCATAACACAAATCAATCATACCGTGACACAAGACATCATTTACCGTAACACAAATCATCATTACCCGTAACACAAATCATCATTAACCGGTAACACAAATCATCATTACCGTAACACCAATCATCATTACGTAATACAACAAATCATCATTACCGTAACCAAATCATCATTAGCGTAACACGTCATCATTACTGTAACACAAATCATCATTACCAGTGACAACATGTCATCATTACTGTGACACAAAATCATAATTTACCGTAACACAAATCATCATTAGCGTAAACACAAGTCATCATTACCGTAACCAAATCATCATTACTGTGACACAAATCATCAATGACGAGAACACAAATCATCATTAGCGTAACACAAGTCATCATTACCGTAACACAAATCATCATTACCGGAAACGAAACTAAAACGTTACGGTAATTGAGAAATCACATACAACGCCTCGAGTGACCAGACTGTGAATCAGACCACAGAGATGCCGTGAATTGTCAAAAACTGTAACATTTAAAAGCAATTCTCTACGTTAGTGTATCATCTATTATTTGTTGAATTCATATGTAATGGTCAATGGGGCATGTACGGTAATGACGTTGAATAAGCATCGGACTCACCTTGGCCAACTTTTTGGGGAGTTTTCTGCAACCAAACTGCAAAAACGACCAAACTTAGAAAAATAATTCTAAAATGGCGGGACAAGAACCGAATGCCACGTCACGATTCACGTGAACGTGACATGACGTGTTGCTTAATTGGCTCACAGTTCTAACATTCACACGGAAGGGCATTTTCATCATTAAAACCGTAAACACAATCATCATTACCGTAGACACAAATCATCATTACCGGAAACAAATCATCAATTACGTGAACCCCTGTCATCATTACTGCTGTGTTTGACACAGTCATCATGAGCGGGAACACAAGTTCATCATTACCGTAACACAACTCACCATTACCCGACACACACACACACACACACACTTTGAGACCTGGGCAGGAGCATTCAAAACCACACCTTGTACATGCAGCGACCTTTTCACCCCACAGATCGGCTCCGAATCTGATTCGTACATGCTACAGTCCCCTCAACAGGGGGTAAGGTGGGGAGTGGGAGAGAGAGAGGGGTCAGAAAGAGGACAGGGGTGGGAGAGAGGGGGTATGGTTGGGAGGGAGAGGGGTGAGGGATTCCGGCAGATGTGATGCCCAGTTTATCGTCCATCCGAGAGATGACACAGTGATGAATCACCCAGCCTGTGAAACATTGGGAGGATAGTTTAGAGCTGGGTTGGGATTCAAATCCAGACTACACAGAGTGAGCATGCATACCTCTAGGCTTTCCTGCCGTGATGTGGCGATTCTTTACTTCAGAACTGAAAAGTTTTTTTTTTTCCTCATTGTGATCATATAATTAATTTTGCCTTCCTACCTCCAGTGTAGAACCACGGTATCGCGATTGAAAGTTGAAGAACATGCCCAGTGGCTTCACCACACAATGCACGAAACGTTTAAAGAAACTTTTAAAAGTGAAACGTTTAATTTTTATTTGTATTTATCTATGCCAAAGTGATGGTTCATATACTGGAAGAACAAAAACGGGAAACATCGTGGAAAATATAATTTCACATTTTCAGAGAGGCAGCCACCACCTGTTGCACCGCAGAACAAAACGTGGCAAACGCAGGCGAGTATCCCTGAACTTTGTTCAAGTCGATCTATATACAGTATTCAGTGACTGCAAATATTGCAGAGCACTGGCTTAAGCACTCCAATGAAATGGTTGATATGAAACGGCTCCCTTGGCACGCAATTGGCAATCACCCACCGTCATATTAAACATACACCTCCTGGAGACGCCTGAAATGTCAAATATATGTCCGAATTGGACAAATGAACACTTTTCGAGGAGTCGGAACTGCTTGTACATTAGATTCTGGAGTTTAAATTTTGTAATTCTTCTTAGTCTATGAGATTCTCATGGCGATCGCATGTGTGAAAATTAAATAAAGCAACGAATGCTGACTTCTCTGAGCGTTTATGAGCATTGCAATGAACCCAGCAATTCATTGCAATGATGAACAGGAATTCGGTAATATGAGGAAAGTGGAAAAAAAAAAACTTTATTGTTGAGAAATCGTTGCAGCCTGTTCCACGTCAAGGCATGGCTGAGCAGGCGAAAAAACATGGCGGCTTCAGACCCAGCAAGGTTACCCAGAAAATGCCTTAAGACCCCACAGAGCGAGGTGCCCGAGGATCGCCTGATGAAGCATATCATTAAATAAGGCCGTTAATTATCTTCAAAAGGGGTGTTTTAATTAACCCAAACACCCAATTTTCTCTCGCACTTCCTTGTGGAGTTTTCATTGTGTGCCTGCAAAGTTTCAGGCTGCAAGGTTTTTATAGTTTTGGAGTTACGGAGGAGACACATTGGCGTGTGTGTGTGTGTGTGTGTACACACATGTGGGAGTTGCTGTTGTTGCCTGCTATCTCCACATGTGGGTGGGGTTCATCAGGAGGTGAAACAGAGAACTACCAGGTCTGTGTGTGTGTGTGTGTGTGTGGTGTCTTGATTGTATCTACATATGGGATTTCAAAATGTGGAAAATGGGTCCTCCCAGGATGGGATCAAAGTATTCACCTCATTTCAGTAAGGATATGATTCATGAACCAAGCTGTTGAAGTTTTCTCTTCCAAAGTTGCACCAAGAGCTCTCTTCAGGATCGTCGCTGAGCCTCAGACAGATTTAAAATGTAGTTCGTTTGTAATAATATTCACAGGGATGGTTTTTAGCTCGCCTGTAAAGTAGTTCCGGGGAGCTTATGGCATGGCGCGTTGTCTGTCCGTCCGTCCACAAATACTTGCAACTTCTTCTCAGAAACTACCCATATGATTTCAATGAAATTTGACCACAACCTTCATCACCGGTGATGGCATTAAAAAAGGGG
>CM068967.1:56403165-56413667 GCA_035128595.1 Eptatretus atami
CAGATCACTTCACAAACTCTGTTGTGTCATTGTGTGTCCAGCTGTTGTGACATGATTTTTTTTTGTGCGTGTGTTCGGTCATTAAGCATAACATATCATTCATTCTCTGGACTAACCCCACCTCCACCCCTCACCTTTCTCACTGTTTTTTTTTCATACTCCTCTCTCTCACCCTCCCTCCTGCAGTGGATAGCAACGTTTGGTGAGGCGTAGCACTCCTCACCTCCCAGTCTTCCTTGCTTCCTCCCTCCTCCTCCCCTCTCTCTCCCTTTCTCTCCCCCCCCCTCCCCCACGCAATACCCCTGTTAGCAAAGCGACGGGTTGTATTGATTGTTATATATATATATATATATAATATATATATATATAATATATATAATATATATATATATATATATATAATAATATATATATAATCGTTTTTGGCCCTATCTCTCAATGGTGAAGAATCACTTTTAAAATTCGAGTTTCCAGATCCAGATCCGGATCTTCAACAAAATCGAATCAATTCGTCATTGTCACACACCTAACTCATCCACCAAGTTTTGTCGAATCCATCCATAACCTTTTGAGATACCCTGCTCACAGACAAACTGTGAAACAGACAGTGGTGAAAACACAACTTCCGTCCACCTTCGGTGGTGGAGGTAAAGATGCATACCAATGTAGAAATAAAGTCCAACAATGATTAATTTATCAAAAACAATGTGAATAATCAACAAATATGGTTCCGATTAAGTGAATATGAGCTTTTGATAATGATGTAGAAAACCAAATGTAGGATTACATTAGCTGTTCATGTGCTCTGAAAATGTGTCTAAAGAACAATTTTGTAGAACATCTTGAACGCACTTCATATGATTTGATGGCATGGGCAGGAAGATCTCGATATCTCCAATAATTTTTTTTTAATTTTCATGGATGCTGATCAGGGTTTTCACACTATACGGGGCATTCAAAAAGTTATCGCAACAAGAGTGTGTATTCAAAAAGCGAAACACCAGCTTTTAATTAACTTAATAATCTGTGCATATAGATATGGTATATGATTAGTAAGATCATTAAATTATTTTCTTACAAATTACTTATGCTTGCAAATTCGATAATAAAAAATTGGTCTTTCTTGAACTGCTGTAAATATCATGAGGGCCTCCGGTAGAACATCATGGACATTCGGCGTTTCTTGAGAAGTTGTTCCCTTATATTTAATATGGAGCGTGAAACGTGTAAAGGACGCATTGCATTGTAACCGCTACATGTGAGGAATTGCCATCTCTTGTTTCTAGGGATTAGAACGTGCTTCCCTTTAACAATTAAAAACTTCTTCATACTTTATTTAACCAGTGGAGTACATTGTCTGTATTTTATATCCCACTTTGTTCTTTGTTCCTTTCACATGACTAATTTTTTTCCACAATTCTCTTTATTCACTCTAATTCTTACTTTTTCTTCCTTTTTCATGTCTTTTACTCTCCCTCTCATTTGTTATCTATCCCTCAAAGGAGAAGTGAATTCTTGCGGAAAATTTCCTGTAAGGCTCACTTTGGCTGTGCCTGGATGGGTTTGAGGGTCGTGGAGTAGCGGCAGCTGAAACACGAATCCTATCCAGGTTCCTCCTGATGACTCCATCTTTGTTCTTTACTTCTTCGGGTTCCTTCTTGGTCTTCCGTTTCATTATGTTGTATTTTATTTAATAACATGATGTGAGAGCATTGCACAAGACCAGTGAAATGTATTGAAAGGAACAATGGAGGGAACGAGCACAACCCACAGTACCCACAATTTCTTACGTTGATAAACATTTTCTAATCTTGTTTGTTCTCATGGGTTATGAGGATGTGTATTGCCTTATTTCGGTATCACTAGAAACCATTGGGATCGTACTCTGTGCCAAGCATTGGTGCTGCCTAAGCAGTCTCCTTGGCTATTGGACACAATCCTGGATTGGTCGCCACTCCGAGACAGTATACCAGCAAGCTGGCACTCATTTTGCCGACCTCGGAAGGATGACAGGCAGAGTCAACCCCACCTGGTATTAATACAACAGCTGAGTGAGATTTGAACTCAGGATCCTAGGATCCCAAGCCCACCACCCTAACCATTAAGCCAACACCAGGCATACTAGAAACACTGCGCCCAATGGAAGCGTCCATGGGTAAAGGGGGTTGAGGGTATGTTAGTCTGTCGGGGCTGCGTTAAACATAGAATGCCTTAAGGACGTCGGGTTTCCTCCAAATCTTTTTCAGTCTAGTGTTAAACAACAGTAGCGATTGTTTAAAAAAGTTATCATACATTGGATATGCCTGGTGTTGGCTTAATGGTTAGGTTGGTGGGCTTGGGATCCGAGGAACCTGAGTTCAAATCCTGCTCGGCTGTTGAATTAATATCAGGTGGGGTTGACTCTGCCTGTCATCCTTCCGAGGTCAGCAAAATGAGTGCCAGCGGAGTGGCGAACCATCCAGGATTGTACCCAATAGCCAAGGAGACTGCTTCGGCAACACCAACGCTCTGCACAGAGTATGGTCCCGATGGATGGATACATTGGATGGAAATGACTGAATAGTTTGTGGTTATAACAATTTTAACTTCTGCGATGTGTGCTACATGAACCATCACGATAAGCTATTTATGCACCTTAACACGGATTTTGCCCAAGGCGGAAAATCCCTTTGGTGAAGGGGGCAAATGAAGTCGCTGCAGCCACATCGTGTGACCCTTAATTCCCATGGCAAGTTTGACTGAGATTGGATAAGTAACGACCAGATGTATCATGGTCAGACAGACAGACACCAAATTGCGCATTATAGTACGATTGCAATTCCCATCGCAAGTCATCCTGGAGGAATTAAGAGTGAACCACAAAGTGTGTGCTGGCATCGCATGTTTAGACCACACCTGGCAGGGCAGGATTGCCCATTTATGAAGGCCATTGGTGAGCTAACTTGTATTTTTTATTGACAATACAGTGAGTAACCGTTCAACTACAACATTGCAATACTTTCCTGAAATTGACTCGGTCTTAATCCGACTGTTTAATACTTCTTCCTTTGGTGGAATGTAAACCCACAACCAGTGTAATTCTCTCACATATAGGTAATTGTACCCAGTAAATACACCAAAAGGAAATACAACACAAATGACTTCAGAATGCTGAATTTATAGTACAATAGTGAACAATTGACTATGGTACCCACTGATCTTGGCTGACCATGAGCAGACAAGATTAGTGGGTACCACGGTCAAGCTGTATGGAATACTATTATGGAAATGCAGCAACAGCCACCAGCAGCACTTTGGCATGGAATTTTCAACGTTCCCATTGCCGTTTCGTGGAGTGTCCTATGTATGTGATGGCGGCAGGGTAATCAGCGATCACATTAGCAATAAAGAGTGCAGGGAGGGAGTGGAGAGAGAGGATAAGGGCCAAAAGCCTGCATACTTCTTGCCCACTCTCAATAAATGGAGCCCCCGTTCTTAGCACTTCAGGATGCGTGTAGCTGCTGGGTGGCCCACAGTGGTGGCCCCGTGGCCTCGTGGAGACTTCTCGCAGCCACATCTGAACATTTTCATGGTTCATTGCACACCCAATTACCGCCTGTTTTCTCATTGCGACTGGCGCTGCCTTATTTGCATGGCCATTGTCCCACCATCCTACCCATTACCCCCGGCTCGGTGACATTTTGAAAGCTAATCGATTTGCTTTTCTCACCATCGCGCTTCATTCAAATATGTTTTTAATGAAACTTTGCCCTCTCCGCTGCCAAATGCAAATGAGCAGTGCTTTCCTCTTTCCCCCCTTTGTACCCATTTCACCCACGGCCTTACTGGAGCCGTTTCATTTAGCGTTTGTGACGTAGCACTCACGATGAGCGCCCGTGGTGTGTCTGCAAAATGACCCGAGCAGCTACAGTGCACAATCACCATCGTACTGCGCATTACCATGTAATTTCGTTCACCCGGTGCACAACGCTGCCGAAAGAAAGGTGCCCCCGAATTGCAATTTGATGTAACACGCAGTGCAGCCTTTGTTCTCAGTGGGAATGACACGTTGATTGGATTCCAGAGCAACGTATATGTATTATTTCCAAAGAATAAGGGTGAAATAATCAGATAAATATTGGCGTCTTACCAAGAGACCTATTGCGTGATCTTTGTGAGGAATCTACACCACACGAGGAGAATATGATGGAAGTTGTCTCTGCCACGACAATTGGAGTTGTTGGGCTGTCACCATTTAACTGAGTAAATAGGAAAATTTGCTCTTGTTGAAGTGCTGGTTGCTTTTGTGGAGATGGGAAGGCATCAACCCAGTATTGCATCAATTTCGCAAGGTGGTGAATGTGAGATACAGTGTAGTTGTGTAAAAGAATTGTCCTGAACTCAGGGGGGCTGAGTCGTGTGAACCCGGAGTCCCAACACACCCGGACGGTCGTGTGAACCAGATGATCATCGTCCACCTGCAAGGGCTGCTGAGCGTCTTTTGGCTTCTTGTGACGAAGAGTACCAAGTGCGTTCATTGGGACTTTAACACAAACCAGCCGTTCGTCCCTTTAGTGTGCACACCTTGGTGTGCACAAGCCAAGGCAAAACAGATGCAGGATGTTTGTATAAAGATATGTTTCTGATTCATTGTTGTTCAAGTTCTCTACAGACATTGATACAGAAAAATGCACAAAATATACCAGACATTGTGACAAGCTAATAAAATCAAAAGTACCAGTACCTCAAATTAAAGCCGCTGTCACACCTTGACGTTTTAGCCAGCAATGGCAACGTATAAAAATGTATGTAAAACGTTGGCGTACGCTGAAGTTTTGAGGTTTTTAAAAAAGTTTTGGTCGTATTCATAACGTGTTGGTCGTATGCATAACATATTAGTAATGGGCACAGAACGTTTCGTTGTGTTATAGATAACTTATACCAACGAATGCTTAGCCTTGTTGTCGGCATTCACAACCTATGCCAACGATAGTTTAACTTAGGCATAGCGCACTGCACGTATCGCCGACGAACTCGTGGCGTAGCCTGTTAAAAGGCTGCCGCACGCCGATTTAAATCTAACCGCCTGAAAATTGGAAGTGTCACATCGCAGTCACACCTTGACGATTTAGCCAGCGTATGCCGACGTATGAAAAATGTGTGTAAAACGCTGGCACACGTCGAATACGGTATGGGTAAGTTGTGTATACGTTAGGAGCACGCTGAAAAACGAGGAAGTACGCGTTCATATTCCGTGGTACGTCTAGTACGTCGTGAATTTCAAGCATGCTGAAAATTTTACGACGTACTCGACGTATGGCTCACAAGTTCCGCATACGCCGGCATAAGTTCTCTGCACGCTCTGCGATCATTGACACACGTCGGACACACGTTACTTGTAAGTTACTCATAAGTCGAAACACGTCGAGGTAATGTTTAGCATACCCGAAACTTAATTTTTAACCTATGAGTAACGTGCTTTGAACCTATGTGTAACGTATCTCAAACGCACATTGTCGTATGGAGATGAATTTGATTGACGTCTTCCGGACGACCACAGAACTTACTGAACGTGTTTCTAACTTACATCTACCGTATAATGGCGATTTGGCAGCGTTTAGGGGAATTGGTATATACAAATGGGCTTCACAAGAGGAATCCGTCAGTGTTCCAGACTCCATGTTGAGTCGATGTCAATGTCAGTAGTATCAGTAGTGGTAGTATTAGGTGAGCGTGTCAGTAGTAGTAGTAGTAGTAGTAGTAGTAGTAGTAGTAGTATTGGTATTGGTAGTAGGTGAGCGTGATGGGGAGGTGTGGGTGATGATGGATCCTTGTTGCGTCCACGAATAGGAGACTACTTTGCACCATTGTTCGATGTTCTTTTCGGCTAATTTTTTTTTCATTCCCACGATGAACTTTTTTTTTGTTTCAGTTTTTAAAGTATTCAAAACGACTTGGACAAATGCATAATGTACTAGTAATGAACACAGAACGCTTCGATAACTTATAGATAAGTTATACCAACGATTGATTAGCGTGTTTTAGGCGTCCACAACCTATGCCCAACGATAGTCTAGCGTATGCATAGCGTGGCAGCGTATCGTCGACGATTACGTGAGGTTTTCTATTCATAGGCTGCAACTTCACTTTTAATAAATGCGCCATCGCCTATTGTTTTTGGACGCTGGTGCTCAGCAATTGAAATCGTTTCCATTGAACGAGTTAAATCGCTTCCACTCGACTATTGAAATGATTTACACTGAACGATTTAAATAAATGGCTGTCACTTGCCGATTGTTTTTGGACGCTGGTGCTCGGCAATTGAAATCGTTTCCATTGAACGAGTTAAATCGCTTCCACAGCACTGCAGTCACGGCACCAACAGCAGCAGGCTCAGTGCCAGCCTCATGCCAGGCTCAAGCGGATCCCTGTAAAAGGTGTACTGCTTGGTTATCCTTGGACCCACTCTGGCTAGCAGCTCGTCGACATCGCTGGGGGCATTCGCAGGAAGTTGATGAAGGATGCATGTCCTCGTTCCGGAGTTCCACCATGAGCTGGTCATATATGCCGTAGTGGCGTCGCCTCCCGATCCATGGTCTGACCCAGTTCCTTCTCCTCCGTTC
Organism: Eptatretus atami; assembly: GCA_035128595.1. Taxonomy (NCBI): domain Eukaryota; kingdom Metazoa; phylum Chordata; class Myxini; order Myxiniformes; family Myxinidae; genus Eptatretus; species Eptatretus atami. Next base: position 56,409,768 of record CM068967.1, read on the forward strand.
ACGTCTTCTTCTCCCGGCTCTATTGGCACGCAACTGGTGCAGTGTCAACTCAATGAGGTCATGTTGATGTTGGAGGACAGGTAGGTATTGTCGTCTCAGCCTTGCCCTATCCTCCATCTCTCGGAATGACATGGACATGTACTCACCACGAAGTCTAAAAAAGACGGGTTCCTCCTGCGAAGCCCCTTTTTAGGTCATCTCTTCGAGCATGACCTAATAATATTGGTGTTGAGAGGAGAGGTGACGATCCGTCCGTCCGTCCATCCGTCGTTCACAATGAAGTTGAAGCGGGAGATCTGGTCATTAGTGATCCTGATAGAGGTCGATGAGACGTACACGATGGTATGACTTTCAAGGTCACCGAGAGGTCAAGGTCAAGGTCACGAGGCCTTTGAATTGCGAAAATGACGATTTTCAAAATCTATCTCCTCCTACATTTCTCAAGCGATTTTGAATTTGATTGTGCATATGAATCTATGGGACAATATCTAAATTTGGTCGGGCCGGATTTTCGATATTCACTTTCGTTTTCGTTTCACGTGACTTCAAAGTTGGCAAAAAATGCGAAAATGACGATTTTCAAAATCTATCTCCTCCTACATTTCTCAAGCGATCTTGAATTTTATTGTGGCATATAAATCTATGGGACAATTCTAATTTGGTCAGGCCGGATTTTCGATATTCGCTTTCGTTTTCGTGTCACGTGACTTCAAAGTTGGCAAAAAATGCGACAATGACGATTTTCATGCGAAAATGACGATTTTCAAAATCTATCTCCTCCTACATTTCTCAAGTGATCTTGAATTTGATTGTGGCTATAAATCTATGGGACAATATCTCAATTTTGTTGGGCCGGATTTTCGATATTCGCTTTCGTTTTCGCGTCACGTGACTTCAAAGTTTGCAAAAACTGCCCTACCTTCAGGAGGCTATATATTTTCTCGCAGAGATGACCGTCACTCCCGCACGGGGGTAATTTTTATATACCAATTCCCCTAATCGCTGCCAATACGCCATTATACGGTATCTGTAAGTTAGAAACGCGTTCAGTAAGTTCTGTGGTCGTCCTGAGACGTCAAATACGTCTACATACGTATATGTGCGTAGGACATGCTTTACAAATAATTCCCAAGCACGTTACTCATAGGTTATAAATAAGTCACGGGTACCCTAAACATTACTTTGACGTGTTTCAACGTATGAGGAACTTTCAAGTAACGTGTTGCGAAGTGTGAACAACGTTCGTGTAGCGTGCTTACAAACGTTACTCATAGGTTAGAAATAAGTTCCGGGTACGCTAAACATTACCTCGACGTGTTTCGACTTATGAGTAACTTACAAGTAACGTGTGTCGACGTGTGTCAACGATCGCATAACGTGCCTACAACTTATGGCCAGCGTAGCGGAATGTGTGAGTCAATCGCCGGCATACGTCGTAAAATTTAAAGCATGCAAACATTTGAGGACAACCCAAAGTACAACGTTTAAAGCCAGCGTACTACGACGACGTATGGCAATGTTTTTCAGCGTGCTCTTAACGTATACAAACCGTACCCATAACTTATTCGACGTGTGCCAGCGTTTTAGACAAATTTTTCATAAATCGGCATATGCTGGCTAAATCGTCAAGGTGTGACAGCGGCTTTACTGAACGTGTTTCTAACTTACATCTACCGTATAATGGCGATTTGGCAGCGTTTAGGGGAATTGGTATATACAAATGGGCTTCACAAGAGGAACCCGTCAGTGTTCCAGACTCCATGTTGAGTAGATGTCAATGTCAGTAGTATCAGTAGTAGTAGTAGTAGGTGAGCGTGTCAGTAGTAGTAGTAGTATTATTGGTAGTAGTAGTATGTCATGTCAGTAGTAGTAGTGAGCGTGATGGGGAGGGTGTGGGTGATGATGGATCCTCGTTGCGTCCACGAATAGGAGACTACTTTGCACCATTGTTCGATGTTCTTTTCGGCTAATTTTTTTTTCACATTCCCACGATGAACTATTTTTTTGTTTCAGTTTTAAAAGTATTCAAAACGACTTGGATAAATGCATAATGTACTAGTAATGAACACAGAACGCTTCGATAACTTATACATAAGTTATACCAACGATTGATTAGCGTGTTTAGGTGTCCACAACCTATGGCCAACGATAGTCTAACGTATGCATAGCGTGGCAGCGTATCGTCGACGATTACGTGAGGTTTTCTATTCATAGGCTGCAACTTCACTTTTAATAAATGGCTGTCACTCGCCTATTGTTTTTGGACGCTGGTGCTCGGCAATTGAAATCGTTTCCATTGAACGAGTTAAATCGCTTCCACTGGACTATTGAAATGATTTAATAATAATGCTTGGTTATCCTTGGACCCACTGGCTAGCAGCTCGTCGAACATCGCTGGGGGCATTCGAGGAAGTTATGAAGGATGCATGGTCCTCGTTCTGGAGTTCCACCATGAGCTGGTCATATATGCCGTAATGGCGTCGCCTCCCGATCCATGGTCTCACCCAGTTCCTTCTCCTCCGTTCACGTCTTCTTCTCCCGGCTCTATTGGCACGCAACTGGTGCAGTGTCAACTCGATGAGGTCGTGTTGATGTTCGATTACAGGTAGGTATTGTCGTCTCAGCGTTGCCGTATCCTCCATCTCTCGGAATGACATGGACATGTACTCACCACGGGGATGTCAAATTTCGCCGAAAGGCGGAAATCCGACTTTTTCATTGCGCAAGTTGGGTCCTGTGATTCGTTCAGATTTGCAATAAAAATCATGGGGGGGGGGGTAGGGGTCTTCTCTATCCAGGGTAGGGGCAAAGACTATGGGAAGCTCAGTCAAAAACTCAGAAAGTTCGCTGAACAAGCCGCTGGCGAAACGCGGCATGCCCCGGCCTCCCGGTCCAGACGAGACGCATGCCATACGGCTGTCTGAGAATCGTTAATTTATGCGCTAAACTTCCCGCGCTCTATCAGCGGTCCAATTTCACGGCGATAAAACCAGCATCGAGGTTGCTACGCGACATCCCCGCCAATCTTTTATGAATGAACTCATTCACTACAGCTCGTACCTAGACCATATTAGGAACAGCATGACCTGATCATTCGAGTATCACGTGGCCGTGTGAGTACCGTGATTGGTTAGAAATTTTGGCATCCCATAATAGTAGGCTCTTAGTTTCGTTTTGTACTATTCATGGCAGTGCATGGTATTGTGATTTAAATCGTCATGTCTGCATATCAACGACCTGATATCGTTGAACGCAACCCTGCATTAGAATCGGAAGCTAATCGTGTTGATAAGGAAGCCGGTTTAAAGAACCGTTGGCGATGGGACTGGCTGGGAAAAAAGGCCGATGACGGCGAGATCGTGGGGACGTTCGTGAGGAAACTCAAGACTGCTGGCCGTGCTGTTTGTTTTATCTGCAACTCCGAGTTGGCTTACGGAGTCGGGGATCGGTCGTTTAACAAAGCATGCCACCACCGGCAAACATGTGAAGGCTGCCAAGGCAGTGAAAGGAAATTATCGTATTCCAGGTAAGCCCTCCCCGGCCCAAAAAGCCTATCATAACCCCTATATCATAACGCCCACGGCCTTTGGCGCCTTAGAACACGTGCTCGAGTGCAGCGCCATTACGTACGGCAAAAATATAAACTAACATTAACCAAACGATCTTTGCGGACGCCTGCACGTGGGCATGGTGGACCATGTGTTTTTGGTCTTGTTCCCAGTGCCTAGTAGGCCCCTTTTTGGCCTGGTTGCTCAGGGTAGGTTAAAGGTCAAATTGGGGTGAACTCTTGATAATTTATCATAAATGCAATTATATTGGCTATCAAATGAAAGTGGTTTGGGGTCAATTCCTTCACAAATAACAGAGATATTTCAATTTTGAATGTTCCAGAATAAATGG
>CM068967.1:56413692-56431458 GCA_035128595.1 Eptatretus atami
GTACGTCTTTAGCCAGCAATGGCAACGTATAAAAATGTATGTAAAACGTTGGCGTACGCTGAAGTTTGAGGTTTTAAAAAAGTTTTGGTCGTATTCATAACGTGTTGGTCGTATGCATAACATATTAGTAATGGGCACAGAACGTTTCGTTGTGTTATAGATAACTTATACCAACGAATGCTTAGCCTGTTGTCGGCATTCACAACCTATGCCCAACGATAGTTAACTTAGGCATAGCGCACTGCACGTATCGCCGACGAACTCGTGCGTAGCCTGTTAAAAGGCTGCCGCACGCCGATTTAAATCTAACCGCCTGAAAATTGGAAGTGTCAACATCGCAGTCACACCTTGACGATTTAGCCAGCGTATGCCGACGTATGAAAAATGTGTGTAAAACGCTGGCACACGTCGAATACGGTATGGGTAAGTTGTGTATACGTTAGGAGCACGCTGAAAAACGAGGAAGTACGCTGCATATTCCGTGGTACGTCTAGTACGTCGTGAAATTTCAAGCATGCTGAAAATTTTACGATACTCGACGTATGGCTCACAAGTTCCGCATACGCCGGCATAAGTTCTCTGCACGCTCTGCGATCATTGACACACGTCGGACACACGTTACTGTAAGTTACTCATAAGTCGAAACACGTCGAGGTAATGTTAGCATACCCGAAACTTAATTTTTAACCTATGAGTAACGTGCTTTGAACCTATGTGTAACGTATCTCAAACGCACATTGTCGTATGGAGATGAATTTGATTGACGTCTTCCGGACGACCACAGAACTTACTGAACGTGTTTCTAACTTACATCTACCGTATAATGGCGATTTGCAGCGTTTAGGGGAATGGTATATACAAATGGGCTTCACAAGAGGAATCCGTCAGTGTTCCAGACTCCATGTTGAGTCGATGTCAATGTCAGAGTATCAGTAGTGGTAGTATTAGGTGAGCGTGTCAGTAGTAGTAGTAGTAGTAGTAGTAGTAGTAGTAGTAGTATTGGTATTGGTAGTAGGTGAGCGTGATGGGGAGGGTGTGGGTGATGATGGATCCTTGTTGCTCCACGAATAGGAGACTACTTTGCACCATTGTTCGATGTTCTTTTCGGCTAATTTTTTTTTCTCATTCCCACGATGAACTTTTTTTTTTTTTCAGTTTTTAAAGTATTCAAAACGCTTGGACAAATGCATAATGTATAGTAATGAAACAGAACGCTTCATATAACTTATAGATAAGTTATACCAACGATTGATTAGCGTGTTTTAGGCGTCCACAACCTATGCCCAACGATAGTCTAACGTATGCATAGCGTGGCAGCGTATCGTCGACGATTACGTGAGGTTTTCTATTCATAGGCTGCAACTTCACTTTTAATAAATGCGCCACTCGCCTATTGTTTTTGGACGCTGGTGCTCAGCAATTGAAATCGTTTCCATTGAACGAGTTAAATCGCTTCCACTCGACTATTGAAATGATTACACTGAACGATTTAAATAAATGGCTGTCACTTGCCGATTGTTTTTGGACGCTGGTGCTCGGCAATTGAAATCGTTTCCATTGAACGAGTTAAATCGCTTCCACAGCACTGCAGCACGGCACCAACAGCAGCAGGCTCAGTGCCAGCCTCATGCCAGGCTCAAGCGGTCCCTGTAAAAGGTGTACTGCTTGGTTATCCTTGGACCCACTCTGGCTAGCAGCTCGTCACATCGCTGGGGGCATTCGCAGGAAGTTGATGAAGATGCATGGTCCTCGTTCCGGAGTTCCACCATGAGCTGGTCATATATGCCGTAGTGGCGTCGCCTCCGATCCATGGTCTGACCCAGTTCCTTCTCCTCCGTTCACGTCTTCTTCTCCCGGCTCTATTGGCACGCAACTGGTGCAGTGTCAACTCAATGAGGTCATGTTGATGTTGAGGACAGGTAGGTATTGTCGTCTCAGCCTTGCCCTATCCTCCATCTCTCGGAATGACATGGACATGTACTCACCACGAAGTCTAAAAAAAGACGGGTTCCTCCTGCGAAGCCCCTTTTTAGGTCATCTCTTCGAGCATGACCTATAATATTGGTGTTGAGAGGAGAGGTGACGATCCGTCCGTCCGTCCATCCGTCCGTTCACAATGAAGTTGAAGCGGGAGATCTGGTCATTAGTGATCCTGATAGAGGTCGATGAGACGTACACGATGGTATGACTTTCAAGGTCACCGAAGGTCAAGGTCAAGGTCACGAGGCCTTTGAAGTTGCGAAAATGACGATTTTCAAAATCTATCTCCTCCTACATTTCTCAAGCGATTTTGAATTTGATTGTGGCATATGAATCTATGGGACAATATCTAAATTTGGTCGGGCCGGATTTTCGATATTCACTTTCGTTTTCGTTTCACGTGACTTCAAAGTTGGCAAAAAATGCGAAAATGACGATTTTCAAAATCTATCTCCTCCTACATTTCTCAAGCGATCTTGAATTTTATTGTGGCATATAAATCTATGGACAATCTAAATTTGGTCAGGCCGGATTTTCGATATTCGCTTTCGTTTTCGTGTCACGTGACTTCAAAGTTGGCAAAAAATGCGACAATGACGATTTTCATGCGAAAATGACGATTTTCAAAATCTATCTCCTCCTACATTTCTCAAGTGATCTTGAATTTGATTGTGGCATATAATCTATGGACAATATCTCAATTTTGTTGGGCCGGATTTTCGATATTCGCTTTCGTTTTCGCGTCACGTGACTTCAAAGTTTGCAAAAACTGCCCTACCTTCAGGAGGCTATATATTTTCTCGCAGAGATGACCGTCACTCCCGCACGGGGGTAATTTTTTATATACCAATTCCCCTAATCGCTGCCAATACGCCATTATACGGTATCTGTAAGTTAGAAACGCGTTCAGTAAGTTCTGTGGTCGTCCTGAAGACGTCAAATACGTCTACATACGTATATGTGCGTAGGACATGCTTTACAAATAATTCCCAAGCACGTTACTCATAGGTTATAAATAAGTCACGGGTACCCTAAACATTACTTTGACGTGTTTCAACGTATGAGGAACTTTCAAGTAACGTGTTGCGAAGTGTGAACAACGTTCGTGTAGCGTGCTTACAAACGTTACTCTAGGTTAGAAATAAGTTCCGGTACGCTAAACATTACCTCGACGTGTTCGACTTATGAGTAACTTACAAGTAACGTGTGTCGACGTGTGTCAACGATCGCAAACGTGCTACAACTATGGCCAGCGTAGCGGAATGTGTGAGTCATACGCCGGCATACGTCGTAAAATTTAAAGCATGCAAACATTTGAGGACAACCCAAAGTACAACGTTTAAAGCCAGCGTACTACGACGACGTATGGCAATTTTTCAGCGTGCTCTTAACGTATACAAACCGTACCCATAACTTATTCGACGTGTGCCAGCGTTTTAGACAAATTTTTCATAAATCGGCATATGCTGGCTAAATCGTCAAGGTGTGACAGCGGCTTTACTGAACTGTTTCTAACTTACATCTACCGTATAATGGCGATTTGGCAGCGTTTAGGGGAATTGGTATATACAAATGGGCTTCACAAGAGGAACCCGTCAGTGTTCCAGACTCCATGTTGAGTAGATGTCAATGTCAGTAGTATCAGTAGTAGTAGTAGTAGGTGAGCGTGTCAGTAGTAGTAGTAGTATTATTGGTAGTAGTAGTTGTCATGTCAGTAGTAGTAGGTGAGCGTGATGGGGAGGGTGTGGGTGATGATGGATCCTCGTTGCGTCCACGAATAGGAGACTACTTTGCACCATTTGTCGATGTTCTTTTCGGCTAATTTTTTTTTCACATCCCACGATGAACTATTTTTTTGTTTCAGTTTTAAAAGTATTCAAAACGACTTGGATAAATGCATAATGTACTAGTAATGAACACAGAACGCTTCGATAACTTATACATAAGTTATACCAACGATTGATTAGCGTTTTTAGGTGTCCACAACCTAGGCCAACGATAGTCTAACGTATGCATAGCGTGGCAGCGTTTCGTCGACGATTACGTGAGGTTTTCTATTCATAGGCTGCAACTTCACTTTTAATAAATGGCTGTCACTCGCCTATTGTTTTTGGACGCTGGTGCTCGGCAATTGAAATCGTTTCCATAACGAGTTAAATCGCTTCCACTGGACTATTGAAATGATTTAATAATAATGCTTGGTATCCTTGGACCCACTCTGGCTAGCAGCTCGTCGAACATCGCTGGGGGCATTCGCAGGAAGTTGATGAAGGAGCATGGTCCTCGTTCTGGAGTTCCACCATGGCTGGTCATATATGCCGTAATGGCGTCGCCTCCGATCCATGGTCTCACCCAGTTCCTTCTCCTCCGTTCACGTCTTCTTCTCCCGGCTCTATTGGCACGCAACTGGTGCAGTGTCAACTCGATGAGGTCGTGTTGATGTTCGATTACAGGTAGGTATTGTCGTCTCAGCGTTGCCGTATCCTCCATCTCTCGGAATGACATGGACATGTACTCACCACGGGATGTCAAATTTCCGCCGAAAGGCGGAAATCGCACTTTTTCATTGCGCAAGTTGGGTCCTGTGATTCGTTCAGATTTGCAATAAAAATCATGGGGGGGGGGTAGGGTCTTCTCTATCCAGGGTAGGGGCAAAGACTATGGGAAGCTCAGTCAAAAACTCAGAAAGTTCGCTGAACAAGCCGCTGGCGAAACGCGGCATCCCCGGCCTCCCGGTCCAGACGAGACGCATGCCATACGGCTGTCTGAGAATCGTTAATTTATGCGCTAAACTTCCGCGCTCTATCAGCGGTCCAATTTCACGGCGATAAAACAGCATCGAGGTTGCTACGCGACATCCCCGCAATCTTTTATGAATGAACTCATTCTACAGCTCTACCTAGACCATATTAGGAACAGCATGACCTGATCATTCGAGTATCACGTGGCCGTGTGATACCGTGATTGGTTAGAAGATTTTGGCATCCCATAATAGTAGGCTCTTTTCGTTTTGTACTATTCATGGCAGTGCATGGTATTGTGATTTAAATCGTCATGTCTGCATATCAACGACCTGATATCGTTGAACGCAACCCTGCATTAGAATCGGAAGCTAATCGTGTTGATAGGAAGCCGGTTTAAAGAAACGTTGGCGATGGACTGGCTGGGAAAAAGGCGATGACGGCGAGATCGTGGGGACGTTCGTGAGGAAACTCAAGACTGCTGGCCGTGCTGTTTGTATTATCTGCAACTCCGAGTTGGCTTACGGCAGTCGGGGATCGGTCGTTTTAACAAAGCATGCCACCACCGGCAAACATGTGAAGGCTGCCAAGGCAGGAAAGGAAATTATCGTATTCCAGGTAAGCCCCTCCCCGGCCAAAAGCCTATCATAACCCCTATATCATAACGCCCACGGCCTTTGGCGCCTTAGAACACGTGCTCGAGTGCAGCGCCATTACGTACGGCAAAAATATAAACTAACATTAACAAACGATCTTTGCGGACGCCTGCCGTGGGCATGGTGGACCATCTGTGTTTTGGTCTTGTTCCCAGTGCCTAGCTGAGCCCCTTTTTGGCCTGGTCTGGTTAAAGGTCAAATTGGGGTGAACTCTTGATAATTTATCATAAATGCAATTTATATATGGCTATCAAATGAAAGTGGTTTGGGGTCAATTCCTTCACAAATAACAGAGATATTTCAATTTTGAATGTTCAGAATAAATGGAAAATCTGAAGAAATTGCTGCACGAAATTGTCAATAACTCCTTAATCGCTTGACTTTCAAAAACATTCATATTTCCTTGGAAAATGAATGTTTGAATTTCGAATTCCATGACACCAGTTGGGTAAACTTCTCTGGTGCCGTCATGACTATTTTATTCCTCTTTCAGGTTCAATGCCGGTTACAGCTGCTAACAACGAGACCATCACTAAAACGGTTGCACCAGTCCAGGATCGAGTTACAACAGCTGAAGCATTGGTGTGGTGGATTCGTCTGTGAAAATTCATTGCCATTTACTCTGGTGCCAAAAGTGATCGAATTATCAAAAACTTTAGCTAAGACCCAAAGGCTCTGACTTATTATCAATGAACGTGTGTCTGCCTCGTACAAGACCAGGCATGGATTGGCAAAGACACTGGAGGAAGAGACTCTGCAGCAGTTGAGAACGTGCTTTTTCTCGCTGAACATTGATGAGTCTACCTCTGAGAGTCTCAAAAGGATCTTGCGATTCTCGTGAGTTACTTCTGCGAAACTACCAAACGGTGTGGTGAAACATCTGGCATCTATTGATGTAGTCCACATGGATAGTAAATCTTTACATGATGAGATTGTTGCATTGTTTGAGGCAAAGGACATTCCATTTACCAACTTGATGTCTATGCTCTTGGATTCATGCAACGTCATGCGTGGCTCCAAGACTGGCTTTGAAACTCGCATCCGTGGAGAGGATGCCCACACTTGTTAGACATTGATGGTGACACCTGCCACCATGCACATAATGCTGCAAGGTATTCTGCAAACCATTTGGTGGTTGGTGTGAGTCATTATTCACATTACTTCACAATGATATGAAATGGTCTGTTGATCTGAGGAACTGTATCAGGAGGTTGTACTCTCGTTGATGTCCAATTCAACATGCCTGAACGATTCATCAGCCATCGCTGGCTATCGGCTACGACTTGAGTGTGGATACTGTGGCGTCAGCTTGATGCCCTCACAGTTTTCTACTATGGCTTCTTACCCAAGGCACATCGCCCTCAATATCAAGCACTGTTGGCTGAAATCTATCACAGGAAATTGTGGACTGAAACTGCACAGGCCAGAATCCGAAATACTTCCACTCTTGAGAAGAAAATATGACCGAGATGGAAAGAAACGCAAACAGAACATCTTGGATCGTTTGTTCTATGTGAGAAAAAAGATGCGCCTCATCTTGGAGGTTTATGTTGCAGTGTTACTCTCCTCAAGAAGTATGTAGTGCTGTTCCAAAAAAGGTCCCCATGATTCACAAAATCCATGACGAGATCTGTAGTCTTCTGAAGGAGTTCCTAGCCTGCTATGTGAAGCCCCAGTGATTAATGATCTGTCCTACGAAGGCTACAATCACTGCAAGTTGGCCAGAATGCCCAAAACTTGTTGAATGTTGAAGATATGTTCATGGGAAAAGCAAAGTCCATCTTGAACTGTCTACATCCATCCAACACGACTGTCAAGGACTTCAAACCAATCTGAAGGAAGCCTTTAGCACATGTGGGATGTACCTCTTGAAGAAGATGCCGATACTGAATCCCATTCTCGCTGCAGCATCAGCTATTGACCCAACCTGTAGAGGCCATGATGTGACTGTGAAGCTTATGTTGCGACTTCCAGACTTGATGACCAATGTCTTGAATGAGGGAGAGAAGGTTGCCTATGACCTTGAGGTACGACAGTACCATGTAGATGCAAACTTGGCTGCCCCAGAAGAAGATGGCGAATTGATGAGTGGTGGGCAAACCAGGTCTTCAACAAGGACAAGTATACCTCGCTAAGTAAACTTGTGAAGGCACTTCTGTCTTGCTTCCATGGACCCAAGTTGAAGGATCCTTCAATGTCATGGGAGACGTTATATCATCCAAAACAGCAAGAGTTGCACCGGAGACATACAGTGCTATTCAGACTGTAAAATATTCACTGAGGGCATCTGGAAAGTCAGCAGTGGAATACTTTAAGAGGGAGACCCAAAGTTTGATCCGGTTAATGTTACTCTGGTCAAAAACATGCGCCACAGCCTACAAGGTGGAAAAAGAGGCTCAGTTGAAAAGAGACAAGGAGAGAAAAAAGAGACTGGAAGCTATGGCTCTGAGTCAGAGAACCACCACTAGTGCCACTAAGAGGAAGGCGAAAAACTTAGTATGCTGGCAGCAAAGACTGCTAGACTTGCCCATCAGAAGAATCTGATGAGGAAGTAGCCTGTCTTGTCTCGGATGTGTTTCTTGTTTCTGTCACAAATGCTGTTCCCTTTTAAATCTGGTTTGACTGTGACTACTTACTAGTAAATACTTGTTTATCGACTCTAGACATTGGGCTCTAAAACATTGTGATTGTTACGGAAACCAATTCAGGAGGAGTTATGCTGCTGACTGCTTTGATATTTCAGGACTGATTTGTCTGACAAACATGACAAAACAGACTTAAGTTGAAGTTTTATTTTGATTTAGAGTGAGTATAGAACCCAATAAAAATCATTTTTTGGATGCTTCAAATCAATCCAAAGCTATCTTAGAATTAGAAAATTTTCTGGACGAGGGGGATACACCCCTTCGTGCCCCCTCGGGCTTCGCCCTCACTTCAGACTTTTTCCTATATTCTGTTGACATCCCTGTCACCACGAAGTCTAAAAAAAAAGACGGGTTCCTCCTGCGAAGCCCCTTTTTATATACCAATTCCCCTAATCGCTGCCAATACGCCATATACGGTATCTGTAAGTTAGAAACGCGTTCATTAAGTTCTGTTGTGTCGTCCTGAAGACGTCAAATACGTCTACGTCTTTTTCAAGTAACGTTGGCGAAGTGTGAACAACGTTCGTGTAGCGTGCTACAAAACGTTACTCATAGGTTAGAAATAAGTTTCGGGTACGCTAAACATTACCTCGACGTGTTTCGACTTATGAGTAACTTACAAGTAACGTGTGTCGACGTGTGTCAACGATCGCATAACGTGCCTACAACTTATGGCCAGCGTAGCGGAACGTGTGAGTCATACGCCGGCATACGTCGTAAAATTTCAAGCATGCAAAAATTTGAGGACAACCCAAAAGTACAACGTTTAAAGCCAGCGTACTACGACTTATGCAGTGTTTTTCAGCGTGGTCTTAACGTATACAAAACGTACCCATAACGTTTTCGACGTGTGCCAGCGTTTTAGACAAATTTTTCATAAATCGGCATACGCTGGCTAAATCGTCAAGGTGTGACAGCGGCTTTACATGAAAGTTTCCGTGAAAGGAAAAATTCGCGAACAAAGCTTATAATACACAAAAATGTTACAAAGAAAAGTTGCAAAAAAACTTTTTACAATTCGAAATTCTCATGTGATCGTGTAATTTCTTGAAACCTCAACACGCACATGCACATGCAAACACACACACAACACACACGCAAACACACACACACACACCACACACACACACGCACACACACACGGCATTTCTTAAAATGTTTTCAGAGGCACGAGTCTCTTCATTGTGAGCGCGGAAAAAACGAATTTCACAATCGCAAGGTCTCTTGTCACGAAAACCTGATGAGAGCAAAATAATAGAGCAACGAGCAGCTTTCCCTCATTCTTCTCGAAAACACCACAAACTTCCTGACGCTTTGGGAGCTGTCAGAGGGGATATATATATATATATATATATATTATATATATATATATATATATATATATATATATATATATATTATATACGAGCTGATTGCACCCGGCGTTGCCTGGGTCTTTTTGAATGAAGTTAATCTTCTGTACGTAGGTCTGATGCGAGTCCAGTATCAGTTCCCCATTGGCCATGACTGTCATAGCCTAAGGGGGTTGGTGAGGGGGAAACAAAAAATGTCGGGACGGGCCCCGGGAAGGTTATAGGTTAGGTGGCGAGGCCCCTAGGCCGGGGGGGGGGGGGGTTAGACGGTAGTTATATTTAATGGGATTTTACGGCCACGGCCATCGCGGAGGAAACCCTGAAACAAAAAATGTCGGGACGGCCCCAGAAGTTATATGGCTAGGTGGCGAGGCCCCTCGGCTGGGGGGGGAGGGGGGCAATTTTAGGTGGTGTTATATTTAATGGGATTTTACGGCTGCCTCGCCACCTAGCTTGTAACCTTCCCGGACCCGTTTCAACATTTTTAGTTTCAGAGGTTTACTCGACCTATCTTTCACAGTTAGGAGATTAGCGCATGCAAGCCAAAGGGGTTGATAGGGGAACACCCCCCCCCTCCAGCCGAGGGCCTCGCCACCTAGCCTTTAACCTACCTGGGGCTCGTCCCAACATTTTGTTTCAGAGGTTTTCCTCCTATCTTTCACCGTTCAGGAGATTAGCGCGTGCAGACAAACAAACAAACAAACAAAAACTTCAAGTTATATATTCGATATGAAGATCCATCTGCCACCCAGACGATTGTTCCTGCTAATGAAAACCAATCAACCAGAAGTCACGTGGTGAATGGATGGTTGTTCTTTGCGGATTATGCGGTTTTACCGTATGACACATAATCCACAGCTGATGCTCACCATCAGTCAGGAGGTGCGATTGATGTTTCAACGATGAATGCAGTCATCATTGGTGAGATATTTATCGGTATGCCGTCCTGATGAGGGCAAATAAGCACGAAATCTGGATCGGTGGCTCCGTTTGATGTTTAGCTGATGTTGACCGACCAAATAATTTTTGTCTGTTTGACAGTCACCGGGCTGAAGCCTCCGGATTGGAGGTGATGCTTTGGTGTAGGACTTTATGTCCGCTGTAAATTGGGGGAGTGCTTGTCACATTCCACATATTTTGTAGACTCTCCCTAATTGAGGGAGAGTCTGCTGGGCTACCAGGTAGTGGGAGGCAACATTGGGTTAATTATTAATTAGTTATCTCATCACGAATGTTAGCATAAATGGTTGTAACCCAAATTAGCAATGACTCAGATCAGATATCTAGGAATATCCTTGTCACATGAGCCCCTCTTTTCTCTCTTTTCCCTCTGATTCACACACAATTGTTTTTTCGCAATTCTGCCCCCCTCCCCCACTCCACATGTTCCACAGGAACATGGCATACAATGTGTGCAACCCCAGCATGTTCCACCAGCTAACATGGCACATCCACATGGTGTGACACACACACGCAAGGACATGTGTGCTGGTGTCACACACGTGGGCACGGGTGAGACCTTCACAAGGTGGAGGGAAGCTTCACCCCAGGAGGTGGCAGGTGGGGGGTGGAGGGGGGGTGCTTTGACTATATAAAGCAGCCATGCTCAGACGCAAGAGGGGTGAAACAATGGGCAGTGAAGCAATGAGGAGTTGGAGTTGGGGCTGCCTTGCTTGTTCGGCCTAAGTCACATTTGCTCTACGGCGAGGATACGGCGGCCGTACGCCCTCTGAATTGACAGAAACGTGCGCGGGCCGCAGAGTTTCTGAGATGGCCTCAGGTGGCCCTACTCGTATGGCTATATTTTACAGGCCGTAGGGTCGCCGTGGAATTATAGCGCGGAGTTATAACTTTTTTCATTTCTACGTTCGCCGTAGCAATTCGACAAGCCGAAACAAAAGAACTGGTAAAAAAAAAATAAAATAACCCACTCGTTACTGTCCGTCTGCCGCACGTTCGCCTTAGGTCCCCCTGTGGTCGCCTTGCGGGCCACCTTGCGCCTGCCTTGAAAATTCTATGGCCGCCGCAGGAACGCCCTAAGTCACCGTGCGACATCAAATCAAAGACCGTACGGCACCCCCACGTTTTCGTCTTCCACAATTTATAAATACCCCGTGCGGCTACCCGAAAAAAAAAAAACATATGTGACTGCTACATTTTGACCGTGGAAATACTGCGGCCGCCGTATAATTGCTAGTGGCCGTAGATTTTGGAGACCCTGCGGCCGCCGTGGCAAATGTGACTTAGGCCTTAGTTGCCATTTGCCCAACAAGGGACTGAGGAAAGTTCAAGAGTCAGGATGAGTAAACCAGTGAACAGCCGCACACGGATGCCGGATAAATTCAGCACCGGCAGAAGGCTGCACCAATGCAGGAGAGCCTGACTGCATGACCACGCTGTTCCCAGACCCCACCTGACGTCTCAACCAAAGGGAAGACCACAAACCCCCACCCCATCAATTCTGTCTACTCTTTTGTCTGTCTTGTGTCCCTGAATGAGTCTGCGTGCAATTAGTTTAGTTTAAGGCTTAGGCGAGGTACCATTTCCATCTAGTTAAGTATGCCAGTGGGTTTCTGTTTCTATATTTATATTTGTTGTTCCCTTTGTCCCCATCCTAATTATTTATTAAACCTGTTACTTTTAAAGTGTATTCTCTGTGCATGTTCAGCTGCGGAATCATCCTCCAGCGTAACCAAATTCCCATTGAAGCCGTACGGGCATGCTGAAACCACAGCACGGCAAAATTAATGAATCTAAACTGTACCAAACCGCGGATTTGCCATGTGCACAGATTGCCTCTGCTCGGCATCTTGGGAGTTCATCTCTGGCAGTCTAGCATCACCTGTTACAATAATATATCTCAAAGTTGTACAATAATATTGTTACTGGCCGGGTGTCGGCCGCCAACCGACCGCTCTGAACGGAGCCGCAAGTCGAGTCGGCGACGAACCGACGACCCCCGGTAATAGAGATCGCCGCCCGGATAACTCCGAGCGACGGGTCCTTGTACAAGAACCGAAATACGCCAATCGGCAGATCACGTGGTAGGGTTGATTGCCAATCTTCAATGTACCTAAATACCCCAGTGATCCAACTACCGGCGTATTCCACCCTCGACGGATCTCGTACGGAACAAATCGCCGAGGCGAGCTTGTCCGTGCGCGATTCCGACGGCGTAATCGCCGAGAACCGTCGGTCCAAATGTCCCCTATTACGGCAAACCAACGGCTTTCTAACTCCCAACACACAAATGTTCAGTCAATGAGGAATGGACGAAGCGAGCAGGTTCACATTTACACAAGGACATTTATTATAATGAAACACGTATGCAATTAACAAGCAACAAAAGAACTACAACCGTCTATAAGCAATTATTAATGTACAGTCACTTACACAGTTTTACTTACGGGACTCCGCCCACAAACATTCATTCGAAAGAAAAGCAGGAAAAAGACCCCATCAAAGGCAATGGGGTCAGACTGGACCTTTGGGTCTTTATGGCGTGGGACTTGGCAGACCGAACGAGTCCCACGAGACCGTTGCAGGTTACCTGCACCCTCGTGGTGTCTGGCTTGGCGACCCACGATGCTCCTTCCCCACAGCAGCTAGCGTAGCGCAGTCGAGCTCGGGCCTTCCGTGTGGCAGCGAGCTCTCTCCGGCTCTCTCCACACGAACGCGCTGGGCGACCCGCGATGCTCCTTCCCCACAGCAGCTAGCGTAGCCGCGGTCGAGCTCGAGCCCCCGTGTGGCAGGCGAGCCTCGGCTCTCTCCACACGAACGCGCGGTTTGCCGACACAGCAGGCAAGGCTGCGCCTCCAGCTCGCGTCTCCTTCGTGACGCCCGGACTTCCACGCGGCTCCTTGGCTTCTGGGTTCCTCCCGACTCCCCCAACTGCCGAAGCAAAAAGCTTACTCCTCCCACGGGACTCAGCACACGAACTCTGCCACGGGACTCCCACGGCTCAGCCCACGAACTCAACCCTACCACGGGACTCTTTTCACGGGACTCCTTTTACTCGACTTCCACGAGCTCTTTTTGGATTCTCCTCACAGGACTTTCACCGGCAACGCTTTCCACGAACTCTTTTTGGATTCTCCCTGAACAAAGAAAAGATGTCCTCTTTATCCTTTGCACCCCTCCCCCGCACCCGCGTGACTCATGCCCTCGTGATCCACCTCCCCCGCTCAACCACGGGTGGGAGGGAGTTGTTGACGTCACCGCAGGGTTCTTCTTCCTCTTCGGAAAGAGGGGAGGACTCTCCATTGTTTCTTTCCCTACTATTAAATCGATCCGCAGCGCATCTAATCGATTTCAAAACATTTAAACAATGGAGGTGAGCTATCTAGGGAACATGCACTTAACGACATAGCTGACTAAGGGAACCTGTATGTTGTGTGCGATTGAATTCCAAATTCGTAACAATATAATCGCAAACACTGTCTCCTTACAAAATCCCCAAACTGAATCTTCACTGAATAAAATGTTCTTTTAATACTCTGAACATAAAAAAAAATGCTTTAAAGGGCCTTACTCTCCATTCTCCTTGCTACTTACTCCATCAGGAACAACACATTAATTCTTCTTCCTTATAAAAATCTCTTGCTCTACTTTTCCACAAGGCATATTTCCCAAAAGCTCCCCCGTAGCTGTGTATTGTACCGTCCTCCAAACAGTGACCACTCCATCTACATGTCTCTCTCAGATGACATGGACCGACTTTTCACGACTCATTCTAACTCTCTTCCTCATATGTGGTGATTTCAATTGTCACCATGCTAATTGGCTGGGTGTTGATACCTCTCTCACCAACCATAGCACTTCAGCAAAGGACTTCGGTAACTCCATGGGACTGACGCAATCTGTGAACTTCCTTGAAACAACTTGCATTGTCCTCTTGGAAGGCAAATCAACGGAAGGCAATCTCAGATCTTTCCACAAAGCCCACAACAAATGTGTGTCCACTCTGAGGAGAGGTAGAAAACGACATCTGTTCAATGTCAAGATTGAACTTTCAAACTTGTCTCCCTCCTCTAAAACTTGGTGGCACCTTGTTAAGTATGTCTCTGGAGTATGCTCCCCCTCCATCCCTTCCCTCACTTCAAATGGCACCACTCTGCTCGTGAGAAGGCCGATGCCGTAATTCTGTGTTTCTTCCAAATCATCCCTAACCCTTATCTGTACACACCCTACCCAGTTGTACCCAACTGCCCCTGTACTCTATGTCTTTTGCACTTGAGAAGATGGAGAAGTTTCTTGCAACCCTCGACTGATTCACCAACTGGACCAGATGGCATCAGCTCACATGTTCTAAAAACCTGTTCTACTGCTCTTGCACTCCCCCCTCCTGCCCATTTGCCCAAGGTCATATTCCATCTGCTTAGAAGTCAGCCAACATCACAGCATTACATTAAAAAAAGGAATAGGATTCACTCGACCTGTAGCTTATCTGGGTCCTGGCCTAATGTTGTTACCCAAATTTGGTAGCATTCTGACTGGTGGGTCTGGAGAGGAAGATTTTTGAAGGAATTTACGCAATTTTCCCAAACATTTACTAAGTTTGCCATTTTGACACACATCCGGTCATGTGATCAGTATGGCCTCTGCAATTTAACATCACGACCCTGTCCTAATGTTGTACCCAAATTTGGTAGCCTTCTGACTGGTGGGTCTGGAGAAAAAGACTTTTGAAGGAATTTACATGATTTTCCCCAAAATTTACCAAGTCGGCCATTTTGACACACTTCCGGTCATGTGATTAGCATGACCTCCACAATTTAAAATTCCTACCCTGGCCTAATGTTGTAACCGAAATGTGGTCGCATTCTGATGGGTGGGTCTGGAGAAGATTTTTGAAGAAATTTATTGTCAGCCATTTTGATCTACTTAAAATCACGTGACCAGAACGAGCTTTGCAAACCCTGTTACCAGTCAGGAGAGGAACATTGCTGCCAAATTTCAGCCGGATCGGCCCAGCGGTTTGGTCGGAGAAGTCGAAATAGGAAACGGACAGACGGACAGTGCGAGATGACAATGCCTTATCTGGAATTTAACTTCCAAATAACCTAAAAATGTGCAAAAACCACTCCCATTAACTACAGACATTTTAGCTCGCTTCCATTCATCAGCGAGATCATGGAATCCATCATCGCAGTTGATATAAAATCATTCCTTTTCTCCAACAGCCTCATCTCAGATCCAACAGCCTCATCGGATTCATACCTGGTCACTACCTTGGACATACTGCTTCCACTCTGGCATTCTGCCATGCTCTCCAAGCTCTCTACCTACAGCATTCAAGGCGAACTCCACTCTGGGGATACTGATTTCCTCCAATCTCGGAGCCAATGTGTGGCTCTCAACGGCTAGAGTGCCTTGAGTCAGTGTTCTCAGCTCAATCCTATTCCTAATCTTCATCAACAATTTGTCTATTGAAAATCCTCTTGATTTCTTTGCTGATGACTCCATCCACTGCCATGACATCCCTCATCCTTCAGATAGACAGGCAGCAGACTCTTCCCTCTCTTCAGACCTTGACAAAAATCGCAAACTGGTCAAATCGACCAGTAACTGTCACACGATTTTGGGCCACAGTTTTCAAGCAATCGTTCTGAAATGTTTTGTGTACGTAGGTGACTGGCCAAGGACAGCAACATTTAAATTTGGTGAAGATCCAAATCTGGATCTGGATCTGAGAATTTATAAAGTGATTCTTCAGCATTGAGATCGGGCCAAAATCGATATAGAGCACAATACCTCAAAAGGTTATGGACGGATTCGGACGAAACTTGGTGGACAGGTTGGGTGTATGACAAGGAGTCATTGATTCGATTTTGGTGAAGATCCGAATCCGGATCTGAGAATTTTTCAACTGATTCTTCACCATTGAGAGACGGGGCTAAAAACGATACTGCATGACATCTCAAAAAGTTGTGGAACAATTAGGATGAAACTTTGTGGGTACGTTGGGTGCGTGACAAGGAGTAATTGATTCGATTTTCGTTAAGATCTGAATCCGGATCTGAGAATCTTACGTGCTTCTTCACCATTGAGATATGGGGCCAAAAACGATGTACAGTCAACCCCCGCTTCATCGCGGTTCACCTATCGCGCCCCCGGTTCATCGCGGGTTTTCCCTTGGAACGTAACTAATTTTTTCTGCGGATTCCCCCGGTACATCGCGGTAATAATATATAAAATATAAATTATTTAAGCAATAAATTATAACGCGTGGTGCTCGACCAGTCACACAACGCACGAAACAAAGTTTCGCTTGTGAACTTCGAATATTTTCTACGTTTTTTCTCCAAGCCCCACGATGCCGCCCAAACGCCCTGCACCTTCTAAGGCATCTGGCAAGGAACCGAAGCGCCAGAGGAAGGTCCTGGGACGCTCCAGGAGAAGGTTAAGGTAAAGGTGCTCCATATATGCTTCGGGAAGGAAAAAGGTTTGCCGCCGTTGGACGAGCACTGCTCATACCCAGCACCTCAAAACCGACCAGACCAGACTAGTCGATCTCTGGCACCTCAAACCCAATCACTGCCAAATCGACCAGACCAGACTAGTCGATCTCCGGCACCTCAAACCCAATCACTGCCAAACCGACCAGACCAGACTAGTCGATCTCAGGCACCTCAAACCCAATCACTCCCAAACGGACCAGACCAGACGAGTCGATTTTTTGGGGAGGCGTCCATTCATCGCGGATTTTCACTTAGCGCGGGGAGGTTTGGAACGTAACCCCCGCGAGAAACGGGGGATTACTGTATATCATGATATCTCAATAAGTTGTTGACGAGTTTTGACAAAACTAAATGGATGAGTTGGTTAGGCAAGGCAATTCAATTTTGAACAAGGCAATTCAATTTTGGTTCAGGTCCGGATTCAGATCTAACCTATCAGTGGGATACAAAATGTAAAATGTTCATCCTGCTGGAGGTATGCACTCTACCAAGTGCCGTTCCGGTTCACCAAATATCACTCTATGAATGATTTTCCATTTGTTACTTATGAAAATCGAAGATTTTTCAAGTACTGTATATTAGTTGGTTGCATGCGTTATTCTGTCCGTTTGTATGTTTATCGCCTACAGGTCACAATTTTAAACCAATCTTCAAGAAACTTCACCACATGATAGAGTTCATCATAAGCAGGAAGCCTATTGTTTTTGAGGTCAAAAGGTCAACAACTTTATCGAATTTGTAAAATCCTCAGTTTTCATTTACCGACTTGAAATTTGAACAGAATTTGCATATCCGGTCACTGAATTCAATCAATTATTTTTAAGGTAAACATAGGCCAACAGGTCAAAATATGCCAAAAGGCCAATTTTGGCCAAATTTTCTAAAATTGTCAATTTTCATCCGATTGATTTGAAATTTGAAGAGGATTTGCA
>CM068967.1:56443213-56460000 GCA_035128595.1 Eptatretus atami
ATAATATCACCATTATAATATTCATTTGCATTCTATTGTTTTAGATACTTAGTGTAATTGTCGAAGTCTACATCATTTTGTATGTAGGTAATATCTGATTCACTTTTTTTGTTTCATATTTATATAAATTGTTTGGCAATGTACTTGGATCCTTGTAAATGACAGTGATTAAGTTTTATAAAATTGCCAGGATATAATAAAATGTACAATGAGCATTGGCAGTTACTACCAGGGCTGTGATTAGGTAAGCCTAAATTAGTAAAGTTGTGCTTCATGCCTACTTTGGAAATGATTTTTGGTAAGACTTCTTTAAGCTTTTACTAAACTGCATTTAATATCTTGTTTAGATTCCCACTTCAAGTCATACTTCCTTACATATTTTTATTTTTTGCTATATGTTTGTTGTGTAAAAAATATTTTTAAGCTGCTTTGGGACTCGCAGATCATTAGAAATTGGATGCATTTTTAAAAAGAAATTCGTTTAAAATGAAGGGATTGAGAAAACATTTAGAATTTATCTACACATGTTGCCTATGTATGTGTCTTTTAAGTGACAAAAAATTTAAAATAGAGTGTGTAACTGTCAACATGGTGAACATACTTCCGGGGTAAAACCGGGGGTAAATTTCAGTGTGTTGAGTCTGGAGCAAAGTTCAGACCCTATAGCAAAGATTTTTGCTAACAAGGTTTTCATTTTCCTTGTTGTAATATGACCAGTCACTAATTAATGTAAAATCAGGCGAACAAATCTTCATGATGATAACTGACTGTTGGCAGCAATTTGAAAACTACTCAATTGTTTTGACTGGATGTTACCAATCATTACTTTGAGAGTATTATCTTAAAAGATATTTTAAAGTAGAACATTTTATATGTCAGATTCTGAAGGCTCAATAATAACACCATTTGTTGTGAATTTCGAATCTGTTTGTAAAACTTGGAATTTAGACGCTGCCAAAATGCTTTAGATACAAATCTCGCAACTTCAGGCTGTACTGCCAGAATGAAAGACCCAGGGTGTTTGTCGGGCCATTCTCGACATAACTTGGAATTTGAGGCTATAACTTGGCAAACCTTTCTCATATTGTTAAAGGTAGCTTTGTAATTTTTATCAGGAAATCTGAAGGGGGTCCGCAGAATTTCATTTTTTGGCCGATTTGACAGCGGAATGACCGGCTGCAAAAGTAGGCATACCGTAGGATTATACCAGTATTACAGATTAATAATTGGTGCTAGGATTTATTATACTGAATCATTCATTAATATAGATTATATGTTTTATTATTGATATGTTTATTCTGGTATGTTATTATTGATAGGCTTGTATAACATAAATACGTTTTGTGCGCACTTTTTGGTTTTTCATTACTGTATACTACTTTTGCAGCCCTGTCTATTATATATATTATAATATATATATATATTATATATCTATATCATATATATTAATTGTATATATTTTATCTTATTCTCTTCTTTCGCTGTCCGTTGGGTCGCACAGTGGATCATTCGTTTATGATCCGCATATGATTTGGCAAGTTTTTACACGGATGCCCTTCTGACGCAACCTGGTCGCCTTTACGACACGGGATTATGGTACTATTTTACGGGGCATCACGGGCCCAGTACACTGGTATCACTTGCCGATCGGAGGATGACAGGCTGTCAACCTCTGTATGTATTATATATATACTATATATATTATATATATATAATATATATTTGTATCTATACATTATATATACATTATTTAATCTATATGTGTAGTGTATAATATTGTATATATATAGTATATATATGTATATCTTTTCTTCTTTCGGTAGCTCCGTTAGGGGTCGCAACGGATGCAAAAGCGTCTTGTTGTCCGATAATGATTGGCATAGGTTTTTTACGCCGGATGCCTTCCTGAGCAACCCTGGTCGCCTCTTAACGCACACAGGGATATGGTACCTATTCTACCGGGGTACCGGTTGTATATATAGGTATTTATTATTTATATATATATATATATAATGTAGTATATATGTATATATTGTATTATGTTTATATGTATATATATTAATTATATTATGTTATATAATGTTATTATATATATATATTATATATATATATATATAATTATGAGGACCACGAGGAGGAGTGATGTAAGCGCATTTTTTTAATGATAGATGATGATAGCTCAGATGTAGGGTAAGGGTTAAAAATCGTTGCTATAATGGCATTTAACTCCAAAATGGCCGATGTGTCCTTACATCACTCTCCTCGGGCGCTCATATATATTATATATAATGTTTATATATTCTGAAGAATTAATTCATTTTATTGAGTGCGTATCAGCATCTGCTACCGTCCTCATTGGCAATTTGAGAGCTTGAGTCCGGAAACATCTCCGAACAGTGGGTCCATAACATTTGTTGTACGAAAGTTCGTTCATTCAGGTGAGATCTGAACACTTTTTCAGTTATTAAGTTGTGATTAATGACAAGGGACCATTGCTTGGCCACCTTAAATCATCGGGTTTCACCCTTCAATCCCAAGATCAATTCGGAGCGAATTAGAGTGGAAAGTTGATCGTGAATTTTTAGAATGAAAGATGTTTGACGAACTGCCTCACCAAAATAACATCATTTTAGACATATTTAAATATATTCTTCAACTTATCAACTGCTATCCAATGCTGCCAGATATGAGCATTGAGAGAAAGCTGTGACAAGCTCAACTTTGAGGACATGGGTTGATAGACATCACTGGTCGGGAAAGTTTCAAGATCTGGTGCACACGTTTATGCCTCAAAGTTACTTTTCTAAGGTTCCTTCACTTCCTTTTGAAACTTGTATACACATGCAATTCGAAATTCCTCATCAAACTTTGTTCTAATAAAGGCCATTTCACTGGCTCGCCCATTTACGAAGTGAATGGAGGGCTATTGTAACAGTCTGCGTTGGTGTGAGTCTGCACAGAGACTTTTTTTAGTAACAGTTCGTTCTTAATTATTGCATTGTGCGGCTCTGCATTGTTGAAAGCTCTGTTCGTTAGCCTCGCCCCGAAGGGGTTGAAAGACTTGATGAGCCGTGGTGTGTGTGTGTGTGTGTGTGTTGTGTGTGTGTGTGTGTGTGTGTGTTTGTGGTTTTCGCTTTAAATTTGTTTTCTGCACGCTTGTCTGATTGTGTGGCTGTTAACGTAGAGGTTCCAAAGGAGAATAATTAATTGCATAACTCTGACATCATGTCACATGGTATGGCAAGCCTATTGGATTAAAGGAAAGTTGGAATCATTGAATTGCTCAATGAAAAAAATTGAAACTTGCCACATGTCATCACTCCCTGGGGTTTATGGGTGATAATAATGAATGTCATTGGTTAAGTGGATTCCCGCCTATAATTGTTTAACTCAAATCGTTATCGAAAATCTGAAACTTCATATATCTGATTCTGACGATGTGAGTGAGATTAAACTTTGTGCATATCGGTCACGTGGTCTGGCGGTATATTGGATTGAATTAAAATGTAAAAAAAAATCTTCTCTTCCGCAGAATGCTAAACGATTGAATGCGAATTCATACTAGGATCGACTACTAGGGGAATATATTTGAATTTTTTTTTCATATTTCCTCTTTCTTAATGTAATTAGCTTTAGTTTGCACAAAAGTGGTTGTAGATTCTAATAATCATAAAGTATGAATCTGGCATGCTTTTGGAGTAATAGGGTGCATGGATGATCATGATGACACAGGCAGGGGTTTATATAACTGGTATCAGGTATCATGTGCAGTAAAGAAAATAACAAATACTAATGCATCTGCAAAAATGCTCTGAAGCTCAAAAGCGTACTAACACACAGAGGCTTTTGGTGGAAAGTTTTTCTAAGTTTGTGTAGGTAAGATTCTTCTGTGAATAAATTCTGATAAATTGTTACTGCACTGTGATTTCAAAATTTAGTGCAAAAATTAAGTTTATAAATTGATATTGTAATTTATGTTCTATATAACTTATAAGATGGGGAAAAACAAATTATGGAGAATATGTGAGCGAAGAGGAAGAAGAGGAGGTTTTCTTCATCTCATGTGGATAAGATTGTTCGATGATAATTCTAATAATATTATATGTGTTTAAATTAAGTTTATTAATGATAAACATTATAATTTAGAAGTTATATTTTGGCTTTTCTAACTATAATATGGAAACAAAGATCTAAGGAAAACCGCGAGCAAGGAGGATAGAGGATGTTCAGGAAGCGTCTGGACGGAAAAAAAAGATCACTTGTGAATATATTCTGGATTGTGGACGATCTGAGGAGTGCTCACAGAGAGTGAGATAATCGAAGCTGAGTGGTGCTTGGGAGAGCAGACGGTGGCTCGAAGCTGACTTTTTTTTTGTGAGTAGCAACCATTTGCTGGTACTAATTGGAGGAACAATAAAAAATAATTTGTGGTGAACGCCCTAAATACAGGGTTTTCCTTATTTCTTGGAGTAGGAGGCACCATTTAAAAAAGTAGCAGGTTCATCACAGAGGAAAGCGAGGAGCTGTATGGGGGTCCAGGGCGCTTAGGGCCTGGAAGCGGAAGATCTAGATGGCTGGAGATGCATTCTGCACGATTTTGGACATTATCATGCTGTTGGGGTGGAAACTAACCAAAACAAGTGGTTAGGCCTGTACTGGATGTAGTTTGCATTACATAATGAATGACTGACTGGTTGAGACTGAAATTAGCTATACTGTTAGTTAAGTTCAAGCAGCTTTTAAACCAAGTTCATTATTTAAGGCATGGTTTAGGGCACAAGTGTCGGAGATGGAGTAGTAAGCACTTTAAAAGTCATTTTAGCACATTGGGCCATACTTAGTTCTTATGGGAGATGATACTTGCCATGGTGGAGTACAGTGAGCAATCTGAAGGTAAAGTGTGTGACATAATATAGTGTAGATTGAACTATGCTTCATTATGGAAAACGATATTCCTTTGTCGATTCAAACAGGGGGATGTAGAGGCTTTCGTGGTGACAAAAAAATAATAAATAAAAAATGAAATTGGCGCTGAAGTAAGTGGCGGCGACCTTTGACTTTTTCATCTGAGTAGAGGTGCGGGTCGCGGTACCGGCTTTCTAGGAAACCTGCCTATATATATATATATGGGTTAATAGCAGTGGCCATAATAGTAGCGTGCTCCGTTACTTGGTATTTTTCTTCAGCTTGAGCGTCCAACTTGTGGGAATGTTGCGAGAAAAAATGAAAAGGTGAGACTGCACTCTTCCAAGTGCTGTTCTCATTTATTTTATTTATATTTAAATATATTTGACGAGTGCTTGTCTGCTTTCTGCTTTCCACGATCGGTTGCAATGGGTTTGGCATTAGTAATGCTCAAAAATCCGGAACCAAACCTTTAACCGTCATTTGTTCTTGTTTCTTAGGCTTGGAGAGAAAAAAAGTTCAGAATAATGTTTACGCATGCCATTTACCGTAAGGCGAAGGGGGAACTTTTGCTGCGCTGTTTAATGGGAAGTTGCAATTTGTGTACGCACAGTCCCATTCATTCTGAAACAGCTGGGGACATTATTAATACCCCGGCCATAATATTTCAAACATCAGCGTGGATATAATTAACTCAGCGTGGGCGAGAGGTTACAGTGCTAATCGGCAAAGCTTGAAATGGGAAATGCCGAGCTGCTGTCTGGAATGAAGAAGCACCATCGGTAATTGGCTGATGGGGCACAGTGGGCGGCCAATGGAAGGCACCTCAGCCATGCAATCTGTTAGTTGTGGTTGCGAGAAAAATGAAAAGATTCTCTCTCAACGAAAATTTGCATTCAGAAAAACACTTGGTCCTCTAGCTGGTACCAGGACTCTATTAACAGGTGCAAAGCCATTCTGTGTCCTGACGATCTGTCATCCAAAAAGGCCAGGTCCGATTTTGTTATTTCTGGAGGGTATCAGAGCATAACAGCTAATAATTTATGTTGCAGTGAGGATAGTGGTGCTTTTGTGGTGATTGAGCTGGACTGGAATTAGGGTTTGTGGATACAAATTGGCTGAAGGCTGCTCTAAATAGGATTTATTCGACAGCTTCATTTCTTGGAAAAACAAGCCATATCCGGATTGCTGGAAAACCCAGTGGCTCTTAACTACTTCAGGAGGAGCTTTGCTTGCCCAATGGGTATGGTCTTTGTGTGATCCTACTCAACCTGTGGTTTGACAGAGGCAAGCACTGCCCAAAGTCCTTCCACTGGATAGAAATACAATAAACATACGTGTTGGGAGGTTTTTTTTTACACTAAATATGTGCACTGATTGTCTAACATGGGAAAATGAGAAACAATAAAAACTCAATGATCTGTGAAGCTTGGACATATCTTTGTAACTCACTATAATGGGTTCTTTTATACCCAGTAATAAGAGAGAAGTTGAGGTCTTCAACCATTTTTCAGCTCTTCAATTGAACCACAATTTTTGCACTGAAAATCTTTCAAGCATAAAGTCTAATCTATGATGGAAATTCTCAACAAATGACAGATTCACCACTTCCACCTCCTCCTCTCCCCCCAACCAACGCCACCTGGGCACTCGTCCAGCTGATATGTTGGGTGCTGGATGCATGTCTTGGACATCTGGCCCCTAATCTTTCAAATTGGCTGCCAGATATATTTATTGATGAACATCTTACACTAAAATGTGTAATTGTTTTATATGTGTGTTAAATGAATGATGGACTGTTATTTATAGCGTATGCAATACAGCAGAATTTTGACCTCCAAACCAACCAACCTTTTTCATACGATTCTTGCCTTGTCTCTCCCTTACTTCCTAAACCCTCATAAATTTTACTTTCGATTCCTTACTTAAACCTTTTCCAACTTCTTTGACCTCTTCTACTCCTACCAAACATCGCAACCAGGATATTTTTTCTTTTGGACCAAATGAGCTCTCATAGGTGCTAACAGAGCATAAATAAGCATGAAATGGACAGTATATTGTATGCTGTTGTCTACAGTTGACAAAAAATAAGGGAATTGATGAAAGGAAACAAAATTGTGACTTACTATACAAGCACAGGTAACTTATATCCTATTTCATGGTCCGGGTTGGCGGCGACTAAACTTTCTCCCCACAGGCTTTTGGTGAGGAGGTGCATCGATATGGACCCGGCAGGTTAAAAACAAAACTGTAAAGGGTGTGAGCAGGGAATCCATATCTGGTGCTCAACGTGTCTGTGGAGTCTTCCTGCAGTTGGGTATCTTCTAGGAAGGTTGGGTGGCAGATTTGTACTCCGGCCACATAAACCTTCTTCGTAAACGGAAGAAAATGAACCCACTCATGAGTACTCCTGTGAGGCTTGCCCTTCGCAGGGGCTCTCTGGATGGAATGGGATTGGGGCAAGCCTTTCGGAGTGGAGACACATAAGATGATCGGACTGCGACGATCCATAGACGGGATTACGTAACACTGATGGCGAAAGAAGGACGAGGAAAGAAATTGAAAGCAGGATGATTTAACCGATGGGAAAGGAAGCGGATTGATAAGTGAGATATGAGGAGAAATAACAGAATAAGACAGCCCCTCTTTGATGATAGGAGGGACACCATGGGGTACTTCCCCCCCCGGGGGGTTTCAGATTGGCTTGGGTGTGTGTACGGGTGGTGCTGAGAGTGTCGTCACTAGACGGCGGTCTCCTCGAGTTAAATGAGCCGGTCCTTTGGGCGGGTAACTGGAATATGCCTATCCCAAAGAGAGGATGAGCACCTGTCTCTGTTATCATTTCAGCTCCACATTAACTTTGGTAATGCAGCCACTCTGAGGTTTGGAGGCAGATAGTTGGAGAGATCATGGCAGGTCAGTTATACCTTACTACTGGTCTGGTCATTCTGATGGTTACAGACTAAGGAGTTGCTGTAGCTTTGTCATAAACTGACTCCCAGGATAATGAAGGAAACACGGTCAACGAGCCTATTTATGGAGCTAGATTATCATCCTTGGTGTTCGTTCCTTGTCTTGTATATGCTACCGACTGAAGGTGAGTGGTCTCACGGTGAGGAAGCATTCTATGCACGCTTCGTTCTTGGTTGATCGATCCACAGGAAAGTACTCTTCTGGTCTTGGGGGGATTTTCATTTGCTCGAATGGCAGCTGATAGGGATGGTTTGGAATGTGTTTTGGTCCATGGGTCTGAAACTGTGAACCGGAATAGCACTAAGTTTTCTTTGATTTGCAAGAAGCGTGATTAGGGTGGCTGGTTATGGTTTCAACACCACAAGTCTCATCGCTGGCTTGTCATTTCCAACGACGCTGGGTGTGTGGCAAGGAGACTGACCATGTGCTCTTTTATGGTGCTTGAGATGATTCAGAACTGCAGGGTCCACGTGGAGGTGCTCATTTCCTCAACACGACCAACGGTCATTGTAAGAAAGTGAAGTGGCAGCTTAAATTCAGGAGATGGTACCATCCAGCCAGGCTAGATGTTTGGCAACTCAAGGATGAGAGGGAGCTGGAGTAGTTTGCAAACAGGCTGAGTGGGGATTTTGGGGGGGGGGGCTGGATGTTTTCGGCATCCTGAAGAGTTGTGGAGTTGATGTTGCGGTGGGTGTTTGAACCCACGTCAGCAGAAGACTTGTCTCACAAGGGAATGGTATGCCATTGACCATCGTCGGAAAGGCCAAGTTAATGTAGAGCTGAGCTGTCAGGAGTTGAGGCGTAAAACTGTACGTGCGCTAGGGTGGACAAGGAGGCCTATGTGCGAGAGATCTGTGAAGTGGTAGAGCAACTGTGGTCAAGTGATTCTGTCCTGCTTACAGAGGATTCGGCACATTTGCAATTCTGCCAAGCATCCTCGGTGAAAAAAAAAAAAATATCGAGTTTAAGGGAAGGTGTTGGGCTCTTTGGAGAGGATTTCGAAGTGAAGGCCGCTGGGCGGTTACTTTGAGGCAGTGTCCAGGCTGACCCAACAGCTGTTAGAGTTGGACATCAGGGGGCTGTTGCTGTCCCGATTGGCTGGCTTCATACTGTGAACACCTTCATTTGTGGATGAAGGTGGCGTGCTGGTTTGAAGGGGGTAAGCTCCTGGGATCTGGTGGTCCATGCTGAACTTCTCAAGGCTGGTGTAAATCGTACTTCGTGTCATTGCTGCAGTTTCTGTGCTCCTGCTGAACACAGGCATCATCCACTATGGAAGAGGGGGCTTGTTGTCCTGTTGGAAAGGGAAAGGATGATCGTGAGGATTGGACAGCTCCGAGGGTACGCTATCTTAGTGCGGCAGGTCTTGGTCGGATAATTCTTGATAGGTTTCACACCACACATCCTGCTGAGCGCGCAGTCCCAGAGCGTCAGGCTTTACACAAAGGGGTAACGTTGACCATATCTTGCTCTTTGGGTCTTCATGAACGCAAACAATAGCTTCGGTAGGGGCTTGCCTAACAGCATATGTTGAATTTGCAAAGCGTTTGGTTCAGTAAATCGGATGCCTTGGCGATTCTCAGTAAGTTGGCGGTGCAATCGTTTGGGATGGTAAGATCTCTGACCTTGAATTTGCAGATTGATTAAGTCATCCTTTGCGGAGCCGTGAAATGCTTATTTTTCAGTGCTCTGAGGCACTGAATGAGGAGTCGGAGCCGCTGGGATTACGGGCTTTCCTGGTCAAAACATTATGATCAGGCTTTCAATACATTTATGCCTGGTGTTGCTTAATGGTTTAGTGTGGTGGGGTTGGGATCCTGAGTTCAAATCTCCACTCTGCTGTTTGATTAATACAGGTGGGGTTTGACTGCTGTCTCCTTCTGGACGTCGGAAATGGAGTGCCAGTTGCTGGTATCTGTCGGCGTGGCGACCCGTCCAGGTTATTCCGATTGCCAAGGAGACTGCTTAGGCAGCAACCAATGCTCTGCACGAGCATGGTTCCAATGGATGGATGGATGAATACATTTGGATGATGCTATTTTCTCTGTACATGTTTTTGTGGTGAGGTTGTTGAGGTCATGGAGAGATATTGTGAACGCCATGGTCAATTGACGTCTGGTCGTGGCTTGGGAGTCATGGATTCCTGATATCGGGTGCGGAAAACTGTCGGTATCTGTGCAGGACGACGAAAGTACGAGTCATTAGTCTTGCTGCTTCCGTGGATGAGAAGACTTGGATTTTACCAGGATCTGGAGATGTAGATTACTAAATTCGATACAGGTTCTTCGGAGAATGCTTGCTTATAGCCGGTCAGACTGTGTTGTGCATGAACAATTGCTGAGATAGACTCGAGGAATTTTTTACCTGTATAGTCTTGAGCATCAGCTGCAGTTTAATGGATGTGGCTTGTTTTTGATGCTGATCCTGGGCTTATCAGATTCTCTCACAAGGGAGCCTGTGAGGGGAGGTGGCCGGGGCCATCCAGTGCCTCGTGGTTGCGCAGGTTGATCAGCAATCTCAAGCGTGGAGATGGGCCGGCATCTGCCTGGGGGTGGCAGCGGAGGCCCTGGAGTACGCGGAAAGTGCGATGCAGGCGACACGCTGCTCCAGCGATGCCCCCTAATGACTGCTGAAATGTAACTTTCTCTTAAATTTTTTCCAATTTTATAGTCTTCTTTATTCTCATATAAAGGTTTCGAAAATTTACACGACAAGCTCAAGTGGTTCAAAAAAAAAAGATTTAGCCTGGACAGACATGTAGCAAGAAGAGATCGCAAATCCATTTTCCCACGGTGCGGGCAAATAGCCGAACATGTTGTGTGAGGGAGAAAATGTTGTGTGGGGGGAGGGATGGAGAGGTGGTGCAGGAGTTCAGCAGGGAGAAGTTCATAGAACATGGGATAAGGCACAGAGACATCACCACTTTTTTATACATAATAAGTGGATGAGCTCCACCTTGCATTCTCTCATGCATATCAATATTATTTTTTATCTGCTCATTTCTCTTACTTCAATTGTATTCTACATGAATAAGCAACATAATTCACTATAGACGCTACTGTAGAACCTCGACAGTTTCCGGAGTAACACGGTGGCGAAGTTTGCCTGTTTTTATGTGGCAAGCTCTTTAGGCAAAATGTAATTTCACTCTTGTTTTTTTTTCACTTCATTCTGTACTGGTAACCAAACTAGAAAGTAAATGCTTGTCATCTACAACATACACAAGCAAAGACCCTTTCTCACACGATAACCGTGTAAATTTAGCTCCCGCTCACCATGTTTTTCGACTGCAAACTGAGACGGATGTTTTTTTGGTTTTTAGGTCAGGCTCGTGAAAGAGGCAGACACAGGACGGATAGGACGCAACAGAGCAAAATTACACAGCAGAGAGAAGGGGAAAACACCTAACAGCAAAGCAAAGGGAAAATATACGTGAGACTGAAACAGGGATGCAGGTAGTGGAAGGGGTAGGGAATGCAGAGGGTGAATAAGATGGATGGAGAAGCAAATCTCAGAGAGGATAAACTGGAAATTTGGGGGTGGGTGGTTAACGGTGTGGAAAAGATGCATGGGTTTGGATGGGGGATTGATCCGGATAGGAGTGAACAGCCGTCTTGAGGACTGGAGGGGATGATGAGATTGAAGAGAAATGTGGAACTTGATTCGCACAGGCAGGAAAAGAGGATAAAAGATGTCGTGCATAGCATGATGCTTGCGAAATCCATAAAACAATTTGACCTCAAAAATAATTGGTGGTTGAATTCATGCCATAATGCAAATCTCTTCAAATTTCAATCAATCGGATGAAAATTGACATTTTGAAATTGGGCAAATTGGCACTTTGGGCATATTTTGACCTGTTGGCCTATGTTTCCTTAAAATAATTGATTGAATTCGTGCCGGATATGCAAATTCTGTTAAATTTCAAGTCGGTAATGATAATGAGGGATTTTACAATTGATAGTTGTTGACTTTTGACTTCAAAAACAATAGGCTTCCTGCTTATGATGAACCTCTATCTGATGGGTGAAGTTTCTTTTGAAGATTGGTTTAAAATTGTGACTGTAGGCGATAACATACAAAGGCAGAGATAACGCATGCAACCAACTAATATAGTACTTGAAAATCTTCGATTTTTCTAAGTAAAATGGAAATCATTCATAGGTGATATTTGGGACGGAAACGGCATCTTGGTAGAGTGGCATAATCCAGCAGGATGAACATTTTACATTTTGTATCCATGATAGGTTGATCTGATCGGACTGACCAAATTAATGCTTGTTCAAAATTGAATTGGCCTTGCTAACAACTCATCCATTTAGTTTTGTAAAACTCGTCAACAACTATTGAGATATCATGATATCATAGTATCCCCGTTTCTCGCGGGGGTTACGTTCAAAACTCCCAGGCGTAGCTGAATCGCGATGATGGAGCCTCAAAAAATCGACTCGTCTGGTCTGGTCGTTGTGGAGTGGATTGGGTTTTGAGGTCCTGAGGATCGACTAGTCTGGTCTGGTCGGTTGGAGTGATTGGGTTTGAGGTGCCGGAGATCGACTAGTCTGGTCTGGTCGATTTGGCATGATTGGGTTTTGAGGTGCAAGAGAATCGACTGTCTGGGTCTGTCGGTTTTTGAGGTGCTGGTAATGAGCAGTGCTCGTCCACGGCGGTCAAAACTTTTTCTTCCCGAAGCATATATGGGAGCATTTACTTACCTTCTCTGGAGCGTCCCAGGACTTCTCTGGCGCTTCGGTTTCCTTGCCAGTGCTTAGAGGTGCAGGCGCGTTGGGCGGCATCGTGGGGCTTTTGGAGAAAAACGTAGAATTTCGAAGTTCAGCAAGCGAACTTTGTTTGTGCGTTGTGTGACTGGTCGAGCCCACGCGTTATATTTATTGTTAAATAATTTATATTTTATATATTATTACAGGATGGTTCGGGGGAATCCGCAGAAAAAATAGTTAAGTTCCAGGGGAAACCGGCGATGACCGGGGCGGATAGGTGAACCGCGATGAGCGGGGTTGACTGTACATCGTTTTTGGCCCATATTTCATGGTGAGAAGCAGTAAGATTCTCAGATACCGGATTCAGATCTTAACGAAAATCGGAATCATTACTCTTGTACGCACCAACGTACCCAAGTTTATCCTACAATTGTTCACAATTTTTGAGATGTCATGCAGTAAATCGTTTTTAGCCCGTCTCTCAATGGTGAAGACTCAGTTGAAAAATTCTCAGATCCGGATTGGATCTTCACCAAATCGAATCAATGACTCTTGTCATACACTCAACCTGTCACAAGTTTGTCCGACTCCGTCCATAACCTTTTTGAAGGTATTGTGCTCTTATCGTTTTGGCCCGATCTCATGCTTGAGAATACTTTAATAAATTCTCAGATCCAGTATCCAGATTTGGATCTTCGAAATTTAATGG
The DNA here is from genome assembly GCA_035128595.1 of Eptatretus atami. Classification (NCBI taxonomy): domain Eukaryota; kingdom Metazoa; phylum Chordata; class Myxini; order Myxiniformes; family Myxinidae; genus Eptatretus; species Eptatretus atami. The sequence goes on from CM068967.1 coordinate 56,456,519, forward strand.
TTGCTGTCGTTGGCCAGTACCTAGTACAAAACATTTCAGAAGATGCTGCTTGAAAACTGTGGCCCAAATCGTGTGGACAGTTACTCGTGATTTGACCAGTTTGGCGATTTTTGTCAAGGTCTGAAGAGAGGGACAGAGTCTGCTGCTGTCTATTGAAGATGAGGGATTGTCTGGCAGTGGACTGGAGTCATCAGCAAAGAAATAAGAGGATTTTCAATAGACAATTGTTGATGAAGATTAGGAATAGGATTGAGCTGAGAACACTGATAAGGCATCTAGCCGTTGAGAGCACACATTGGGGCTCCGAGTTGGAGGAAATCAGTATCCCGAGTTGGAGTTGCCTTTGATGCTGTAGGTAGAGAGCTTGGAGAGCATGGCAGAATGGCCAGATGGAAGCAGTATGTCAAGGGTAGTGACAGGGTATGAATCCGATGAGGCCTGTTGATCTGAGATGAGGCATGTTGGAGAAAGGAATGATTTTATATCATGCGATGATGGATTTTCCATGATCTTCGCTGTGATGGGAAGCGAGCTAAATGTCTGTAGTTAATGGAGTGGTTTTTGCACATTTTTAAGGTTATTTGGAGTTAAATTCCAGATAGGCTGTCATTTCCTGCACTGTCGTCTGTCCGTTTCCTTTTCGACTTCTCCGACCAAACCGCTGGGGTCGGCGAAATTTGCAGCAATGTTCCTCTTGATGGTAACAGGTTTGCACAAGCTCGTTTGCTGGTCAAGTGATTTTAGTAGATAATGGTTGACAATAAATTTCTCAAACTTCTCCCACGACCCACCATCAGAATGCCGACACAATTTCGGTTACAACATTAGGTCAGGGTAGGAATTTTAAATTGTGGAGGTCATCATGCTAATACTGACCGGAAGTGTGTCAAATGGCCTGATTGGTAATTTGGGGAAAATCATGTAATTCCTTTCAAAAGTCTTTTCTCGCAGACCACCAGTCGAGAAGGCTAAACAATTTTGGGGTACAACATTAGGACAGGGTCGTGATGGTTACATTGCAGAGGCCACATACTGATCCAATGATGGATGTGGTGTCAAAATGGCAAACGTTAGTAAATGTTTGGGAAAATTGCGTAACTTCAAAAATCCTTCCTTCCAGACCCAGTTCGATGGCTTACCAAATTTGGGTAACACATTGGCCAGGACAGATAAGCTACAGCAGCAGGTCGGTGAATCTATTCCTTTTTTTTTAATGTTAATGCTAGTGATGTTGGCTGACTTCTAAGCAGATGAATATGACTTAGGCAATGGGCAGGAGGGGGGGAGTGCAGAGCACGTAGAAAAGAGTTTTTAGACATGTGGCTGATGGCATATCTGGTCCAGTTGGTGAATAGTCAGGGTTGCAAAGAAACTTCTTCTCCATTTCCCTCAGTGGCAAAGACATAGAGTCAAAAAGGGGCAGTTGGAGTAAACTGGGTGGGGGTGTGTACAGATAAGGTTAGGGTGAATTTGGAAGAAACAACAGAATACGGTCATCGGCCTTCTCGACGAGCTAGAGTGGTGCATTTGAAGTGAGCGGATAGGATGGAGGGGAGATACTCCAGGAGAACATACTTTAACTAAGGTGCCAACCAGTTTTTAGAGGAGAGACGTTTTGAAAGTTCAAATCTTGACAATTTGGAACGAGAGAATGTCGTTTCCCTACTCTCCTCCAGAGTGGAACCATTTGTTGTGGGCTTTGGGTGGAAAGATCCTGAGATTGCCTTCCGTTGATTTGCTCAAGAGGACAATGCAGTTGTTTCAGGAGTTCCAAGATTGCGGTCAGTCCCATGGAGTTAACCGAAGTCTTTGCTGAGTGCTATGGGTTGGTGGAGGGTATGAACACCCACGCATCCAATTAAGCCTTGGGTGACAATTGAATATCAATATGAGGAAGAGAGTTAGAATGAGTCGTGGAAAGTCGGTCCATGTTCTGAGAGAGCATGTGATGGTGTACTGTTTGGAGGACGGTACTAAAAAAGATTAACAGCTACGGGGAGGCTTTTTTTTTTTTTTTTTGGAAATATGGCCTTGGGGGTGGAAAAGTAGAGGAAGAGATTTTAAAATAAGGAAGAAGAAATTTAATGTGTTGTTTCGTCTTGATGGAGTAGTGCAACCAAGGGGAAAAAAAAGGAGAAATGTAAGGCCCTTTATAAAGCATGTTTTTTTTTTTTTTTTTTTTTTTTTTTTTTTAATGGTTAGCAGTTAAACGACGATTTTAATTCAGTGAAGATTCAGGTTGGGATTTGTGAGGGAACGTGTGCGATTATTTGTTACGAATTGGAATTCATCGACACAAAACGGTTCCCGTAGTCAGCTATGTCGTTAAGGTGCAATGTTCTAGTGCCTATCCCTGTTTAAATGTTTTGAGAATCGATTAGATGCGCTGCGGATCGATTTAATGAGGGAAGAAACAATGGAGACGTCCTCCCTCTCTGCGAAGGAAGAAGACCGCCTGCGGTGAGTCACCAACTCCCTCCACCCGTGGTTGAGCGGCGGAGTGGATCACGAGGGCATGAGTCCGGTCGGGTGCGGGGGAGGGGGGTGGGCAAAGGATAAAGAGGACATCTTTTCCTTTGTTCAGCGGGATCGCAAAAAGAGTTGTGAAAGCGTTCGCGGTGGAAAGTCCTGTTGAAGAGATCAAAAAGAGCTCGTGGAGGAGTCGAGTAAAAAGGATCCCGTGAAAAAGAGTCCCGTGGTAAGGGTTGAGTTCGTGGGCTGAGCTCGTGGAGTCCCGTGGCATGAGTTCGTGTGTGAGGTCCGTGGGAGGAAGTACGTTTTTGCTTCGGGCGTTGGGGGAGTCCCGGGAGGAACGCCAGAAGCCAAAGGACGCGTTGGAAGTCGGGCGTAGAAAGGAGACGCGAGCTGGAGGCGCAGCCTTGCCTGTGTGTCGCGCAACCGCAGCGTTTCGTCGTGGAGGAAGCCGGAGAAAAGCTTTCGCCTGCACAACGGGGGGCTCGGCTGACTCGCGGTACGCATAGCTGCTGTGGAGAAGCATGGGGCGGGTCGTCCCAAGCGGTTCGTGTGGAGAGGCCGGAGAGGCTTTCGCCTGCACACGGAGGCCCGAGCTCGACTGCGGCTACGCTAAGGCTGCTGTGGGGGAAGGAGCATGTGGGGTCGCCCAGCCAGACCCACGGGGTGCAGGTAACTGCAAGTCTCGTGGGCTCGTTGGTCTGGCCAAGTCCCACGCCATAAGAAGACCCAGAAAAGGTCGTCTGCACCCATTGCTTTGATGGGGTCTTTTTTCCTGCTTTTCCTTTCGAATGAAATGTTTGTGGGGCCGAGTCCCGTAAGTAAAAACTGATGTAAGTGACTGTACATTATAATTGCTTATTATTATGATCACATTATGTGTCTTAATTTGTAGTTGAGATTGGCGGCGGCTTTAAACTAAAATATCCTTTAAAAAAAATGTCAGGTCAGGTCAGGTATGGGAGCATGTGCCAGAACAGCGCGTCGCTGCGTCCACTTTCCGCCAGTAC
>CM068967.1:56460025-56476909 GCA_035128595.1 Eptatretus atami
AAGGCCAACGGAGGCCTGGGTAACTGCGGAAGTGGCCGAGCGACGCGCTTGTTCTGGCACATGCTCATACTGACCTGAACTGAGACTTTTTTTTAAAGATATTTAGTTTTAAAGCGCCGCCATCTCACTACAAATTAGACACATATGTGATATAATATCACCATTATAATATTCATTTGCATTCTATTGTTTTAGATACTTAGTGTAATTGTCGAAGTCTACATCATTTTGTATGTAGGTAATATCTGATTCACTTTTTTTGTTTCATATTTATATAAATTGTTTGGCAATGTACTTGGATCCTTGTAAATGACAGTGATTAAGTTTTATAAAATTGCCAGGATATAATAAAATGTACATGAGCATTGGCAGTTCTAAGGGCTGTGATTAGGTAAGCTGAAATAAGATAAGAAGTTGTGCTCATGCTACTTTGGAAATGATTTTTGGTAAACTTCTTTAAGCTTTTCTAAACTGTTTTATATATTGTTTAGATTCCACTTCAGTCATACTTTCTTACATATTTTATTTTTTCTATATGTTTGTTTGGTAAAAAATTTATTTTTTTAAAAGTGTTTGGACTCGCAGATCATTAGAATTGATGCATTTTTAAAAAGAAAAATTCGTTTAAAATGAAGGGATTGGAAAACATTGAATTTTCTACACAGTTGCTATGTATGTGTCTTTTAAGTGAAAAAATTTAAAATAGATGTGTAACTGTCAACATGGTGAACACTTGGGTAAAACCCGGGGTAAATTTCAGTGTGTTGAGTCTGGAGCAAAGTTCAGACTATACACAAGATTTTTGCTAAAAGTTTCATTTTCTTGTGTAATATACAGTCCTAATTAATGTAAATCGGCGCAACAAATCTTCATGATGAATAAACTGATGTTGCAGCAATTTGAAAACTAATTGTTTTGACTGGAGTTACAAATCATACATTTGAGAGTATTATCTTAAAAGTATTTTAAAGTGAACATTTATAATGTAGATTCTGAGGTCAATAATAACACGCATTTGTGTGAATTTCGAATGTTTGTAAAACTCTGGATTTAGAGCTCCAAAATGCTTAGATACAAATCTGCAACTTCACTGTACTGCCAGAATTGAAAAACCCTAGGGTGTTTGTAGGGCCATATTCGACATAACTTGGAATTTTGAGCTATAACTTGGAAACCTTCTCATTTGTTAAAGGTAGTTTGAATTTTTTCAGGAAATCTGAAGGGGGTCCGCAGATTGTATTTTTTGGCCGTTTGACAGCGGAATGACCGGCTGCAAAAGTAGGCATACCGTAGGATTATACCAGTATTACAGATTAATAATTGGTGCTAGGATTTATTATACTGAATCATTCATTAATATAGATTATATGTTTTATTATTGATATGTTTATTCTGGTATGTTATTATTGATAGGCTTGTATAACATAAATACGTTTTGTGCGCACTTTTTGGTTTTTCATTACTGTATACTACTTTTGCAGCCCTGTCTATTATATATATTATAATATATATATATATTATATATCTATATCATATATATTAATTGTATATATTTTATCTTATTCTCTTCTTTCGCTGTCCGTTGGGTCGCACAGTGGATCATTCGTTTATGATCCGCATATGATTTGGCAAGTTTTTACACGGATGCCCTTCTGACGCAACCTGGTCGCCTTTACGACACGGGATTATGGTACTATTTTACGGGGCATCACGGGCCCAGTACACTGGTATCACTTGCCGATCGGAGGATGACAGGCTGTCAACCTCTGTATGTATTATATATATACTATATATATTATATATATATAATATATATTTGTATCTATACATTATATATACATTATTTAATCTATATGTGTAGTGTATAATATTGTATATATATAGTATATATATGTATATCTTTTCTTCTTTCGGTAGCTCCGTTAGGGGTCGCAACGGATGCAAAAGCGTCTTGTTGTCCGATAATGATTGGCATAGGTTTTTTACGCCGGATGCCTTCCTGAGCAACCCTGGTCGCCTCTTAACGCACACAGGGATATGGTACCTATTCTACCGGGGTACCGGTTGTATATATAGGTATTTATTATTTATATATATATATATATAATGTAGTATATATGTATATATTGTATTATGTTTATATGTATATATATTAATTATATTATGTTATATAATGTTATTATATATATATATTATATATATATATATATAATTATGAGGACCACGAGGAGGAGTGATGTAAGCGCATTTTTTTAATGATAGATGATGATAGCTCAGATGTAGGGTAAGGGTTAAAAATCGTTGCTATAATGGCATTTAACTCCAAAATGGCCGATGTGTCCTTACATCACTCTCCTCGGGCGCTCATATATATTATATATAATGTTTATATATTCTGAAGAATTAATTCATTTTATTGAGTGCGTATCAGCATCTGCTACCGTCCTCATTGGCAATTTGAGAGCTTGAGTCCGGAAACATCTCCGAACAGTGGGTCCATAACATTTGTTGTACGAAAGTTCGTTCATTCAGGTGAGATCTGAACACTTTTTCAGTTATTAAGTTGTGATTAATGACAAGGGACCATTGCTTGGCCACCTTAAATCATCGGGTTTCACCCTTCAATCCCAAGATCAATTCGGAGCGAATTAGAGTGGAAAGTTGATCGTGAATTTTTAGAATGAAAGATGTTTGACGAACTGCCTCACCAAAATAACATCATTTTAGACATATTTAAATATATTCTTCAACTTATCAACTGCTATCCAATGCTGCCAGATATGAGCATTGAGAGAAAGCTGTGACAAGCTCAACTTTGAGGACATGGGTTGATAGACATCACTGGTCGGGAAAGTTTCAAGATCTGGTGCACACGTTTATGCCTCAAAGTTACTTTTCTAAGGTTCCTTCACTTCCTTTTGAAACTTGTATACACATGCAATTCGAAATTCCTCATCAAACTTTGTTCTAATAAAGGCCATTTCACTGGCTCGCCCATTTACGAAGTGAATGGAGGGCTATTGTAACAGTCTGCGTTGGTGTGAGTCTGCACAGAGACTTTTTTTAGTAACAGTTCGTTCTTAATTATTGCATTGTGCGGCTCTGCATTGTTGAAAGCTCTGTTCGTTAGCCTCGCCCCGAAGGGGTTGAAAGACTTGATGAGCCGTGGTGTGTGTGTGTGTGTGTGTGTTGTGTGTGTGTGTGTGTGTGTGTGTTTGTGGTTTTCGCTTTAAATTTGTTTTCTGCACGCTTGTCTGATTGTGTGGCTGTTAACGTAGAGGTTCCAAAGGAGAATAATTAATTGCATAACTCTGACATCATGTCACATGGTATGGCAAGCCTATTGGATTAAAGGAAAGTTGGAATCATTGAATTGCTCAATGAAAAAAATTGAAACTTGCCACATGTCATCACTCCCTGGGGTTTATGGGTGATAATAATGAATGTCATTGGTTAAGTGGATTCCCGCCTATAATTGTTTAACTCAAATCGTTATCGAAAATCTGAAACTTCATATATCTGATTCTGACGATGTGAGTGAGATTAAACTTTGTGCATATCGGTCACGTGGTCTGGCGGTATATTGGATTGAATTAAAATGTAAAAAAAAATCTTCTCTTCCGCAGAATGCTAAACGATTGAATGCGAATTCATACTAGGATCGACTACTAGGGGAATATATTTGAATTTTTTTTTCATATTTCCTCTTTCTTAATGTAATTAGCTTTAGTTTGCACAAAAGTGGTTGTAGATTCTAATAATCATAAAGTATGAATCTGGCATGCTTTTGGAGTAATAGGGTGCATGGATGATCATGATGACACAGGCAGGGGTTTATATAACTGGTATCAGGTATCATGTGCAGTAAAGAAAATAACAAATACTAATGCATCTGCAAAAATGCTCTGAAGCTCAAAAGCGTACTAACACACAGAGGCTTTTGGTGGAAAGTTTTTCTAAGTTTGTGTAGGTAAGATTCTTCTGTGAATAAATTCTGATAAATTGTTACTGCACTGTGATTTCAAAATTTAGTGCAAAAATTAAGTTTATAAATTGATATTGTAATTTATGTTCTATATAACTTATAAGATGGGGAAAAACAAATTATGGAGAATATGTGAGCGAAGAGGAAGAAGAGGAGGTTTTCTTCATCTCATGTGGATAAGATTGTTCGATGATAATTCTAATAATATTATATGTGTTTAAATTAAGTTTATTAATGATAAACATTATAATTTAGAAGTTATATTTTGGCTTTTCTAACTATAATATGGAAACAAAGATCTAAGGAAAACCGCGAGCAAGGAGGATAGAGGATGTTCAGGAAGCGTCTGGACGGAAAAAAAAGATCACTTGTGAATATATTCTGGATTGTGGACGATCTGAGGAGTGCTCACAGAGAGTGAGATAATCGAAGCTGAGTGGTGCTTGGGAGAGCAGACGGTGGCTCGAAGCTGACTTTTTTTTTGTGAGTAGCAACCATTTGCTGGTACTAATTGGAGGAACAATAAAAAATAATTTGTGGTGAACGCCCTAAATACAGGGTTTTCCTTATTTCTTGGAGTAGGAGGCACCATTTAAAAAAGTAGCAGGTTCATCACAGAGGAAAGCGAGGAGCTGTATGGGGGTCCAGGGCGCTTAGGGCCTGGAAGCGGAAGATCTAGATGGCTGGAGATGCATTCTGCACGATTTTGGACATTATCATGCTGTTGGGGTGGAAACTAACCAAAACAAGTGGTTAGGCCTGTACTGGATGTAGTTTGCATTACATAATGAATGACTGACTGGTTGAGACTGAAATTAGCTATACTGTTAGTTAAGTTCAAGCAGCTTTTAAACCAAGTTCATTATTTAAGGCATGGTTTAGGGCACAAGTGTCGGAGATGGAGTAGTAAGCACTTTAAAAGTCATTTTAGCACATTGGGCCATACTTAGTTCTTATGGGAGATGATACTTGCCATGGTGGAGTACAGTGAGCAATCTGAAGGTAAAGTGTGTGACATAATATAGTGTAGATTGAACTATGCTTCATTATGGAAAACGATATTCCTTTGTCGATTCAAACAGGGGGATGTAGAGGCTTTCGTGGTGACAAAAAAATAATAAATAAAAAATGAAATTGGCGCTGAAGTAAGTGGCGGCGACCTTTGACTTTTTCATCTGAGTAGAGGTGCGGGTCGCGGTACCGGCTTTCTAGGAAACCTGCCTATATATATATATATGGGTTAATAGCAGTGGCCATAATAGTAGCGTGCTCCGTTACTTGGTATTTTTCTTCAGCTTGAGCGTCCAACTTGTGGGAATGTTGCGAGAAAAAATGAAAAGGTGAGACTGCACTCTTCCAAGTGCTGTTCTCATTTATTTTATTTATATTTAAATATATTTGACGAGTGCTTGTCTGCTTTCTGCTTTCCACGATCGGTTGCAATGGGTTTGGCATTAGTAATGCTCAAAAATCCGGAACCAAACCTTTAACCGTCATTTGTTCTTGTTTCTTAGGCTTGGAGAGAAAAAAAGTTCAGAATAATGTTTACGCATGCCATTTACCGTAAGGCGAAGGGGGAACTTTTGCTGCGCTGTTTAATGGGAAGTTGCAATTTGTGTACGCACAGTCCCATTCATTCTGAAACAGCTGGGGACATTATTAATACCCCGGCCATAATATTTCAAACATCAGCGTGGATATAATTAACTCAGCGTGGGCGAGAGGTTACAGTGCTAATCGGCAAAGCTTGAAATGGGAAATGCCGAGCTGCTGTCTGGAATGAAGAAGCACCATCGGTAATTGGCTGATGGGGCACAGTGGGCGGCCAATGGAAGGCACCTCAGCCATGCAATCTGTTAGTTGTGGTTGCGAGAAAAATGAAAAGATTCTCTCTCAACGAAAATTTGCATTCAGAAAAACACTTGGTCCTCTAGCTGGTACCAGGACTCTATTAACAGGTGCAAAGCCATTCTGTGTCCTGACGATCTGTCATCCAAAAAGGCCAGGTCCGATTTTGTTATTTCTGGAGGGTATCAGAGCATAACAGCTAATAATTTATGTTGCAGTGAGGATAGTGGTGCTTTTGTGGTGATTGAGCTGGACTGGAATTAGGGTTTGTGGATACAAATTGGCTGAAGGCTGCTCTAAATAGGATTTATTCGACAGCTTCATTTCTTGGAAAAACAAGCCATATCCGGATTGCTGGAAAACCCAGTGGCTCTTAACTACTTCAGGAGGAGCTTTGCTTGCCCAATGGGTATGGTCTTTGTGTGATCCTACTCAACCTGTGGTTTGACAGAGGCAAGCACTGCCCAAAGTCCTTCCACTGGATAGAAATACAATAAACATACGTGTTGGGAGGTTTTTTTTTACACTAAATATGTGCACTGATTGTCTAACATGGGAAAATGAGAAACAATAAAAACTCAATGATCTGTGAAGCTTGGACATATCTTTGTAACTCACTATAATGGGTTCTTTTATACCCAGTAATAAGAGAGAAGTTGAGGTCTTCAACCATTTTTCAGCTCTTCAATTGAACCACAATTTTTGCACTGAAAATCTTTCAAGCATAAAGTCTAATCTATGATGGAAATTCTCAACAAATGACAGATTCACCACTTCCACCTCCTCCTCTCCCCCCAACCAACGCCACCTGGGCACTCGTCCAGCTGATATGTTGGGTGCTGGATGCATGTCTTGGACATCTGGCCCCTAATCTTTCAAATTGGCTGCCAGATATATTTATTGATGAACATCTTACACTAAAATGTGTAATTGTTTTATATGTGTGTTAAATGAATGATGGACTGTTATTTATAGCGTATGCAATACAGCAGAATTTTGACCTCCAAACCAACCAACCTTTTTCATACGATTCTTGCCTTGTCTCTCCCTTACTTCCTAAACCCTCATAAATTTTACTTTCGATTCCTTACTTAAACCTTTTCCAACTTCTTTGACCTCTTCTACTCCTACCAAACATCGCAACCAGGATATTTTTTCTTTTGGACCAAATGAGCTCTCATAGGTGCTAACAGAGCATAAATAAGCATGAAATGGACAGTATATTGTATGCTGTTGTCTACAGTTGACAAAAAATAAGGGAATTGATGAAAGGAAACAAAATTGTGACTTACTATACAAGCACAGGTAACTTATATCCTATTTCATGGTCCGGGTTGGCGGCGACTAAACTTTCTCCCCACAGGCTTTTGGTGAGGAGGTGCATCGATATGGACCCGGCAGGTTAAAAACAAAACTGTAAAGGGTGTGAGCAGGGAATCCATATCTGGTGCTCAACGTGTCTGTGGAGTCTTCCTGCAGTTGGGTATCTTCTAGGAAGGTTGGGTGGCAGATTTGTACTCCGGCCACATAAACCTTCTTCGTAAACGGAAGAAAATGAACCCACTCATGAGTACTCCTGTGAGGCTTGCCCTTCGCAGGGGCTCTCTGGATGGAATGGGATTGGGGCAAGCCTTTCGGAGTGGAGACACATAAGATGATCGGACTGCGACGATCCATAGACGGGATTACGTAACACTGATGGCGAAAGAAGGACGAGGAAAGAAATTGAAAGCAGGATGATTTAACCGATGGGAAAGGAAGCGGATTGATAAGTGAGATATGAGGAGAAATAACAGAATAAGACAGCCCCTCTTTGATGATAGGAGGGACACCATGGGGTACTTCCCCCCCCGGGGGGTTTCAGATTGGCTTGGGTGTGTGTACGGGTGGTGCTGAGAGTGTCGTCACTAGACGGCGGTCTCCTCGAGTTAAATGAGCCGGTCCTTTGGGCGGGTAACTGGAATATGCCTATCCCAAAGAGAGGATGAGCACCTGTCTCTGTTATCATTTCAGCTCCACATTAACTTTGGTAATGCAGCCACTCTGAGGTTTGGAGGCAGATAGTTGGAGAGATCATGGCAGGTCAGTTATACCTTACTACTGGTCTGGTCATTCTGATGGTTACAGACTAAGGAGTTGCTGTAGCTTTGTCATAAACTGACTCCCAGGATAATGAAGGAAACACGGTCAACGAGCCTATTTATGGAGCTAGATTATCATCCTTGGTGTTCGTTCCTTGTCTTGTATATGCTACCGACTGAAGGTGAGTGGTCTCACGGTGAGGAAGCATTCTATGCACGCTTCGTTCTTGGTTGATCGATCCACAGGAAAGTACTCTTCTGGTCTTGGGGGGATTTTCATTTGCTCGAATGGCAGCTGATAGGGATGGTTTGGAATGTGTTTTGGTCCATGGGTCTGAAACTGTGAACCGGAATAGCACTAAGTTTTCTTTGATTTGCAAGAAGCGTGATTAGGGTGGCTGGTTATGGTTTCAACACCACAAGTCTCATCGCTGGCTTGTCATTTCCAACGACGCTGGGTGTGTGGCAAGGAGACTGACCATGTGCTCTTTTATGGTGCTTGAGATGATTCAGAACTGCAGGGTCCACGTGGAGGTGCTCATTTCCTCAACACGACCAACGGTCATTGTAAGAAAGTGAAGTGGCAGCTTAAATTCAGGAGATGGTACCATCCAGCCAGGCTAGATGTTTGGCAACTCAAGGATGAGAGGGAGCTGGAGTAGTTTGCAAACAGGCTGAGTGGGGATTTTGGGGGGGGGGGCTGGATGTTTTCGGCATCCTGAAGAGTTGTGGAGTTGATGTTGCGGTGGGTGTTTGAACCCACGTCAGCAGAAGACTTGTCTCACAAGGGAATGGTATGCCATTGACCATCGTCGGAAAGGCCAAGTTAATGTAGAGCTGAGCTGTCAGGAGTTGAGGCGTAAAACTGTACGTGCGCTAGGGTGGACAAGGAGGCCTATGTGCGAGAGATCTGTGAAGTGGTAGAGCAACTGTGGTCAAGTGATTCTGTCCTGCTTACAGAGGATTCGGCACATTTGCAATTCTGCCAAGCATCCTCGGTGAAAAAAAAAAAAATATCGAGTTTAAGGGAAGGTGTTGGGCTCTTTGGAGAGGATTTCGAAGTGAAGGCCGCTGGGCGGTTACTTTGAGGCAGTGTCCAGGCTGACCCAACAGCTGTTAGAGTTGGACATCAGGGGGCTGTTGCTGTCCCGATTGGCTGGCTTCATACTGTGAACACCTTCATTTGTGGATGAAGGTGGCGTGCTGGTTTGAAGGGGGTAAGCTCCTGGGATCTGGTGGTCCATGCTGAACTTCTCAAGGCTGGTGTAAATCGTACTTCGTGTCATTGCTGCAGTTTCTGTGCTCCTGCTGAACACAGGCATCATCCACTATGGAAGAGGGGGCTTGTTGTCCTGTTGGAAAGGGAAAGGATGATCGTGAGGATTGGACAGCTCCGAGGGTACGCTATCTTAGTGCGGCAGGTCTTGGTCGGATAATTCTTGATAGGTTTCACACCACACATCCTGCTGAGCGCGCAGTCCCAGAGCGTCAGGCTTTACACAAAGGGGTAACGTTGACCATATCTTGCTCTTTGGGTCTTCATGAACGCAAACAATAGCTTCGGTAGGGGCTTGCCTAACAGCATATGTTGAATTTGCAAAGCGTTTGGTTCAGTAAATCGGATGCCTTGGCGATTCTCAGTAAGTTGGCGGTGCAATCGTTTGGGATGGTAAGATCTCTGACCTTGAATTTGCAGATTGATTAAGTCATCCTTTGCGGAGCCGTGAAATGCTTATTTTTCAGTGCTCTGAGGCACTGAATGAGGAGTCGGAGCCGCTGGGATTACGGGCTTTCCTGGTCAAAACATTATGATCAGGCTTTCAATACATTTATGCCTGGTGTTGCTTAATGGTTTAGTGTGGTGGGGTTGGGATCCTGAGTTCAAATCTCCACTCTGCTGTTTGATTAATACAGGTGGGGTTTGACTGCTGTCTCCTTCTGGACGTCGGAAATGGAGTGCCAGTTGCTGGTATCTGTCGGCGTGGCGACCCGTCCAGGTTATTCCGATTGCCAAGGAGACTGCTTAGGCAGCAACCAATGCTCTGCACGAGCATGGTTCCAATGGATGGATGGATGAATACATTTGGATGATGCTATTTTCTCTGTACATGTTTTTGTGGTGAGGTTGTTGAGGTCATGGAGAGATATTGTGAACGCCATGGTCAATTGACGTCTGGTCGTGGCTTGGGAGTCATGGATTCCTGATATCGGGTGCGGAAAACTGTCGGTATCTGTGCAGGACGACGAAAGTACGAGTCATTAGTCTTGCTGCTTCCGTGGATGAGAAGACTTGGATTTTACCAGGATCTGGAGATGTAGATTACTAAATTCGATACAGGTTCTTCGGAGAATGCTTGCTTATAGCCGGTCAGACTGTGTTGTGCATGAACAATTGCTGAGATAGACTCGAGGAATTTTTTACCTGTATAGTCTTGAGCATCAGCTGCAGTTTAATGGATGTGGCTTGTTTTTGATGCTGATCCTGGGCTTATCAGATTCTCTCACAAGGGAGCCTGTGAGGGGAGGTGGCCGGGGCCATCCAGTGCCTCGTGGTTGCGCAGGTTGATCAGCAATCTCAAGCGTGGAGATGGGCCGGCATCTGCCTGGGGGTGGCAGCGGAGGCCCTGGAGTACGCGGAAAGTGCGATGCAGGCGACACGCTGCTCCAGCGATGCCCCCTAATGACTGCTGAAATGTAACTTTCTCTTAAATTTTTTCCAATTTTATAGTCTTCTTTATTCTCATATAAAGGTTTCGAAAATTTACACGACAAGCTCAAGTGGTTCAAAAAAAAAAGATTTAGCCTGGACAGACATGTAGCAAGAAGAGATCGCAAATCCATTTTCCCACGGTGCGGGCAAATAGCCGAACATGTTGTGTGAGGGAGAAAATGTTGTGTGGGGGGAGGGATGGAGAGGTGGTGCAGGAGTTCAGCAGGGAGAAGTTCATAGAACATGGGATAAGGCACAGAGACATCACCACTTTTTTATACATAATAAGTGGATGAGCTCCACCTTGCATTCTCTCATGCATATCAATATTATTTTTTATCTGCTCATTTCTCTTACTTCAATTGTATTCTACATGAATAAGCAACATAATTCACTATAGACGCTACTGTAGAACCTCGACAGTTTCCGGAGTAACACGGTGGCGAAGTTTGCCTGTTTTTATGTGGCAAGCTCTTTAGGCAAAATGTAATTTCACTCTTGTTTTTTTTTCACTTCATTCTGTACTGGTAACCAAACTAGAAAGTAAATGCTTGTCATCTACAACATACACAAGCAAAGACCCTTTCTCACACGATAACCGTGTAAATTTAGCTCCCGCTCACCATGTTTTTCGACTGCAAACTGAGACGGATGTTTTTTTGGTTTTTAGGTCAGGCTCGTGAAAGAGGCAGACACAGGACGGATAGGACGCAACAGAGCAAAATTACACAGCAGAGAGAAGGGGAAAACACCTAACAGCAAAGCAAAGGGAAAATATACGTGAGACTGAAACAGGGATGCAGGTAGTGGAAGGGGTAGGGAATGCAGAGGGTGAATAAGATGGATGGAGAAGCAAATCTCAGAGAGGATAAACTGGAAATTTGGGGGTGGGTGGTTAACGGTGTGGAAAAGATGCATGGGTTTGGATGGGGGATTGATCCGGATAGGAGTGAACAGCCGTCTTGAGGACTGGAGGGGATGATGAGATTGAAGAGAAATGTGGAACTTGATTCGCACAGGCAGGAAAAGAGGATAAAAGATGTCGTGCATAGCATGATGCTTGCGAAATCCATAAAACAATTTGACCTCAAAAATAATTGGTGGTTGAATTCATGCCATAATGCAAATCTCTTCAAATTTCAATCAATCGGATGAAAATTGACATTTTGAAATTGGGCAAATTGGCACTTTGGGCATATTTTGACCTGTTGGCCTATGTTTCCTTAAAATAATTGATTGAATTCGTGCCGGATATGCAAATTCTGTTAAATTTCAAGTCGGTAATGATAATGAGGGATTTTACAATTGATAGTTGTTGACTTTTGACTTCAAAAACAATAGGCTTCCTGCTTATGATGAACCTCTATCTGATGGGTGAAGTTTCTTTTGAAGATTGGTTTAAAATTGTGACTGTAGGCGATAACATACAAAGGCAGAGATAACGCATGCAACCAACTAATATAGTACTTGAAAATCTTCGATTTTTCTAAGTAAAATGGAAATCATTCATAGGTGATATTTGGGACGGAAACGGCATCTTGGTAGAGTGGCATAATCCAGCAGGATGAACATTTTACATTTTGTATCCATGATAGGTTGATCTGATCGGACTGACCAAATTAATGCTTGTTCAAAATTGAATTGGCCTTGCTAACAACTCATCCATTTAGTTTTGTAAAACTCGTCAACAACTATTGAGATATCATGATATCATAGTATCCCCGTTTCTCGCGGGGGTTACGTTCAAAACTCCCAGGCGTAGCTGAATCGCGATGATGGAGCCTCAAAAAATCGACTCGTCTGGTCTGGTCGTTGTGGAGTGGATTGGGTTTTGAGGTCCTGAGGATCGACTAGTCTGGTCTGGTCGGTTGGAGTGATTGGGTTTGAGGTGCCGGAGATCGACTAGTCTGGTCTGGTCGATTTGGCATGATTGGGTTTTGAGGTGCAAGAGAATCGACTGTCTGGGTCTGTCGGTTTTTGAGGTGCTGGTAATGAGCAGTGCTCGTCCACGGCGGTCAAAACTTTTTCTTCCCGAAGCATATATGGGAGCATTTACTTACCTTCTCTGGAGCGTCCCAGGACTTCTCTGGCGCTTCGGTTTCCTTGCCAGTGCTTAGAGGTGCAGGCGCGTTGGGCGGCATCGTGGGGCTTTTGGAGAAAAACGTAGAATTTCGAAGTTCAGCAAGCGAACTTTGTTTGTGCGTTGTGTGACTGGTCGAGCCCACGCGTTATATTTATTGTTAAATAATTTATATTTTATATATTATTACAGGATGGTTCGGGGGAATCCGCAGAAAAAATAGTTAAGTTCCAGGGGAAACCGGCGATGACCGGGGCGGATAGGTGAACCGCGATGAGCGGGGTTGACTGTACATCGTTTTTGGCCCATATTTCATGGTGAGAAGCAGTAAGATTCTCAGATACCGGATTCAGATCTTAACGAAAATCGGAATCATTACTCTTGTACGCACCAACGTACCCAAGTTTATCCTACAATTGTTCACAATTTTTGAGATGTCATGCAGTAAATCGTTTTTAGCCCGTCTCTCAATGGTGAAGACTCAGTTGAAAAATTCTCAGATCCGGATTGGATCTTCACCAAATCGAATCAATGACTCTTGTCATACACTCAACCTGTCACAAGTTTGTCCGACTCCGTCCATAACCTTTTTGAAGGTATTGTGCTCTTATCGTTTTGGCCCGATCTCATGCTTGAGAATACTTTAATAAATTCTCAGATCCAGTATCCAGATTTGGATCTTCGAAATTTAATGGTTGCTGTCGTTGGCCAGTACCTAGTACAAAACATTTCAGAAGATGCTGCTTGAAAACTGTGGCCCAAATCGTGTGGACAGTTACTCGTGATTTGACCAGTTTGGCGATTTTTGTCAAGGTCTGAAGAGAGGGACAGAGTCTGCTGCTGTCTATTGAAGATGAGGGATTGTCTGGCAGTGGACTGGAGTCATCAGCAAAGAAATAAGAGGATTTTCAATAGACAATTGTTGATGAAGATTAGGAATAGGATTGAGCTGAGAACACTGATAAGGCATCTAGCCGTTGAGAGCACACATTGGGGCTCCGAGTTGGAGGAAATCAGTATCCCGAGTTGGAGTTGCCTTTGATGCTGTAGGTAGAGAGCTTGGAGAGCATGGCAGAATGGCCAGATGGAAGCAGTATGTCAAGGGTAGTGACAGGGTATGAATCCGATGAGGCCTGTTGATCTGAGATGAGGCATGTTGGAGAAAGGAATGATTTTATATCATGCGATGATGGATTTTCCATGATCTTCGCTGTGATGGGAAGCGAGCTAAATGTCTGTAGTTAATGGAGTGGTTTTTGCACATTTTTAAGGTTATTTGGAGTTAAATTCCAGATAGGCTGTCATTTCCTGCACTGTCGTCTGTCCGTTTCCTTTTCGACTTCTCCGACCAAACCGCTGGGGTCGGCGAAATTTGCAGCAATGTTCCTCTTGATGGTAACAGGTTTGCACAAGCTCGTTTGCTGGTCAAGTGATTTTAGTAGATAATGGTTGACAATAAATTTCTCAAACTTCTCCCACGACCCACCATCAGAATGCCGACACAATTTCGGTTACAACATTAGGTCAGGGTAGGAATTTTAAATTGTGGAGGTCATCATGCTAATACTGACCGGAAGTGTGTCAAATGGCCTGATTGGTAATTTGGGGAAAATCATGTAATTCCTTTCAAAAGTCTTTTCTCGCAGACCACCAGTCGAGAAGGCTAAACAATTTTGGGGTACAACATTAGGACAGGGTCGTGATGGTTACATTGCAGAGGCCACATACTGATCCAATGATGGATGTGGTGTCAAAATGGCAAACGTTAGTAAATGTTTGGGAAAATTGCGTAACTTCAAAAATCCTTCCTTCCAGACCCAGTTCGATGGCTTACCAAATTTGGGTAACACATTGGCCAGGACAGATAAGCTACAGCAGCAGGTCGGTGAATCTATTCCTTTTTTTTTAATGTTAATGCTAGTGATGTTGGCTGACTTCTAAGCAGATGAATATGACTTAGGCAATGGGCAGGAGGGGGGGAGTGCAGAGCACGTAGAAAAGAGTTTTTAGACATGTGGCTGATGGCATATCTGGTCCAGTTGGTGAATAGTCAGGGTTGCAAAGAAACTTCTTCTCCATTTCCCTCAGTGGCAAAGACATAGAGTCAAAAAGGGGCAGTTGGAGTAAACTGGGTGGGGGTGTGTACAGATAAGGTTAGGGTGAATTTGGAAGAAACAACAGAATACGGTCATCGGCCTTCTCGACGAGCTAGAGTGGTGCATTTGAAGTGAGCGGATAGGATGGAGGGGAGATACTCCAGGAGAACATACTTTAACTAAGGTGCCAACCAGTTTTTAGAGGAGAGACGTTTTGAAAGTTCAAATCTTGACAATTTGGAACGAGAGAATGTCGTTTCCCTACTCTCCTCCAGAGTGGAACCATTTGTTGTGGGCTTTGGGTGGAAAGATCCTGAGATTGCCTTCCGTTGATTTGCTCAAGAGGACAATGCAGTTGTTTCAGGAGTTCCAAGATTGCGGTCAGTCCCATGGAGTTAACCGAAGTCTTTGCTGAGTGCTATGGGTTGGTGGAGGGTATGAACACCCACGCATCCAATTAAGCCTTGGGTGACAATTGAATATCAATATGAGGAAGAGAGTTAGAATGAGTCGTGGAAAGTCGGTCCATGTTCTGAGAGAGCATGTGATGGTGTACTGTTTGGAGGACGGTACTAAAAAAGATTAACAGCTACGGGGAGGCTTTTTTTTTTTTTTTTTGGAAATATGGCCTTGGGGGTGGAAAAGTAGAGGAAGAGATTTTAAAATAAGGAAGAAGAAATTTAATGTGTTGTTTCGTCTTGATGGAGTAGTGCAACCAAGGGGAAAAAAAAGGAGAAATGTAAGGCCCTTTATAAAGCATGTTTTTTTTTTTTTTTTTTTTTTTTTTTTTTTAATGGTTAGCAGTTAAACGACGATTTTAATTCAGTGAAGATTCAGGTTGGGATTTGTGAGGGAACGTGTGCGATTATTTGTTACGAATTGGAATTCATCGACACAAAACGGTTCCCGTAGTCAGCTATGTCGTTAAGGTGCAATGTTCTAGTGCCTATCCCTGTTTAAATGTTTTGAGAATCGATTAGATGCGCTGCGGATCGATTTAATGAGGGAAGAAACAATGGAGACGTCCTCCCTCTCTGCGAAGGAAGAAGACCGCCTGCGGTGAGTCACCAACTCCCTCCACCCGTGGTTGAGCGGCGGAGTGGATCACGAGGGCATGAGTCCGGTCGGGTGCGGGGGAGGGGGGTGGGCAAAGGATAAAGAGGACATCTTTTCCTTTGTTCAGCGGGATCGCAAAAAGAGTTGTGAAAGCGTTCGCGGTGGAAAGTCCTGTTGAAGAGATCAAAAAGAGCTCGTGGAGGAGTCGAGTAAAAAGGATCCCGTGAAAAAGAGTCCCGTGGTAAGGGTTGAGTTCGTGGGCTGAGCTCGTGGAGTCCCGTGGCATGAGTTCGTGTGTGAGGTCCGTGGGAGGAAGTACGTTTTTGCTTCGGGCGTTGGGGGAGTCCCGGGAGGAACGCCAGAAGCCAAAGGACGCGTTGGAAGTCGGGCGTAGAAAGGAGACGCGAGCTGGAGGCGCAGCCTTGCCTGTGTGTCGCGCAACCGCAGCGTTTCGTCGTGGAGGAAGCCGGAGAAAAGCTTTCGCCTGCACAACGGGGGGCTCGGCTGACTCGCGGTACGCATAGCTGCTGTGGAGAAGCATGGGGCGGGTCGTCCCAAGCGGTTCGTGTGGAGAGGCCGGAGAGGCTTTCGCCTGCACACGGAGGCCCGAGCTCGACTGCGGCTACGCTAAGGCTGCTGTGGGGGAAGGAGCATGTGGGGTCGCCCAGCCAGACCCACGGGGTGCAGGTAACTGCAAGTCTCGTGGGCTCGTTGGTCTGGCCAAGTCCCACGCCATAAGAAGACCCAGAAAAGGTCGTCTGCACCCATTGCTTTGATGGGGTCTTTTTTCCTGCTTTTCCTTTCGAATGAAATGTTTGTGGGGCCGAGTCCCGTAAGTAAAAACTGATGTAAGTGACTGTACATTATAATTGCTTATCCCCCAGGCAGATGCCAGGCCCATCTCCATCTCCTTGAGATGCCGGTCAACCTGCTGCAACCACGAGGCATGTGGTCGGCTCATTGGCCTCCTCCACTCACGAGACTCCCTCGCTGAGAGAATCTGGGGAGCAGGATCAGCGTCAGGAAAA
>CM068967.1:56476934-56494015 GCA_035128595.1 Eptatretus atami
GTCAGTTGCGGCTGTGGACTGTGGCTCGTTTTCCCTGAGGCTGATACTGCTCCAGATTCTTCGCGAGGGAGTCTCGTGAGGTGGAGGAGGCAGAAGCCGCCACATGCTCGCTGTTGCAGCGGTTGACCGGCATCTCAAAGAGATGGAGATGGGCGGCATCTGCCTGGGGGAAGGCCAACGGAGGCCTGGGTAACTGCGGAAGTGGCCGAGCGACGCGCTTGTTCTGGCACATGCTCATACTGACCTGAACTGAGACTTTTTTTTAAAGATATTTAGTTTTAAAGCGCCGCCATCTCACTACAAATTAGACACATATGTGATATAATATCACCATTATAATATTCATTTGCATTCTATTGTTTTAGATACTTAGTGTAATTGTCGAAGTCTACATCATTTTGTATGTAGGTAATATCTGATTCACTTTTTTTGTTTCATATTTATATAAATTGTTTGGCAATGTACTTGGATCCTTGTAAATGACAGTGATTAAGTTTTATAAAATTGCCAGGATATAATAAAATGTACATGAGCATTGGCAGTTCTAAGGGCTGTGATTAGGTAAGCTGAAATAAGATAAGAAGTTGTGCTCATGCTACTTTGGAAATGATTTTTGGTAAACTTCTTTAAGCTTTTCTAAACTGTTTTATATATTGTTTAGATTCCACTTCAGTCATACTTTCTTACATATTTTATTTTTTCTATATGTTTGTTTGGTAAAAAATTTATTTTTTTAAAAGTGTTTGGACTCGCAGATCATTAGAATTGATGCATTTTTAAAAAGAAAAATTCGTTTAAAATGAAGGGATTGGAAAACATTGAATTTTCTACACAGTTGCTATGTATGTGTCTTTTAAGTGAAAAAATTTAAAATAGATGTGTAACTGTCAACATGGTGAACACTTGGGTAAAACCCGGGGTAAATTTCAGTGTGTTGAGTCTGGAGCAAAGTTCAGACTATACACAAGATTTTTGCTAAAAGTTTCATTTTCTTGTGTAATATACAGTCCTAATTAATGTAAATCGGCGCAACAAATCTTCATGATGAATAAACTGATGTTGCAGCAATTTGAAAACTAATTGTTTTGACTGGAGTTACAAATCATACATTTGAGAGTATTATCTTAAAAGTATTTTAAAGTGAACATTTATAATGTAGATTCTGAGGTCAATAATAACACGCATTTGTGTGAATTTCGAATGTTTGTAAAACTCTGGATTTAGAGCTCCAAAATGCTTAGATACAAATCTGCAACTTCACTGTACTGCCAGAATTGAAAAACCCTAGGGTGTTTGTAGGGCCATATTCGACATAACTTGGAATTTTGAGCTATAACTTGGAAACCTTCTCATTTGTTAAAGGTAGTTTGAATTTTTTCAGGAAATCTGAAGGGGGTCCGCAGATTGTATTTTTTGGCCGTTTGACAGCGGAATGACCGGCTGCAAAAGTAGGCATACCGTAGGATTATACCAGTATTACAGATTAATAATTGGTGCTAGGATTTATTATACTGAATCATTCATTAATATAGATTATATGTTTTATTATTGATATGTTTATTCTGGTATGTTATTATTGATAGGCTTGTATAACATAAATACGTTTTGTGCGCACTTTTTGGTTTTTCATTACTGTATACTACTTTTGCAGCCCTGTCTATTATATATATTATAATATATATATATATTATATATCTATATCATATATATTAATTGTATATATTTTATCTTATTCTCTTCTTTCGCTGTCCGTTGGGTCGCACAGTGGATCATTCGTTTATGATCCGCATATGATTTGGCAAGTTTTTACACGGATGCCCTTCTGACGCAACCTGGTCGCCTTTACGACACGGGATTATGGTACTATTTTACGGGGCATCACGGGCCCAGTACACTGGTATCACTTGCCGATCGGAGGATGACAGGCTGTCAACCTCTGTATGTATTATATATATACTATATATATTATATATATATAATATATATTTGTATCTATACATTATATATACATTATTTAATCTATATGTGTAGTGTATAATATTGTATATATATAGTATATATATGTATATCTTTTCTTCTTTCGGTAGCTCCGTTAGGGGTCGCAACGGATGCAAAAGCGTCTTGTTGTCCGATAATGATTGGCATAGGTTTTTTACGCCGGATGCCTTCCTGAGCAACCCTGGTCGCCTCTTAACGCACACAGGGATATGGTACCTATTCTACCGGGGTACCGGTTGTATATATAGGTATTTATTATTTATATATATATATATATAATGTAGTATATATGTATATATTGTATTATGTTTATATGTATATATATTAATTATATTATGTTATATAATGTTATTATATATATATATTATATATATATATATATAATTATGAGGACCACGAGGAGGAGTGATGTAAGCGCATTTTTTTAATGATAGATGATGATAGCTCAGATGTAGGGTAAGGGTTAAAAATCGTTGCTATAATGGCATTTAACTCCAAAATGGCCGATGTGTCCTTACATCACTCTCCTCGGGCGCTCATATATATTATATATAATGTTTATATATTCTGAAGAATTAATTCATTTTATTGAGTGCGTATCAGCATCTGCTACCGTCCTCATTGGCAATTTGAGAGCTTGAGTCCGGAAACATCTCCGAACAGTGGGTCCATAACATTTGTTGTACGAAAGTTCGTTCATTCAGGTGAGATCTGAACACTTTTTCAGTTATTAAGTTGTGATTAATGACAAGGGACCATTGCTTGGCCACCTTAAATCATCGGGTTTCACCCTTCAATCCCAAGATCAATTCGGAGCGAATTAGAGTGGAAAGTTGATCGTGAATTTTTAGAATGAAAGATGTTTGACGAACTGCCTCACCAAAATAACATCATTTTAGACATATTTAAATATATTCTTCAACTTATCAACTGCTATCCAATGCTGCCAGATATGAGCATTGAGAGAAAGCTGTGACAAGCTCAACTTTGAGGACATGGGTTGATAGACATCACTGGTCGGGAAAGTTTCAAGATCTGGTGCACACGTTTATGCCTCAAAGTTACTTTTCTAAGGTTCCTTCACTTCCTTTTGAAACTTGTATACACATGCAATTCGAAATTCCTCATCAAACTTTGTTCTAATAAAGGCCATTTCACTGGCTCGCCCATTTACGAAGTGAATGGAGGGCTATTGTAACAGTCTGCGTTGGTGTGAGTCTGCACAGAGACTTTTTTTAGTAACAGTTCGTTCTTAATTATTGCATTGTGCGGCTCTGCATTGTTGAAAGCTCTGTTCGTTAGCCTCGCCCCGAAGGGGTTGAAAGACTTGATGAGCCGTGGTGTGTGTGTGTGTGTGTGTGTTGTGTGTGTGTGTGTGTGTGTGTGTTTGTGGTTTTCGCTTTAAATTTGTTTTCTGCACGCTTGTCTGATTGTGTGGCTGTTAACGTAGAGGTTCCAAAGGAGAATAATTAATTGCATAACTCTGACATCATGTCACATGGTATGGCAAGCCTATTGGATTAAAGGAAAGTTGGAATCATTGAATTGCTCAATGAAAAAAATTGAAACTTGCCACATGTCATCACTCCCTGGGGTTTATGGGTGATAATAATGAATGTCATTGGTTAAGTGGATTCCCGCCTATAATTGTTTAACTCAAATCGTTATCGAAAATCTGAAACTTCATATATCTGATTCTGACGATGTGAGTGAGATTAAACTTTGTGCATATCGGTCACGTGGTCTGGCGGTATATTGGATTGAATTAAAATGTAAAAAAAAATCTTCTCTTCCGCAGAATGCTAAACGATTGAATGCGAATTCATACTAGGATCGACTACTAGGGGAATATATTTGAATTTTTTTTTCATATTTCCTCTTTCTTAATGTAATTAGCTTTAGTTTGCACAAAAGTGGTTGTAGATTCTAATAATCATAAAGTATGAATCTGGCATGCTTTTGGAGTAATAGGGTGCATGGATGATCATGATGACACAGGCAGGGGTTTATATAACTGGTATCAGGTATCATGTGCAGTAAAGAAAATAACAAATACTAATGCATCTGCAAAAATGCTCTGAAGCTCAAAAGCGTACTAACACACAGAGGCTTTTGGTGGAAAGTTTTTCTAAGTTTGTGTAGGTAAGATTCTTCTGTGAATAAATTCTGATAAATTGTTACTGCACTGTGATTTCAAAATTTAGTGCAAAAATTAAGTTTATAAATTGATATTGTAATTTATGTTCTATATAACTTATAAGATGGGGAAAAACAAATTATGGAGAATATGTGAGCGAAGAGGAAGAAGAGGAGGTTTTCTTCATCTCATGTGGATAAGATTGTTCGATGATAATTCTAATAATATTATATGTGTTTAAATTAAGTTTATTAATGATAAACATTATAATTTAGAAGTTATATTTTGGCTTTTCTAACTATAATATGGAAACAAAGATCTAAGGAAAACCGCGAGCAAGGAGGATAGAGGATGTTCAGGAAGCGTCTGGACGGAAAAAAAAGATCACTTGTGAATATATTCTGGATTGTGGACGATCTGAGGAGTGCTCACAGAGAGTGAGATAATCGAAGCTGAGTGGTGCTTGGGAGAGCAGACGGTGGCTCGAAGCTGACTTTTTTTTTGTGAGTAGCAACCATTTGCTGGTACTAATTGGAGGAACAATAAAAAATAATTTGTGGTGAACGCCCTAAATACAGGGTTTTCCTTATTTCTTGGAGTAGGAGGCACCATTTAAAAAAGTAGCAGGTTCATCACAGAGGAAAGCGAGGAGCTGTATGGGGGTCCAGGGCGCTTAGGGCCTGGAAGCGGAAGATCTAGATGGCTGGAGATGCATTCTGCACGATTTTGGACATTATCATGCTGTTGGGGTGGAAACTAACCAAAACAAGTGGTTAGGCCTGTACTGGATGTAGTTTGCATTACATAATGAATGACTGACTGGTTGAGACTGAAATTAGCTATACTGTTAGTTAAGTTCAAGCAGCTTTTAAACCAAGTTCATTATTTAAGGCATGGTTTAGGGCACAAGTGTCGGAGATGGAGTAGTAAGCACTTTAAAAGTCATTTTAGCACATTGGGCCATACTTAGTTCTTATGGGAGATGATACTTGCCATGGTGGAGTACAGTGAGCAATCTGAAGGTAAAGTGTGTGACATAATATAGTGTAGATTGAACTATGCTTCATTATGGAAAACGATATTCCTTTGTCGATTCAAACAGGGGGATGTAGAGGCTTTCGTGGTGACAAAAAAATAATAAATAAAAAATGAAATTGGCGCTGAAGTAAGTGGCGGCGACCTTTGACTTTTTCATCTGAGTAGAGGTGCGGGTCGCGGTACCGGCTTTCTAGGAAACCTGCCTATATATATATATATGGGTTAATAGCAGTGGCCATAATAGTAGCGTGCTCCGTTACTTGGTATTTTTCTTCAGCTTGAGCGTCCAACTTGTGGGAATGTTGCGAGAAAAAATGAAAAGGTGAGACTGCACTCTTCCAAGTGCTGTTCTCATTTATTTTATTTATATTTAAATATATTTGACGAGTGCTTGTCTGCTTTCTGCTTTCCACGATCGGTTGCAATGGGTTTGGCATTAGTAATGCTCAAAAATCCGGAACCAAACCTTTAACCGTCATTTGTTCTTGTTTCTTAGGCTTGGAGAGAAAAAAAGTTCAGAATAATGTTTACGCATGCCATTTACCGTAAGGCGAAGGGGGAACTTTTGCTGCGCTGTTTAATGGGAAGTTGCAATTTGTGTACGCACAGTCCCATTCATTCTGAAACAGCTGGGGACATTATTAATACCCCGGCCATAATATTTCAAACATCAGCGTGGATATAATTAACTCAGCGTGGGCGAGAGGTTACAGTGCTAATCGGCAAAGCTTGAAATGGGAAATGCCGAGCTGCTGTCTGGAATGAAGAAGCACCATCGGTAATTGGCTGATGGGGCACAGTGGGCGGCCAATGGAAGGCACCTCAGCCATGCAATCTGTTAGTTGTGGTTGCGAGAAAAATGAAAAGATTCTCTCTCAACGAAAATTTGCATTCAGAAAAACACTTGGTCCTCTAGCTGGTACCAGGACTCTATTAACAGGTGCAAAGCCATTCTGTGTCCTGACGATCTGTCATCCAAAAAGGCCAGGTCCGATTTTGTTATTTCTGGAGGGTATCAGAGCATAACAGCTAATAATTTATGTTGCAGTGAGGATAGTGGTGCTTTTGTGGTGATTGAGCTGGACTGGAATTAGGGTTTGTGGATACAAATTGGCTGAAGGCTGCTCTAAATAGGATTTATTCGACAGCTTCATTTCTTGGAAAAACAAGCCATATCCGGATTGCTGGAAAACCCAGTGGCTCTTAACTACTTCAGGAGGAGCTTTGCTTGCCCAATGGGTATGGTCTTTGTGTGATCCTACTCAACCTGTGGTTTGACAGAGGCAAGCACTGCCCAAAGTCCTTCCACTGGATAGAAATACAATAAACATACGTGTTGGGAGGTTTTTTTTTACACTAAATATGTGCACTGATTGTCTAACATGGGAAAATGAGAAACAATAAAAACTCAATGATCTGTGAAGCTTGGACATATCTTTGTAACTCACTATAATGGGTTCTTTTATACCCAGTAATAAGAGAGAAGTTGAGGTCTTCAACCATTTTTCAGCTCTTCAATTGAACCACAATTTTTGCACTGAAAATCTTTCAAGCATAAAGTCTAATCTATGATGGAAATTCTCAACAAATGACAGATTCACCACTTCCACCTCCTCCTCTCCCCCCAACCAACGCCACCTGGGCACTCGTCCAGCTGATATGTTGGGTGCTGGATGCATGTCTTGGACATCTGGCCCCTAATCTTTCAAATTGGCTGCCAGATATATTTATTGATGAACATCTTACACTAAAATGTGTAATTGTTTTATATGTGTGTTAAATGAATGATGGACTGTTATTTATAGCGTATGCAATACAGCAGAATTTTGACCTCCAAACCAACCAACCTTTTTCATACGATTCTTGCCTTGTCTCTCCCTTACTTCCTAAACCCTCATAAATTTTACTTTCGATTCCTTACTTAAACCTTTTCCAACTTCTTTGACCTCTTCTACTCCTACCAAACATCGCAACCAGGATATTTTTTCTTTTGGACCAAATGAGCTCTCATAGGTGCTAACAGAGCATAAATAAGCATGAAATGGACAGTATATTGTATGCTGTTGTCTACAGTTGACAAAAAATAAGGGAATTGATGAAAGGAAACAAAATTGTGACTTACTATACAAGCACAGGTAACTTATATCCTATTTCATGGTCCGGGTTGGCGGCGACTAAACTTTCTCCCCACAGGCTTTTGGTGAGGAGGTGCATCGATATGGACCCGGCAGGTTAAAAACAAAACTGTAAAGGGTGTGAGCAGGGAATCCATATCTGGTGCTCAACGTGTCTGTGGAGTCTTCCTGCAGTTGGGTATCTTCTAGGAAGGTTGGGTGGCAGATTTGTACTCCGGCCACATAAACCTTCTTCGTAAACGGAAGAAAATGAACCCACTCATGAGTACTCCTGTGAGGCTTGCCCTTCGCAGGGGCTCTCTGGATGGAATGGGATTGGGGCAAGCCTTTCGGAGTGGAGACACATAAGATGATCGGACTGCGACGATCCATAGACGGGATTACGTAACACTGATGGCGAAAGAAGGACGAGGAAAGAAATTGAAAGCAGGATGATTTAACCGATGGGAAAGGAAGCGGATTGATAAGTGAGATATGAGGAGAAATAACAGAATAAGACAGCCCCTCTTTGATGATAGGAGGGACACCATGGGGTACTTCCCCCCCCGGGGGGTTTCAGATTGGCTTGGGTGTGTGTACGGGTGGTGCTGAGAGTGTCGTCACTAGACGGCGGTCTCCTCGAGTTAAATGAGCCGGTCCTTTGGGCGGGTAACTGGAATATGCCTATCCCAAAGAGAGGATGAGCACCTGTCTCTGTTATCATTTCAGCTCCACATTAACTTTGGTAATGCAGCCACTCTGAGGTTTGGAGGCAGATAGTTGGAGAGATCATGGCAGGTCAGTTATACCTTACTACTGGTCTGGTCATTCTGATGGTTACAGACTAAGGAGTTGCTGTAGCTTTGTCATAAACTGACTCCCAGGATAATGAAGGAAACACGGTCAACGAGCCTATTTATGGAGCTAGATTATCATCCTTGGTGTTCGTTCCTTGTCTTGTATATGCTACCGACTGAAGGTGAGTGGTCTCACGGTGAGGAAGCATTCTATGCACGCTTCGTTCTTGGTTGATCGATCCACAGGAAAGTACTCTTCTGGTCTTGGGGGGATTTTCATTTGCTCGAATGGCAGCTGATAGGGATGGTTTGGAATGTGTTTTGGTCCATGGGTCTGAAACTGTGAACCGGAATAGCACTAAGTTTTCTTTGATTTGCAAGAAGCGTGATTAGGGTGGCTGGTTATGGTTTCAACACCACAAGTCTCATCGCTGGCTTGTCATTTCCAACGACGCTGGGTGTGTGGCAAGGAGACTGACCATGTGCTCTTTTATGGTGCTTGAGATGATTCAGAACTGCAGGGTCCACGTGGAGGTGCTCATTTCCTCAACACGACCAACGGTCATTGTAAGAAAGTGAAGTGGCAGCTTAAATTCAGGAGATGGTACCATCCAGCCAGGCTAGATGTTTGGCAACTCAAGGATGAGAGGGAGCTGGAGTAGTTTGCAAACAGGCTGAGTGGGGATTTTGGGGGGGGGGGCTGGATGTTTTCGGCATCCTGAAGAGTTGTGGAGTTGATGTTGCGGTGGGTGTTTGAACCCACGTCAGCAGAAGACTTGTCTCACAAGGGAATGGTATGCCATTGACCATCGTCGGAAAGGCCAAGTTAATGTAGAGCTGAGCTGTCAGGAGTTGAGGCGTAAAACTGTACGTGCGCTAGGGTGGACAAGGAGGCCTATGTGCGAGAGATCTGTGAAGTGGTAGAGCAACTGTGGTCAAGTGATTCTGTCCTGCTTACAGAGGATTCGGCACATTTGCAATTCTGCCAAGCATCCTCGGTGAAAAAAAAAAAAATATCGAGTTTAAGGGAAGGTGTTGGGCTCTTTGGAGAGGATTTCGAAGTGAAGGCCGCTGGGCGGTTACTTTGAGGCAGTGTCCAGGCTGACCCAACAGCTGTTAGAGTTGGACATCAGGGGGCTGTTGCTGTCCCGATTGGCTGGCTTCATACTGTGAACACCTTCATTTGTGGATGAAGGTGGCGTGCTGGTTTGAAGGGGGTAAGCTCCTGGGATCTGGTGGTCCATGCTGAACTTCTCAAGGCTGGTGTAAATCGTACTTCGTGTCATTGCTGCAGTTTCTGTGCTCCTGCTGAACACAGGCATCATCCACTATGGAAGAGGGGGCTTGTTGTCCTGTTGGAAAGGGAAAGGATGATCGTGAGGATTGGACAGCTCCGAGGGTACGCTATCTTAGTGCGGCAGGTCTTGGTCGGATAATTCTTGATAGGTTTCACACCACACATCCTGCTGAGCGCGCAGTCCCAGAGCGTCAGGCTTTACACAAAGGGGTAACGTTGACCATATCTTGCTCTTTGGGTCTTCATGAACGCAAACAATAGCTTCGGTAGGGGCTTGCCTAACAGCATATGTTGAATTTGCAAAGCGTTTGGTTCAGTAAATCGGATGCCTTGGCGATTCTCAGTAAGTTGGCGGTGCAATCGTTTGGGATGGTAAGATCTCTGACCTTGAATTTGCAGATTGATTAAGTCATCCTTTGCGGAGCCGTGAAATGCTTATTTTTCAGTGCTCTGAGGCACTGAATGAGGAGTCGGAGCCGCTGGGATTACGGGCTTTCCTGGTCAAAACATTATGATCAGGCTTTCAATACATTTATGCCTGGTGTTGCTTAATGGTTTAGTGTGGTGGGGTTGGGATCCTGAGTTCAAATCTCCACTCTGCTGTTTGATTAATACAGGTGGGGTTTGACTGCTGTCTCCTTCTGGACGTCGGAAATGGAGTGCCAGTTGCTGGTATCTGTCGGCGTGGCGACCCGTCCAGGTTATTCCGATTGCCAAGGAGACTGCTTAGGCAGCAACCAATGCTCTGCACGAGCATGGTTCCAATGGATGGATGGATGAATACATTTGGATGATGCTATTTTCTCTGTACATGTTTTTGTGGTGAGGTTGTTGAGGTCATGGAGAGATATTGTGAACGCCATGGTCAATTGACGTCTGGTCGTGGCTTGGGAGTCATGGATTCCTGATATCGGGTGCGGAAAACTGTCGGTATCTGTGCAGGACGACGAAAGTACGAGTCATTAGTCTTGCTGCTTCCGTGGATGAGAAGACTTGGATTTTACCAGGATCTGGAGATGTAGATTACTAAATTCGATACAGGTTCTTCGGAGAATGCTTGCTTATAGCCGGTCAGACTGTGTTGTGCATGAACAATTGCTGAGATAGACTCGAGGAATTTTTTACCTGTATAGTCTTGAGCATCAGCTGCAGTTTAATGGATGTGGCTTGTTTTTGATGCTGATCCTGGGCTTATCAGATTCTCTCACAAGGGAGCCTGTGAGGGGAGGTGGCCGGGGCCATCCAGTGCCTCGTGGTTGCGCAGGTTGATCAGCAATCTCAAGCGTGGAGATGGGCCGGCATCTGCCTGGGGGTGGCAGCGGAGGCCCTGGAGTACGCGGAAAGTGCGATGCAGGCGACACGCTGCTCCAGCGATGCCCCCTAATGACTGCTGAAATGTAACTTTCTCTTAAATTTTTTCCAATTTTATAGTCTTCTTTATTCTCATATAAAGGTTTCGAAAATTTACACGACAAGCTCAAGTGGTTCAAAAAAAAAAGATTTAGCCTGGACAGACATGTAGCAAGAAGAGATCGCAAATCCATTTTCCCACGGTGCGGGCAAATAGCCGAACATGTTGTGTGAGGGAGAAAATGTTGTGTGGGGGGAGGGATGGA
Source organism: Eptatretus atami (assembly GCA_035128595.1). NCBI lineage: Eukaryota > Metazoa > Chordata > Myxini > Myxiniformes > Myxinidae > Eptatretus > Eptatretus atami. The sequence goes on from CM068967.1 coordinate 56,487,932, forward strand.
GAGGTGGTGCAGGAGTTCAGCAGGGAGAAGTTCATAGAACATGGGATAAGGCACAGAGACATCACCACTTTTTTATACATAATAAGTGGATGAGCTCCACCTTGCATTCTCTCATGCATATCAATATTATTTTTTATCTGCTCATTTCTCTTACTTCAATTGTATTCTACATGAATAAGCAACATAATTCACTATAGACGCTACTGTAGAACCTCGACAGTTTCCGGAGTAACACGGTGGCGAAGTTTGCCTGTTTTTATGTGGCAAGCTCTTTAGGCAAAATGTAATTTCACTCTTGTTTTTTTTTCACTTCATTCTGTACTGGTAACCAAACTAGAAAGTAAATGCTTGTCATCTACAACATACACAAGCAAAGACCCTTTCTCACACGATAACCGTGTAAATTTAGCTCCCGCTCACCATGTTTTTCGACTGCAAACTGAGACGGATGTTTTTTTGGTTTTTAGGTCAGGCTCGTGAAAGAGGCAGACACAGGACGGATAGGACGCAACAGAGCAAAATTACACAGCAGAGAGAAGGGGAAAACACCTAACAGCAAAGCAAAGGGAAAATATACGTGAGACTGAAACAGGGATGCAGGTAGTGGAAGGGGTAGGGAATGCAGAGGGTGAATAAGATGGATGGAGAAGCAAATCTCAGAGAGGATAAACTGGAAATTTGGGGGTGGGTGGTTAACGGTGTGGAAAAGATGCATGGGTTTGGATGGGGGATTGATCCGGATAGGAGTGAACAGCCGTCTTGAGGACTGGAGGGGATGATGAGATTGAAGAGAAATGTGGAACTTGATTCGCACAGGCAGGAAAAGAGGATAAAAGATGTCGTGCATAGCATGATGCTTGCGAAATCCATAAAACAATTTGACCTCAAAAATAATTGGTGGTTGAATTCATGCCATAATGCAAATCTCTTCAAATTTCAATCAATCGGATGAAAATTGACATTTTGAAATTGGGCAAATTGGCACTTTGGGCATATTTTGACCTGTTGGCCTATGTTTCCTTAAAATAATTGATTGAATTCGTGCCGGATATGCAAATTCTGTTAAATTTCAAGTCGGTAATGATAATGAGGGATTTTACAATTGATAGTTGTTGACTTTTGACTTCAAAAACAATAGGCTTCCTGCTTATGATGAACCTCTATCTGATGGGTGAAGTTTCTTTTGAAGATTGGTTTAAAATTGTGACTGTAGGCGATAACATACAAAGGCAGAGATAACGCATGCAACCAACTAATATAGTACTTGAAAATCTTCGATTTTTCTAAGTAAAATGGAAATCATTCATAGGTGATATTTGGGACGGAAACGGCATCTTGGTAGAGTGGCATAATCCAGCAGGATGAACATTTTACATTTTGTATCCATGATAGGTTGATCTGATCGGACTGACCAAATTAATGCTTGTTCAAAATTGAATTGGCCTTGCTAACAACTCATCCATTTAGTTTTGTAAAACTCGTCAACAACTATTGAGATATCATGATATCATAGTATCCCCGTTTCTCGCGGGGGTTACGTTCAAAACTCCCAGGCGTAGCTGAATCGCGATGATGGAGCCTCAAAAAATCGACTCGTCTGGTCTGGTCGTTGTGGAGTGGATTGGGTTTTGAGGTCCTGAGGATCGACTAGTCTGGTCTGGTCGGTTGGAGTGATTGGGTTTGAGGTGCCGGAGATCGACTAGTCTGGTCTGGTCGATTTGGCATGATTGGGTTTTGAGGTGCAAGAGAATCGACTGTCTGGGTCTGTCGGTTTTTGAGGTGCTGGTAATGAGCAGTGCTCGTCCACGGCGGTCAAAACTTTTTCTTCCCGAAGCATATATGGGAGCATTTACTTACCTTCTCTGGAGCGTCCCAGGACTTCTCTGGCGCTTCGGTTTCCTTGCCAGTGCTTAGAGGTGCAGGCGCGTTGGGCGGCATCGTGGGGCTTTTGGAGAAAAACGTAGAATTTCGAAGTTCAGCAAGCGAACTTTGTTTGTGCGTTGTGTGACTGGTCGAGCCCACGCGTTATATTTATTGTTAAATAATTTATATTTTATATATTATTACAGGATGGTTCGGGGGAATCCGCAGAAAAAATAGTTAAGTTCCAGGGGAAACCGGCGATGACCGGGGCGGATAGGTGAACCGCGATGAGCGGGGTTGACTGTACATCGTTTTTGGCCCATATTTCATGGTGAGAAGCAGTAAGATTCTCAGATACCGGATTCAGATCTTAACGAAAATCGGAATCATTACTCTTGTACGCACCAACGTACCCAAGTTTATCCTACAATTGTTCACAATTTTTGAGATGTCATGCAGTAAATCGTTTTTAGCCCGTCTCTCAATGGTGAAGACTCAGTTGAAAAATTCTCAGATCCGGATTGGATCTTCACCAAATCGAATCAATGACTCTTGTCATACACTCAACCTGTCACAAGTTTGTCCGACTCCGTCCATAACCTTTTTGAAGGTATTGTGCTCTTATCGTTTTGGCCCGATCTCATGCTTGAGAATACTTTAATAAATTCTCAGATCCAGTATCCAGATTTGGATCTTCGAAATTTAATGGTTGCTGTCGTTGGCCAGTACCTAGTACAAAACATTTCAGAAGATGCTGCTTGAAAACTGTGGCCCAAATCGTGTGGACAGTTACTCGTGATTTGACCAGTTTGGCGATTTTTGTCAAGGTCTGAAGAGAGGGACAGAGTCTGCTGCTGTCTATTGAAGATGAGGGATTGTCTGGCAGTGGACTGGAGTCATCAGCAAAGAAATAAGAGGATTTTCAATAGACAATTGTTGATGAAGATTAGGAATAGGATTGAGCTGAGAACACTGATAAGGCATCTAGCCGTTGAGAGCACACATTGGGGCTCCGAGTTGGAGGAAATCAGTATCCCGAGTTGGAGTTGCCTTTGATGCTGTAGGTAGAGAGCTTGGAGAGCATGGCAGAATGGCCAGATGGAAGCAGTATGTCAAGGGTAGTGACAGGGTATGAATCCGATGAGGCCTGTTGATCTGAGATGAGGCATGTTGGAGAAAGGAATGATTTTATATCATGCGATGATGGATTTTCCATGATCTTCGCTGTGATGGGAAGCGAGCTAAATGTCTGTAGTTAATGGAGTGGTTTTTGCACATTTTTAAGGTTATTTGGAGTTAAATTCCAGATAGGCTGTCATTTCCTGCACTGTCGTCTGTCCGTTTCCTTTTCGACTTCTCCGACCAAACCGCTGGGGTCGGCGAAATTTGCAGCAATGTTCCTCTTGATGGTAACAGGTTTGCACAAGCTCGTTTGCTGGTCAAGTGATTTTAGTAGATAATGGTTGACAATAAATTTCTCAAACTTCTCCCACGACCCACCATCAGAATGCCGACACAATTTCGGTTACAACATTAGGTCAGGGTAGGAATTTTAAATTGTGGAGGTCATCATGCTAATACTGACCGGAAGTGTGTCAAATGGCCTGATTGGTAATTTGGGGAAAATCATGTAATTCCTTTCAAAAGTCTTTTCTCGCAGACCACCAGTCGAGAAGGCTAAACAATTTTGGGGTACAACATTAGGACAGGGTCGTGATGGTTACATTGCAGAGGCCACATACTGATCCAATGATGGATGTGGTGTCAAAATGGCAAACGTTAGTAAATGTTTGGGAAAATTGCGTAACTTCAAAAATCCTTCCTTCCAGACCCAGTTCGATGGCTTACCAAATTTGGGTAACACATTGGCCAGGACAGATAAGCTACAGCAGCAGGTCGGTGAATCTATTCCTTTTTTTTTAATGTTAATGCTAGTGATGTTGGCTGACTTCTAAGCAGATGAATATGACTTAGGCAATGGGCAGGAGGGGGGGAGTGCAGAGCACGTAGAAAAGAGTTTTTAGACATGTGGCTGATGGCATATCTGGTCCAGTTGGTGAATAGTCAGGGTTGCAAAGAAACTTCTTCTCCATTTCCCTCAGTGGCAAAGACATAGAGTCAAAAAGGGGCAGTTGGAGTAAACTGGGTGGGGGTGTGTACAGATAAGGTTAGGGTGAATTTGGAAGAAACAACAGAATACGGTCATCGGCCTTCTCGACGAGCTAGAGTGGTGCATTTGAAGTGAGCGGATAGGATGGAGGGGAGATACTCCAGGAGAACATACTTTAACTAAGGTGCCAACCAGTTTTTAGAGGAGAGACGTTTTGAAAGTTCAAATCTTGACAATTTGGAACGAGAGAATGTCGTTTCCCTACTCTCCTCCAGAGTGGAACCATTTGTTGTGGGCTTTGGGTGGAAAGATCCTGAGATTGCCTTCCGTTGATTTGCTCAAGAGGACAATGCAGTTGTTTCAGGAGTTCCAAGATTGCGGTCAGTCCCATGGAGTTAACCGAAGTCTTTGCTGAGTGCTATGGGTTGGTGGAGGGTATGAACACCCACGCATCCAATTAAGCCTTGGGTGACAATTGAATATCAATATGAGGAAGAGAGTTAGAATGAGTCGTGGAAAGTCGGTCCATGTTCTGAGAGAGCATGTGATGGTGTACTGTTTGGAGGACGGTACTAAAAAAGATTAACAGCTACGGGGAGGCTTTTTTTTTTTTTTTTTGGAAATATGGCCTTGGGGGTGGAAAAGTAGAGGAAGAGATTTTAAAATAAGGAAGAAGAAATTTAATGTGTTGTTTCGTCTTGATGGAGTAGTGCAACCAAGGGGAAAAAAAAGGAGAAATGTAAGGCCCTTTATAAAGCATGTTTTTTTTTTTTTTTTTTTTTTTTTTTTTTTAATGGTTAGCAGTTAAACGACGATTTTAATTCAGTGAAGATTCAGGTTGGGATTTGTGAGGGAACGTGTGCGATTATTTGTTACGAATTGGAATTCATCGACACAAAACGGTTCCCGTAGTCAGCTATGTCGTTAAGGTGCAATGTTCTAGTGCCTATCCCTGTTTAAATGTTTTGAGAATCGATTAGATGCGCTGCGGATCGATTTAATGAGGGAAGAAACAATGGAGACGTCCTCCCTCTCTGCGAAGGAAGAAGACCGCCTGCGGTGAGTCACCAACTCCCTCCACCCGTGGTTGAGCGGCGGAGTGGATCACGAGGGCATGAGTCCGGTCGGGTGCGGGGGAGGGGGGTGGGCAAAGGATAAAGAGGACATCTTTTCCTTTGTTCAGCGGGATCGCAAAAAGAGTTGTGAAAGCGTTCGCGGTGGAAAGTCCTGTTGAAGAGATCAAAAAGAGCTCGTGGAGGAGTCGAGTAAAAAGGATCCCGTGAAAAAGAGTCCCGTGGTAAGGGTTGAGTTCGTGGGCTGAGCTCGTGGAGTCCCGTGGCATGAGTTCGTGTGTGAGGTCCGTGGGAGGAAGTACGTTTTTGCTTCGGGCGTTGGGGGAGTCCCGGGAGGAACGCCAGAAGCCAAAGGACGCGTTGGAAGTCGGGCGTAGAAAGGAGACGCGAGCTGGAGGCGCAGCCTTGCCTGTGTGTCGCGCAACCGCAGCGTTTCGTCGTGGAGGAAGCCGGAGAAAAGCTTTCGCCTGCACAACGGGGGGCTCGGCTGACTCGCGGTACGCATAGCTGCTGTGGAGAAGCATGGGGCGGGTCGTCCCAAGCGGTTCGTGTGGAGAGGCCGGAGAGGCTTTCGCCTGCACACGGAGGCCCGAGCTCGACTGCGGCTACGCTAAGGCTGCTGTGGGGGAAGGAGCATGTGGGGTCGCCCAGCCAGACCCACGGGGTGCAGGTAACTGCAAGTCTCGTGGGCTCGTTGGTCTGGCCAAGTCCCACGCCATAAGAAGACCCAGAAAAGGTCGTCTGCACCCATTGCTTTGATGGGGTCTTTTTTCCTGCTTTTCCTTTCGAATGAAATGTTTGTGGGGCCGAGTCCCGTAAGTAAAAACTGATGTAAGTGACTGTACATTATAATTGCTTATCTCACGGACCATGCAGGTAACAAATCTCATCCGAGTCTCTCTCAGCAACCGCTCATTGGACACAAAATCTAACCAGTGATAGCCAAGGATTCTCCGAAGAGACCTGGGACCAAAGGAATTAAGTCTCCGTCTCAGATCCTTGGTCATAGTCCAAGTCTCGCATCCATAGAGCAAGACT
>CM068967.1:56501366-56513191 GCA_035128595.1 Eptatretus atami
TAGGCACCATTATGATAGTAAGTACCCATAAATATTATTCACAAACTTGTCCCGACATTTTGAGAAGGGGATGCCATTTTGGAAATTCAGTGAAAATCGTATATTTTGTGTATATCTAATGAAATATATATATATTTATTATTTGTGTACTTGCAGATAAACCTTGACTGACCAATGGTCAGGGCTCCTGTGGCTATGTGGGACAAGTTCGCGAGTTACAGGAAATTTTGCGAAAGTGCTAATTCTTTGCGTGTCGTAAATGATCTTGCTGAAAGAGGAATTAAGCTAGTGTCTGACTTTATTCATATGTGCAATGATGAGAAACAACGTCAAGCATTGCTACAGTGCGTGGAAGAGCACAGGAAGCTTTACCCAGACTATACAAAACAAACGCTCTGTTCTCTATAAGATATCTGTGTGGTTGCTCGTTTGCTAGATTGTTATGTTGTCATATATGAAAACCATGTCGCTTAAAACATATTTGGTTGTTCTCATAATTAATTGATCATGCTCTCATTTGTCATTAACTATGTCTTTATGAAAACGCTACTACTGATATTCTGTAAATGCCTAACAATGTGCCGTGCAATAATTGTCAAAATATGGGATTTTCAGTGAAATTCCAAAATGGCAACCCCTTCTCAAAATGTTGGGACAAGTTGTGAATAATATTTACGGGTACTTACTATCATACTGGTGCCTAATGAAGTGCATTTGGCCATCTAAACACAGAGAAATATATTTTTTTAAATCAATATTATTTCCAAAAATATGGATTTTTCCTGAAATTTCAAAATGGCAGCCCGCGGTCAAAAAAGGCGGGAAAATTTTCAAAATTTGGTCGATCACCTAACTTCACTAGTGGAATCGATAGGCACATAGTGCTTCATTCCAGCAACTACTTTTGCAAAAGTGGTACACCCTACTGTGCAGTCATGGATTCATTGGATCATGGTGTGTGGCACTGTCAGTACCTATGCAGGAGGACAAAAGCCCAAGTCTTCAGGTCCTTGGTGCTTCCAGTCTTGCTCGACGGATGTGAGACTTGGACTCTGACAAAGGATCTGAGACGAAGACTTAACTCCCTTGGTACCAGGTCTCTTTGGAGAATCCTTGGCTATCGTTGGTCATATTTTGTGTCCAATGAACGGTTGCTGAGAGACTTAAATGAGTGTTGTTGCCTGTATAGTCCATGAGTGTCAGCTTCAGCTGCATGGACACGTTGCTCGATTTCCTGACGCTGATCCTGCTCACATGATTCTCTCAGCGAGGGAGCCACATGAGTAGAGAAGGCCAGCAGGAGGACTGCATATCTCATGGTTGCAGCAGATTGATCGGCATCTCAAGGAGATGGGGATAGGCCAGGCATCGGCCTGGGGAATGGCCAGACGAAGGCCCCTGGAATACCGACGGAAAATGGAAGCAGTGATGCGCTGCTCTGGAGCATGCTCCCACACCTAACCTAACCTAACCTTTTGACATTTACACATGGTACATGCTTGGGAGTTTCGTTGGTATGCATTTCTGTCTGTGCTGTTGCTGATGATTCACCAACAAGCGATGAAACCGGTCCAGCAGCTGAGGGTGTGTTTAGCATTTGGATTTTCATGTATGTCCTATTTGTGAACGTCTTTACAGCTGTGGAGGAACTCTGGGAAAGGTGTGAAACAGCAAAAGGCTCACTTTGGGTAGCCTTTTATGGTTGCTTTATGCAGATTCTTCAGCTATAAGAGCATGGGAGGAGTCGATATATTTTTAAAATCCTTGCCACCCGGGTTTAATTGGTTATTCCCTCCATTCACAGGTGAGAGATGTGAGAGGATGTTCGTTTTTCATATGTACACTCGCATATTTAATGAGGACAAGGAAATATACAAATTTACTATTAGATGGGACAACCGGCTCAAAGGTGTTCCTGATGGTCCACAGAGGATGATGAATGGAGGAAGGTATCACGATAATCTCTATATTGCATCATGTATTGCACTCCTCCTTGGATATTATCATTGAGAAAAAAAAAAATAGGACCACCTGTCTGAAGCTAACCTGGATCGGAAGCAAGTCACTCAAATCACACTCAAACCCCTGTTAGACCCTGATTTTTTTTAATGCCGTGAACAAACTTTGGTACATCATGGGTGATGAAGGTTGCAGTGAAGTTTCATCAAAATTGTGTGTGTGTACTTTCAGAGAAGAGAGCAAATACCTATTTTGGGGGGTCAAATCCCCATCCCCCATAGACCCATTTAATGAGCACAGATTTTTCTGCAGTTGATACACTTTGGTACATCAACGGTGATGAAGGTTGTGGTCGTTTCATCGAAATTGGGAGTGTAGTTTCAGAGAAGAGGAAGAGATTTGTGGGGAGGGGGGGTCAACACACCCCATACCCCTTTGATCCCCTTAAATGAGCGCAGATTTTGAAGCGGTCAATAAACCTTCGTTAGGCATCAGATATGAAGCTTGTGGCCAAGTTTCATCCAAATCATGTGTTTGGTTAAAGCGATAATAATTACTGGTGTTTACGGACTGACTCACCTACGGACACTGCTCGATCGCATAAGCTCACCTGACTAAAGTTCACGTGAGCTAATAAAAATGGAAAGATAGGTAACATCAAGACAAAAGGAAGATTGATGATTGGGAAGGAGGCAAGATCATTTGAGGATCGTCTCAATCCGTTTGAACCAATCTGTCCTTTCAAACACCATCACCAAAAAATATGGAAATGTCTGTTTATGGTTCTCATCTTCGGAGACTCATATACTCGTATTCAATGCCATCCTTACAAGTGGAAGTGCGTGATCCAGAAATGTGTGTGACATCCCAGAGTGCGTCTTTCTCTTTCCTGCACGTTATCACTAAACTTGTTGAATTTGGTTGAGATACATTGATTTTTGTATTAATTTGTCAGCTATTCAGGATACACTTGCGCGTCTTGGGTGCCATTCACGACAGATTATGTGAGTTGTAATTGAGGACAAAAAGGCAAAATGAATGAACATGTTCACAGAAACTTTGTGGATGTTGTGCTGCAAATGATGAAAAAGATATCGGCCAATACATTTGAAATATCGATCATGTCGCGTGACCCAGGGTATCATCAACAAAAACTGAAAATGTTTCCATAAAATAATTATTTTCACTGCATAGAAGATAAAATATAACAAAGAAGCGTGCGTTCTTCGTGTACCTGTACGCAGACCATGAGCAAGGCTCATTCGGGTTCCCGGAAAGTGTTGAGGGGGGGGGGGGGTTGAGAATGAGAATGGGTAAGAGTCATGGGGATGAGGAGGGGTAGTGTCATGGGAGGGAGGGGTGAAAGCTATGGAGGGAGTGGGGTGGAGATGAGAGGGGGGAGGTGAGAGAGTGGAATGAGTGTCACAGGGAAGGGGGGAGCGGTGAAAGTGAGGGCCGCTAGAGAGACGCAGAGTGTGCAAGGCTGCGGTGCGCTTCCCCCTCCGCGCTCCAGCGGTGAGGCTCCTAACTCTCCCCAGCCGCTCGGCCGTTACGGTTGGGGGAAAATGAATGACCCGAGCCAAGCTCCCGACCCCAGGGTGTCAGCGTGACAAATATTACACGCTGGCGGAAACGGGCCCGGCATAAATCATAATTGGCGGCGAGCGAGGGCGCGGGCGTAGCGCGCCTTCCCCCGCATCGATTTTGTGTCCGAAACGCGCCCCGGACGCGCTAAAACTTATGAGCCCAACTCATCAGCTATTCATGGAATTTGGTGCAAACTTTACGGAGCGGCAGCGCTCGCCTGACGTACGGGGAAATAATGGGGAATTAACAGCGATGCATTTGTATGGGGAGCTAGAAGGCGATCGAAATCGCGATCGATTTCTCGTCCTCTTTCTTTTTCTGACTTGGGGCGCTGCGTGAGTTCAGAATGTCACGGACAAGTTTACATGCGACGTTCACTTCACGGGAATGGTCTAAACATGCGCGACATGATTGCTCGAAACCCGGACATTATACAGAGCAGGACTGTCCTGATACTTGTGAATTAGATGTGCAGTTTATGTGTAAGCGCGGTGTGCACATAGAATGTCATGTGTGATTCACAGTGTGTACACAGAATGTCATGTGATTCACGGTGTGTACATAGAATGTCATGTGTGATTCACAGTGTGTACATAGAATGTCATGTGTGATCACGGTGTGTACATAGAATGTCATGTGTGATTCAACGTGTGTACACAGAATGTCTTGTGTGATTCACAGTGTGTACATAGAATGTCATGTGTGATTCACAGTGTGTACATAGAATAACAGTGTGATTACAGTGTGTACATAGAAGGTCATGTGTGATTCACGGTGTGCACATAGAATGTCATGTGATTCACAGTGTGTACAAGAATTCATGTATTCATGGTGTGTACACAAAATGTCATGTGATTCACGGTGTGTACACAGAATGTCATGTGATTCACGGTGTGTACACAGAATGTCATGTGATTCACGGTGTTGTACATAGAATGTCATGTGATTCATGTGTGTACACAAAATGTCATGTGATTCACGGTGTGTACACAGAATGTCATGTGATTCACGGTGTGTACACAGAATGTCATGTGATCACGGTGTGTACACAGAATGTCATGTGTGATTCACAGTGTGTACATAGAATGTCATGTGTGATTCAGGGTGTGTACATAGAATGTCATGTGTGATTCACAGTGTTACATAGAATGTCATGTGTGACTCACAGTGTGTACATAGAATGTCATGTGTGATTCACAGTGTGTACATAAGAATGTCATGTGTGATTCACAGTGTGTAGATAGAATGTCATGTGTGATTCACAGTGTGTACATAGATGTCATGTGTGACTCAGTGTGTACATAGAATGTCATGTGATTCACGGTGTGTACATAGAATGTCAGGTGTGATTCACATGTGTACATAGAATGAATGTGTGATTCACAGTGTGTACATAAGATGTCATGTGTGATTCACGGTGTGGACATAGAATGTCATGTGATTCACGGTGTGTGCATGAATGTCATGTGATTCACGGTGTGTACACAGAATGTCATGTGATTCACGGTGTGTACACAGAATGTCATGTGATTCAAGTGTGTACATAGAATGTCATGTGATTCACGGTGTGTACACAGAATGTCATGTGATTCAAGGTGTGTACATAGAATGTCATGTGATTCACGGTGTGTACACAGAATGTCATGTGATTCACGTGTGTACACAGAATGTCATGTGATTCATGGTGTGTACATAGAATGTCATGTGATTCACGGTGTGTACATAGAATGTCATGTGATTCACGGTTGTACAAGAATGTCATGTGTGATTCACAGTGTGTAACAAAGAAATGTCATGTGTGATTCACGTGTGTACATCATGAATGTATGTGTGATTCACAGTGTGTACATAGAATGTCATGTGTGATTCACATGTGTACATAGAATGTCATGTGATTCACGGTGTGTACATAGAATGTCAGGTGTGATTCACAGTTGTGTACATAGAATGTCATATGTGATTCACGGTGTGGACATGAATGTCATGTGATTCACGGTGTGTGCATAGAATGTCATGTGGTGATTCACAGTGTGTACATAGAATGGCATGTGTGATTCACAGTGTGTACATAGAATGTCATATGTGATTCACGTGTGTGGACATAGAATGTCATGTGTGATTCACGTGTGTACATCTATAGAATGTCATGTGTGATTCACAGTGTGTACATAGAATGTCATGTGATTCACGGTGTGTACACAGAATGTCATGTGATTCACGGTTGTGTAACACAGAATGTTCATGTGATTCATGGTGTGTACATAGAATGTCATGTGATTCACGTGTGTACATAGAATGTCATGTTATTCACGGTGTGTACAAAGAATGTCATGTGTGATTCACAGTGTGTACAAAGATGTCATGTGTGATTCACAGTGTGTACATCTATTAGAATGTCATGTGTGATTCACAGTGTGTACATAGAATGTCATGTGTGATTCACAGTGTGTACATAGAATGTCATGTGATTCACGTGTGTACATAGAATGTCAGGTGTGATTCACAGTGTGTACATAGAATGTCATATGTGATTCACGGTGTGACATAGAATGTCATGTGATTCACGGTGTGTGCATAGAATGTCATGTGTGATTCACAGTGTGTACATAGAATTGCATGTGTGATTCACAGTGTGTACATAGAATGTCATATGTGATTCACGGTGTGGACATAGAATGTCATGTGTGATTCACGGTGTTACATCTATAGAATGTCATGTGTGATTCACAGTGTGTACAAGAATGTCATGTGTGATTCACAGTGTGTACATAGAATGTAACGTGTGATTCACAGTGTGTACATAGAATGTCATGTGATTCACGGTGTGTACATATAATGTCATGTGTGATTCACGGTGTGTACATAGGATGTCATGTGATCACGGTGTGTACATAGAATGTCATGTGTGATTCACGGTGTGTACACAGAATGTCATGTGTGATTCACAGTGTGTACATAGAATGTCATGTGTGATTCACAGTGTGTACATAGAATAACATGTGTGATTAACAGTGTGTACATAGAAGGTCATGTGTGATTCACGGTGGTCACATAGAATGTCATGTGATCACGGTGTGTACATAGAATGTCATGTGATTCATGGTGTGTACACAAAATGTCATGTGATTCACGGTGTGTACACAGAATGTCATGTGATTCACGGTGTGTACACAGAATGTCATGTGAATCACGGTGTGTACACAGAATGTCATGTGTGATCCACAGTGTGTACATAGAATGTCATGTGTGATTCAGGTGTGTACATAGAATGTCATGTGTGATTCACAGTGTGTACATAGAATGTCATGTGTGATCACAGTGTGTACATAGAATGTCATGTGTGATTCACAGTGTGTACATAGAATGTCATGTGTGATTCACAGTGTGTAGATAGAATGTCATGTGTGATTCACAGTGTGTACATAGAATGTCATGTGTGACTCAGTGTGTACATAGAATGTCATGTGATTCACGGTGTGTACATAGAAGGTCAGGTGTGATTCACAGTGTGTACATAGAATGGAATGTGTGATTCACAGTGTGTACATAGAATGTCATGTGTGATTCACGGTGTGACATAGAATGTCATGTGATTCACGGTGTGTGCATAGAATGTCATGTGATTCACGGTGTGTACACAGAATGTCATGTGATTCACGGTGTGTACACAGAATGTCATGTGATTCAAGGTGTGTACATAGAATGTCATGTGATTCACGGTGTGTACACAGAATGTCATGTGATTCAAGGTGTGTACATAGAATGTCATGTGATTCACGGTGTGTACACGAATGTCATGTGATTCACGGTGTGTACAAGAATGTCATGTGATTCATGGTGTGTACATAGAATGTCATGTGATTCACGTGTGTACATAGAATGTCATGTGATTCACGGTGTGTACAAGAAATGTCATGTGTGATTCACAGTGTGTACAAAGAATGTCATGTGTGATTCACAGTGTGTACATCTATAGAATGTCATGTGTGATTCACAGTGTGTACATAGAATGTCATGTGTGATTCACAGTGTGTACATAGAATGTCATGTGATTCACGGTGTGTACATAGAATGTCAGGTGTGATTCACAGTGTGTACATAGAATGTCATATGTGATTCACTGTGTGACATAGAATGTCATGTGATTCACGGTGTGTGCATAGATGTCATGTGTGATTCACAGTGTGTACATAGAATGGCATGTGTGATTCACAGTGTGTACATAGAATGTCATATGTGATTCACGGTGTGACATAGAATGTCATGTGTGATTCACGGTGTGTACATCAAGAATGTCATGTGTGATTCACAGTGTGTACATAGAATGTCATGTTGATTCACGTGTGTACAAGAATGTCATGTGATTCACGGTGTGTACACAGAATGTCATGTGATTCATGGTGTGTACATAGAATGTCATGTGATTCACGGTGTGTACATAGAATGTCATGTGTATTCACGGTGTGTACAAAGAATGTCATGTGTGATTCACAGTGTTGTACAAAGAATGTCATGTGTGATTCACAGTGTGTACATCTATAGAATGTCATGTGTGATTCACAGTGTGTACATAGAATGTCATGTGTGATTCACAGTGTGTACATAGAATGTCATGTGATTCACGGTGTGTACATAGAATGTCAGGTGTGATTCACAGTGTGTACATAGAATGTCAATGTGATTCACGGTGTGGACATAGAATGTCATGTGATTCACGGTGTGTGCATAGAATGTCATGTGTGATTCACAGTGTGTACATAGAATGCATGTGTGATTCACAGTGTGTACATAGAATGTATATGTGATTCACGGTGTGGACATAGAATGTCATGTTGATTCACGGTGTGTACATCTATAGAATGTCATGTGTGATTCACAGTGTGTACAAAGAATGTCATGTGTGATTCACGTGTGTACATAGAATGTACGTGTGATTCACAGTGTGTACATAGAATGTCATGTGATTCACGGTGTGTACATATAATGTCATGTGTGATTCACGGTGTGTACATAGGATGTCATGTGATTCACGGTGTGTACATAGAATGTCATGTGTGATTCACGGTGTGTACATAGAATGTCATGTGTGATTCACAGTGTGTACATAAGAATGTCATGTGTATTCACGGTGTGTACATAGAATGTCAGGTGTGATTCACAGTGTGTACATAGAATGTCATGTGTTGATTCACGGTGTGGACATAGAATGTCAATGTGTGATTCACGGTGTGTACATAGAATGTCAGTGTGATTCACAGTGTGTACACAGAATGTCATGTGTGTTCACAGTGTGTACATAAAATGTCATGTGATTCACGGTGTGTACATAGAATGTCATGTGTGATTCACAGTGTGTACATAGAATGTCATGTGTGATTCACAGTGTGTACATAGAATCATGTGTGATTCACGGTGTGTACATCTTAGAATGTCATGTGTGATTCACAGTGTGTACATAGAATGTCATGTGTGATTCACAGTGTGTACAAGAATGTCATGTGTGATTCACAGTTTTGCACATTATAGAATGTCATGTGTGTTCACAGTGTGTACATAGAATGCATGTGCGATTCACAGTGTGTACATAGAATGTCATTGTGATTCACGGTGTTGCATGAATGTCATGTGTGATTCACAGTGTGTACATAGAATGTCATGTGATTCACGGTGTGTACATAGAATGTCATGTGTGATTCACGGTGTGTACATAGAATGTCATGTGTGATTCACAGTGTGTACATAGAATGTCATGTGTGATTCACATGTGTAAAATAGATGATAGAATGTCATGTGTGATTCACAGTGTGTACATAGAATGCATGTGGATTCACGGTGTGTACATAGAATGTCAGTGTGATTCACAGTGTGTACATAGAATGTCATGTGTGATTCACAGTGTGTACATAGAATGTCATGTGATTCACGGTGTGTACATAGATGTCATGTGTGATTCACGGTGTGTACATAGAATGTCATGTGTGATTCATCGGTGTGTACATAGAATGTCATGTGTGATTCACGGTGTGTACATAGAATGTCATGTGTGATTCATGGTGTGTACACAGAATGTATGTGTATTCACAGTGTGTACATAGAATGTCATGTGTGATTCAGGTGTGTACATAGAATGTCATGTGTGATTCACAGTGTGTACATAGAATGTCATGTGTGATTCACAGTGTGTACATAGAATGTCATGTGTGATTCACAGTGTGTACATAGAATGTCATGTGTGATTCACAGTGTGTAGATAGAATGTCATTGTGTGATTCACAGTGTGTACATAGAATGTCATGTGTGACTCAGTGTGTACATAGAATGTCATGTGATTCACAGGTGTTGTACAATAGAATGTCATGTGTGATTCACAGTGTGTACATAGAATGGATGTGTGATTCACAGTGTGTACATAGAATGTCATGTGTGATTCACAGGTGTGGACATAGAATGTCATGTGATTTCACGGTGTGTGCATAGAATGTCATGTGTGATTCACGTGTGTACATAGCAGAATGTCATGTGATTCACGGTGTGTACACAGAATGTCATGTGATTCACAGGTGTGTACATAGAATGTCATGTGATTCACGGTGTGTACAATAGAATGTCATGTGATTCACAGTGTGTACAATAGAATGTCATGTTGATTCAGTGTGTACAAGAATGTCATGTGTGATTCACGTGTGTACACAGAAATGTCATGTGATTCACATGTGTGTACATAGAATGTCATGTGATTCACGGTGTGTACATAGAATGTCATGGTGATTCACGTGTGTGTACATAAGAATGTCATGTGTGATTCACAGTGTGTACACAGAATGTCATGTGTGATTCACAGTGTGGTACATCTATAGAATGTCATGTGTGATTCACAGTGTGTACATAGAATGTCATGTTGTGATTCACAGTGTGTACATAGAAATGTCATGTGATTCACGGTGTGTACATAGAATGTCAGTGGTGATTCACAGTGTGGTACATAGAATGTCATATCGTGATTCACGGTGTGGACATAGAATGTCATGTGATTCACGGTGTTGTGCATAGAATGTCATGTGTGATTCACAGTGTGTACATAGAATGGCATGTGTGATTCACAGTGTGTACATAGAATGTCATATGTTGATTCACGGTGTGGACATAGAATGTCATGTGTGATTCACGGTGTGTACATCTATAGAATGTCATGTGTGATTCACAGTGTGTAACAGAATGTCATGTGTGATTCACGTGTGTACATAGAATGTCAAGTGTGATTCACAGTGTTGTACATAGAATGTCATGTGATTCACGGTGTGTACATATAATGTCATGTGTGATT
This sequence comes from Eptatretus atami, assembly GCA_035128595.1. NCBI lineage: Eukaryota > Metazoa > Chordata > Myxini > Myxiniformes > Myxinidae > Eptatretus > Eptatretus atami. Next base: position 56,512,237 of record CM068967.1, read on the forward strand.
CACGGTGGTGTACATAGGATGTCATGTGATTCACGGTGTGTACATAGAATGTCATGTTGTGATTCACGGTGTGTACACATAGAATGTCATGTGTGATTCACAGTGTGTACATAGAATGTCATGTGTATTCACAGTGTGTACATAGAATGTCATGTGATTCACGGTGTGTAACATAGAATGTCAGTGTGATTCACAGTGTGTACATAGAATGTCATGTGTGATTCACGGTGTGGACATAGAATGTCATGTGTGATTCACAGTGTGTACATAGAATGTCACTGTGATTCACATGTGTACACAGAATGTCATGTGTGATTCACAGTGTTTGTCCATAAAATGTCATGTGATTCACGGTGTGTACATAGAATGTCATGTGTGATTCACAGTGTGTACATAGAATGTCATGTGTGATTCACAGTGTGTACATAGAATACATGTGTGATTCACGGTGTGTACATCTTAGAATGTCATGTGTGATTCACAGTGTGTACATAGAATGTCATGTGTGATTCACAGTTGTACACAGAATGTCATGTGTGATTCACGTTTTTGCACATCTATAGAATGTCATGTGTATTCACAGTGTGTACATAGAATGGCATGTGTGCGATTCACAGTGTGTACATAGAATGTCATGTGTGATTCACGGTGTGGACATAGAATGTCATGTGATTCACGTGTGTACATAGAATGTCATGTGTGATTCACAGTGTGTACATAGAATGTCATGTGATTCACGGTGTGTACATAGAATGTCATGTGTGATTCACGTGTGTACATAGAATGTCATGTGTGATTCACAGTGTGTACATAGAATGTATGTGTGATTCACAGTGTGTACAGATGTCAGAATGTCATGTGTGATTCACAGTGTGTACACAGAATGTCATGTGTGATTCACAGTGTGTACATAGAATGTCCATGTGATTCACGGTGTGTACATAGAATGTCAGGT
>CM068967.1:56522651-56533906 GCA_035128595.1 Eptatretus atami
ATAGAGGTAAGTGTTACCACATACACCCCATAGAGGTAAGTGTTACCACATACACCCCATAGTGGTAATTGTTACCATCGAGGTAACTGTTACTGACATACACTTGTACAGGTAACGAAGCACAAACATCTTGTACATAACTGTTACCATGTACATCACGTGTATAGGCAATTGTTATACTACAAAGACCTCGTACAGGAAACTGTTACTGTGTACATCCCATACAGGTTATTGTTACCACGTACATCCCAATCGGGTAGCTGTGACCGCATACATCCCGTACAGGTAACCGTTATACCGCATTGTCCTCAGAAGATAACTGTCACAGCTTACATGCCATCCAGGTAACTATCACCGCGCATACACCTTATACAGATAACTTATCGCACATAGCACATACACCTTGTTCGCATCAATATTTTCAACATATTCCTCGTGATGGCATCTCGTACTGTATACACCTCCTGCAGGTAATTGTTTTGTCTCCAGTGTGCAGGGCTTATGTATTACGACATACACTTCGTACATATAAGCATGACCACATACACGTCACACACCTGATAACTGTTTTGTCTCGAGTGTGTGGGATTTGCAAATTACCACCGACACATCGTACAGGTCTATTTCCTCATAAACCCCAACCCTGTACAGGTAATTGTTACTCCATACATATTGTACAAGTAACTGTTAATGCATACATCTCATACAGGTAATTGTTTTGTCTCCAGTAGAATCTCTGTTGCCACATTGGATGTCCTCACCATTCTCACCAATTTGCATATTAGATGGACGGAGGTGATGGGGGTAGATTTGGCACAAATGGCTAAAACAGTTCATCGTCTGGTTTTGTACGTGATCTTTGTTTTATGAAAGCAAGACTTGTCTGATGAGATTTGAAAGAAAATCTATCATGGCATTCACCTGCAAAACACCCACCTGGATTATTTGGATGCGAGTACATTTCGTCCGACGATATAATAATTATAAAATCTGTATTGCCAATCCAATAAGATGCAAAATGACATCAGACAATAACCAGATACACCATGTTGTGTTGGGGGTATCGGGGGAGGGCTTATTAGGTATTGTAAAGTAAGTACCTGATGGGAGATTATAGGGTATATTATCCATTGAAAAGAACACGGTGGGGGGAGGAGGGGTGTTGCATATAGGGTTTAGCCTGACAGTCCGGTCTGTAAGTCTGTGAGTGAGTGAGTGAGACCGCATGCAGGCAAACTTTAATATAGCATCCCTTCGCGGCCGACTTGAGTATTGCAATCCAATTAGCGATAAATAGTTCAACAAAGTCGTCTGAAGTAACAAAAACATTTTTATTCCCACACCTTTTGTAACAAACGGGGGGGGGTGGGGAGAGGCGAAGGGTATTATAATCAGCTCTGTTTGTCTGTCCGTCCATCCGTCTCGCATCTTCAAACAGTTGGGCAGAAATCACCAAACTTGGTAGTTAGGATCACCACATGGCACAAAGGTCCGAGAGCAGCATCATTTTGGACCGCTAGCCCCCCCCCCCTCACAAAGTATTGGTTCCCCCCTGATGGGGTCAAAAGGTCAGACACAAATAAAAAGTAACTTTGAGCACAATTTTAATGAAACTTCGTATTTGCAATCAACGTTGGGGGACACATTAAATATGGAACGATTTTTTGCATTTGATTCCGAGTTCATGCCGCCCAGGAGGGTAGGGACTTCGGGTCACAGGGGTCCAGAACGGAAAAAAAAATTAAACTAAAAATTCGATATTGGGTCATTCCCAGTGGAACTTTTTCCCATCTTTCAAATTTCCTTGATGTGGGAAGCTTGGGGATTTGCGATGGCGCATCATCGACTTCACTCTAGTTAAGGCGTTGCAAAATACCTGGAGGGGAGGGGATGCTCATTGGTCGATACACACTGAGTGGGATTTTCAAAGCACAATTTATTATCTATTTCAACAAAAAGTTACCATTCCCATACAGAGACTGAAAAGTGTTTCCTCTTTTGTAGATTTTGGGAAGAATTAGTAATTAGTGCCATAATAAATTTCTAAATAAATGATTGAGAAAAGAGAATCATTTTTCAAGGGCGTTTCGAACCTTGCGCTTCTTTGCACAATTATCAAAATACCGTCACAGGTACGAGTTTAGTCACGTGACAGCTGGCGGACACAGCAAAAGGGCACACCCCACAAAAAATACTTGCCGGGTGACTTAACAACCAACTTATAACAGAAGCGGAACGGAGATCGGGAATCTGGACACCTGTAGCCTCGGGATTGGAGAGAATAAGAAGAAAACAATACAATGATCACCGTTACCTGTCATTCCAAAAAACAAAGGATTTTAAATAGAATGACAAAGTTTAAATAAATTAAATCCCTGACCACCAATCACAGAAAGCAGCAACACCGGGATTTTCTTTTTGATTTTGTCTACAGATTCTATATTTACGTATTTATACTTACGGTCAGAGGGTAATCAAAGAGTAAATAAACGAAAAGAGGTCAAACAACACACAGATGAATGCAGGGTGGAGGTTAAGGTCACAGCAAATGATGAGAAATTCAGGCTCTCACCTTACAAATGAACGGTACACTTCCAGTTCTCACCTGTTCAGTCGAATTGCAGGTAGTTTATATATTTCGTGATCACAGCGATTCCACTTTATTTACATTTCAGTTTTGAATTCTGGTTTCAAACGTGACGTCACCGAAGAGGAGGTTTTCCCACCAAACCGAAGAGCAATTAGCCACGCCCAACACGATATACATCATCGTTCGTGTAAGAGTAAACGTCCGGCCGGCATTTAATACGTAATTTGCTGGAAAAAGACAGACGACGACAAATACAACTTCCTTGGCCGTCATGTATTGATGTTAACGGAGCAGCAAATGACTTGCTCAGGTACTCAGCCACGCCCAAAGAGGTTTGTCAAACCATCATTGGAGACTAAACCTGGAGGAGATGTAGGAATCCTACATCTAAATTTGCCAGGAATTTGTGCAACACTATGGATCCTTGGTAACCTTGTTTAGGGGGTAATCAAGTTGTGCATTCTGCCCTTTTCGGAGGACAACTTGTCCTGCCTGCTTGCGATTGTGCCCTGGGAACCTCGGTCTAACTATGTCACGACATGTTTACTGCAAGGAATTGTGGTATGCAGCCAGCTTGTTTATTTCAAGATGCTGAACATTAGTTAGCCTTGTTTTAACCCTATTCAGGCTGGGGGTCAAATTGACCCCACTGTAAAAATTTCGTGATTTCTCTGTAACCCCCACGAATAACCAGTTTCTTGACCTTTCTTGGAAGTGTCACGCATTTTTTGATTCCAAATTTAATATGCATAAAAATTTTGAAAATACGCATAAAATTTGCATACTTGCTTAATTAATAAAAAAAAAATTTAAAAAACGACATTTTATCACTAATTCAATGATATAGGCATATTCTGAAGAATATTTTATATCCACACACCAAATTTCATGTCAATCGGACTTTTCATCTCCAACATCTTCCATCTCTCATCTAAAACATCTAAAACATGACAAGCAACAAGGATAAAACATACTTCAGCTCCTTGTTTAAGTGTGTTTTAGCCGAGAGATGGAAGATCTTGGATTGATACTGTGCATCCCCTGCCTTCTAGGTGGTATGAAGAAAAGATATGTGTAATATGAAAGATAAATTTTGAACGGATTTTGGAAATATCGCGTATGCAAGAAAAGTTACCGAGATGGTTGCCATGGCAGTAAATTCAGCCAATCACAGCCGTGATCTAATGAGGTTGAGATAATGTCATGAGGAAGAGATATCTGCAATATGAAAGCTAAATGTTCAACGGTTTTTGAAATATCGTGTCCACAAAAGTACATGGACGGATGATCCGTGGGTCGGTCAGACGGAGCTCATTTTAATGTCCCCGCCTATGACCTGTCGATGGGGTGGGGGACAAAAAAGCCAAGCCTAACTAGGGTTAAAGGACATCGATGGGGCTATTTTACCATGTTCGATGGGTGCCGCCAACCAAGCTGATTATCTGCAAAGATAAGCTGACAGAATGGTGGAGAGGTATGCACATTTGCCTTTAAGCTGTCTATCCTGGGTTCGAATCTTGGCCCACGTATAAACTGTCATCCAGATGTTTCACGGGGAGGGCGATCTATTACTGTGTGTTCCGCCCCTCGGACGGACGTTTAACTGGGCATCCCGTACGCCGACATTAGTTGGACATCAAAGACCCCAACGGTGTTGTTTGCAAAGAGTAGGCGAGCTATCGCCAGCATCGTGGCCAAATTCCAAATTACTGCTCTGACCCAGAGGGTATTGCATCAGCGGCACAGCAGCACGTGCCCTCGGCCCATGATGCTACCCCGCAGCCTTGTGCTGCATATGAAAGACGCAGAAGAATCTGCAAAGATTGGTGTAAGGGAAAACTACAGAAAGATGAGCACGATTTGGCTACTTAACTTCCTAAACTCATAGATATTGCTGTTGTTATTACCCCATGTACATTGTGCAAAACTCGTTTAAGCAATTGGTTCACTCTATGTTTGTAAACCTATTCCTATGATCGATTAAATTTTTCGAACACCTTAATTCCAATTGAATTTTACATTTTGAACACTGTAGAAAATGAATCTGAACACGAACCTGCAGTTCTATTTTGGCTCTGAGTCTCATCCTGAGTGTGCATGTGCACTCGTAGAATTGCAATTGCTTCCATCCATCTGTCACTCTGGTGGTGGTTAAACAAAATATAAAATTATTCCAAACAGCAAGCTCACTGTTTTTGGTGACGTCATAAAGGACACAAACAACAAGCATGAAGAACTAATTGAATATGTTAAATAAGGTGGTGTAAAAGAATGTGCATCAACGGCGGTAAACTTCCGATTCCATCGTTTTTTGTTTTTTTTCCCCCCTACGGCCTTTAAAACTTTTGTTTTATTTTAATTGAATTATATATTTGAACACTGTGGAGCACAAAATGCCTTGTTGGCACTTCCAAAAACCTTCATTTTAGCAGTACTTGGGCAACATGTTATGCCGCCTCGACCAATCAAAGTTGCTGCGCTCTGCGGGCGGAGTAACAGCGAGATTCAAACAAAAATGGCAGCGTCCAGCGATGCAACCACAGAGCTAACTTCGTCCAAAATACCTCTTTGTTTAGTTCATCTTTTTCTCAAAGATCGTTCCAAAATCATCAGTTTCTCCAAGAGGAGTTGGCAAAAGGTTCAGCTCTGGACTGCTCCCTGTTTGACCCATCGGCTTCGTACGGTTTCCATTATGCCCGTTATTCAAAGTTCCCGAACAAAGCTAATATACACATCATGCTCAGAAACGCAAAACAAGAGTTGAAAAGACTCTTCCCATGTCCTTTTTCTCAAGACCGTGTGGGGTAAGGTGTTCTATGAACTGTCTTGTTATTGTTAAAAACTGATGCAGTCAACTTTGAACTTCTTTGGTAAATCTTAACACTGGTTATCAAAAATTATAAGTGTGATGATACCAGGTGTCATATATCCTCATTGGATCAAACAGTTAATGGAATATTAGTTTCTACCAGTAAGTCTGTATACGTTTTTTAAACAATGTAAACTGTGTGACGTCATTCATGGTTAAATGAAGTATGGGGGAACAGCCAACTTTGTCGTGTTTCATTTCCAAACCTTTTATGAGACGTAAATGGGACTATAACAAATACCCTTGTGGATAGGCCTTACCTAGGTGAGTTTATCAATGACAAAAGAATCAAAACAGCACAAGGATGTCAGTGACCGTTCTAAACACATGCAATTAAAGGAACAAATCAATCAGTGTGGGAGAAGCGAACGTAAACCGCCACACTGACACTGCTCTGAAAGCAGCAAGTCACATTTTTCAATGTAATTTTGACAAGAACAAATGTAACAAACCCTAAAAATCTTAAAATAATAATAATAACCCCCCAGAAGTCAGATGGGAAAGCAGGGCAGAAAGTGTGGACTTGGTTTAATAAAAAGAAAATAAAGAAATGAACAGGAAATTTGGCATTTCCATAAAGTTTGATCACAAATTGCCCAAACGCGGCTCAGGGCACTCAACCGGTATTAGAGAAGCAGCCCTTCTAAAGTTTAAAGGGGTAGCTGCTTCAAGACACAGAGTGACCTAAAACAAAGGCATAAGCAAGAATAGGCGACAACATCGTGCGTTCTCTATTCGTGCCAAACACTGCTGTCTTTGGAACGTACAGTTTGGTGATGCTGGTGGGCAGCGTTTATGCAAAGTGCTTTGTCATTACAAGGCAAGATGGTTAAAAAGGAAATGGTTTGTGCAATCTTAAGGTAAGGTTATCATTGTACAACAGCAGTCTCGGTAGCACTTGCTCACAGTTTCTGCGACACCTATTTGTAATTTTAGTAGTTGCAGTGACACAAGGGGTGGCAGGATGGCCTAGAGATATGGACACTCGCCTCTAAGCTGTCTAGCCTGGGTTTAAATCCTGACCGAGCTATAAACTGTCATCTTGGTGTTTCACAGGAAGGGTGATTCATCAATGTGTGTGCCGTTCCTCGGATGGATGTTAAACTGGACATCCTGTTTGCTAGGATTAGTTGGCGGACGTCAAAGATCTCACGGTGTCCTTTCCGAAGAGTAGGTGAGCTATTGTCAGCACCATGGCCAAATTCCTGCCCTAACTATTGCTGCAAAAGCAATGGCAAACCACCCAATGTAATCCTTGCCAGAACCTGCTTCGGCAGAAACAACCTATGTGATAGATTGTGGAAGATCAGAATCGGAAGCGACATGTGGTACAGGGGAAAGACGTGTCAGCAGAAAGTGCTCCAAGCATGGTTAGTCCATCAAATGAGAAATCAAAGTGGAAACAATACCGAAACTATTCATTGCACACACAAAGGTAGTGTTGGACCACAGACTGAAGACTAGGTAATGGATAGGTGTTTGTTTTTGGCCAACACCCAAAAGAAAGAAACACTTTGAGGAAAAGTCTGATTATTCATATCTGACTCTATAATTATAATTTGCCAAGATTGGTTTGTGCAACAAATGAAAGAGGATGCGGTAGGAAGGTGAGAGATTCTACATCCATGTGACAGGTTGCCACCTCCTTGTTGTATGAGAATGATAGGCTGAGTTTAAATCCAAGGGCAGGGAGTTCATCTTTCACTTTCCTGAAGTAGTGATAAACAAAGTGAAGCGGATTGTTCGCCCAAGTTAACACTCAGAATTTCAGGACCCAATTTTTGCCACGGCATGCAGCTCTCATCTCCACCTAGTGTTAAATAAAGAAACAAGGTAGCTATCTATGCAGGAACAAATTCCTCACGGCTTGAGGTGTGAGAGGGGTGGGGGGAGATGGGGGCATGAAAAAAAAAATCAAAAATAATTCCCTGATGACTTATGCAACATATAGAGTTAAAACCTGCATGATAGTTAGCAGAACATATCACACATTCCCTGCTTGCTTCCTCAGTCAGCAAGTTTGTATTCACATGCTCAAATATTTTACTGGTGCTCGAAGCACCTTTCCAGTTAGAGTTGCAGTTTCACCGGCACTGCTGCATATCTGAGAGATCTTACATGATGCCCAAGAAAGAAGTGGCGTTCAGTTCTTCCTGGGTCTGCTGATCCAAAGGTTTGATGTGGAGGTACAGCTGGTCCGAGGAGGGAAATCCTCACTGCGCAACATTGTCATTAAACGATTTAGAAGCACCCGCGGAACATTGTTCAATATAAAGGTCCAGCAGGCAGTGGTGCAGGTCAAGAGACCGTAACCGGCAATAGGGATGTAGTTTCTACAGCTTAAAAGGAGAGAAAATTGTTCAAAGATCTTGCGTGAACTATTCAGGTTCTGATTGTTGCACAAACATCGTTTCCTCAACCCACTTCATCTAACGGCCCCTCTGCAACAAAACATATTTAAACCAACGTTTGTTCCTAAAACACACAAGAGTGAATCACTTTCAACAGTTCTCACTCAAAAAACAAAAACCTGAGACCTAATATTGAGCAAAGGCTCAACGTCCCAGGGAAAAAATGGATCACCGTGGTTCCTGCAGGATGGTGACCAGTTGCTTTGCTGCCTTGGCAATGTCATAAGAACACTGTATGACCTGCTGTGTCAACTGCTGCACGTCCAAGGTGCTGCTAGTTCCGTTGGGCCCTCTAGAGGCACGCTGGCATTCCGCCGCGAGTCTGGAAGCGCTGCCCGTGAGGAGTTGTAGCGCTGAGCGGACACTCTCCACCGTGGGCCGCTGCAGCAATAGTGACACACACAAACCGTCGGAAACAATGTGGAAATACCCATCATAAACCAGGCATTTAATGACTGGAAATGAAATCCGATCATTATACTTCCTTACAATGTAGGAAACATTCTGATGATTGCCTCACATGAGATTAAACATGATCATCTTCCGCAATAAAATTTAAAGGGCACCAATTGCATGCAAGATTATCCGGTGATGAAAGCCAATTAATTGGGTCGAGTTTTACTCGGGATGGATGAGGAAATCACCTGTGGAAACTTTGCAATCTAATACACCAGTTTTGTAACCTGAAATCATGCGAGGGGATGAAAATAAACACACAGTGATGATCTGAGTGAGGCAGATTAGTATGACACAGCAGCAATCTTGTAATAGTAAAAAAAGATCCCTTGACAGTTTAGAACAAGGATAGGCCTGCCTTTTTGACTACTTCAAAGCAACAACAACAACAAAAACCTCTCAGCTGTACTAAGGTTGAGCAGTCACGTTTGTCTCCCGTAACGGCGGATGGGCCTCGTATCCTAGAGCAATGGGACATCATTGCGTACCACCTATACTCTTGTTAGGGGCATCATCAGGATCAGTGTAGACCTGAGGGCCCACCCGGGCCAAAGTGCCTGCCACGATGCTTTAATGAATTCAAAATGGGAGTCAACGTCCCTTTGTAGCTTATAAAGTCAATGTCAAGTCAGCCTGTCACCCATAAAGGCAGCTGTCCAAAAATTCCCTTGTGGGGTTTTGATTTTAAGCTTTAACAAATATGGAATGTTTTGGTGTGCTGATGTTTTGGTGAATTTGTTTTCATTGCTAAAACTTCACCAGGTAATGCAAATGAGAGGATTGCTCTGCAGTCTAAAATGCAGGCCACGGTCTGTTCGAAACTGGCAAGGCATCTTTTATGTTTATGTTTCCAGTTGCAAACAGTCATGGTTATTGGGTGTAATTCACCACACCTGCTTTCATGAGCAGAAATCTTGGCCACCATTACAAAACTGTAATGGTACTAGCACTCAGGTTTTGAGTGAGTGTAGGATTGACAGGATATTGTTAGTGGTGCACAGTCTGCGCTTCCTTGTCAAGAAAGGAAGAGCAACAGTGTGAGTCTGTCCCACGGCCTTTTGGCTGGCACAGCACAGACAGCAGATATGAGAGGTCCAAGCAGTGACACACATCCGTGCACCACGCTGACATTACCTTTGGAAACAGAGCGGCAACGTCATGTGCTGCAGCCGAGATTCTCTCTGAACAAGGTAAAAAGCTGCAAAAGCAAATGCATTTGTGACTGATCACCATGCAGATAGATAGTCGTGCTTACTAAAGCAACAACAACAGCAATGAAAACAATTACAACTCCAATTTTAAATCCATAACGACCGACTTCCCCCGAATCTGTCACCCTGAGTGTGTTATTGAATAATCAGGAGACGATGGTGTTGGAGACTCGTCGAAACGATCTGACTGCTGAATGTGCAAACATTTATTTCCTCCACAACACTAGTGGTAGAAAGTGTCACATTGCTGGCAACTTTTTTGTCAAGACAGACTTTATTCACGATTATGCTTTTTTTCAGATTCTTCACGATCTTTGTAAAAGCGAGCACACAATTGGGGTACGAAGGAGCGATAATTATTATCGAAGTGTGCATAAACGCTAAAAAGCTGAAAATTCCAAAAAATTCCCTTTCGGGGTTTTGATTTTAAGCTTTAACAAATATGTAAAACACGATCCATCATGATGTAATGAAAGGCATTCATATTTACGATAATGGTGAGTCAATAAAAAAAAAATCTGCTTAGCAGCAAGTAAGTATCTACATTTGATCACAGTGGTGGACATATGGGGCCATCTACATGATACGTATGCAATAGTGGCAGAATCTTTACACCATTTCACCGACTCTCTCAAACATTGTGTAAGAAATGAGCCGACCCTCCCCCTCGCTACTTTATTGTGCTTGCATGCCTTGAGATCACAATTTGGCCAATACAATCAGCCCGTTAATACATACGCACAAGCCAACAGTGCTGCCTGTATAGCGGAGCATAATCATACTGGTGGTGTCTACCTATCGGTGTATAAATAAGAGTGTTTTTTTTAGGAGCATGTTCAAAGCAGTAAATACAATAATATTTGTTCATGTGGCCACAGAAGGGAGGTTCAACTGTTGTTGATTGTTGTTAAAATGACAAAATTCCAGCTTCCATTTTATGAATTCCACTCCAGAAATTTAATTGAACTTGCCCATATTATCCTATTGGTTTAAACTTTAAGGGAAATGTTAAAACAGGGAACTTACCATGACTGTACAGTATGAGTGTATTGTTGGAAAAATCTGAATTAAAAAAAATATTATATACTCGGGTGGTCCAAAAACAGCAAAAAAAATTTAAATTTCAGATGTGTCTCCACAAGCCTTAAATTATTCCACTTGATTCAATAAGCGCATAAAAAAAATTTAAGTTGATCGGAGGTGATTTAGAGGTCGCTCCATATGACGACTTTTAGTTTCATGAGTTGGTTAAATTAGGGTATGGTCAGGTGATTACGGGTACTTCTGGATGTCCGAGGTGGAAATGGAGTGCATTTTCGAACTCTATGGGGTCGTATTACTCTAAGAAATGACTGCACCGACATTGAATTCACTACCATTTCGAAAATATGACCTTAAAACAAGATTTATCATTACTGGAGTTGAGTAACTAATCCTACTCATTTCGATATTTTCTAATCTATAATTAATTTGTGTCCGTCTAAACATTTCTTAGAGTAATCGACCCCACTGAGTTCGAAAATGCAGTCCTTTTTCACCTAGAAAGTACAGAAGTACATGTAATCGTATCTGACCATACCCTAATTTTTCAATCAATGGAATTACAAACTATTAGAATATTTCGTCTCATTTACCAGGTGATGAGCACGATTTGGTGCATAGAATGTCAGTGTGTGCATAGTGTCCCCAAGGACCCAAAAGTCCCCGAGGACCCAAAA
>CM068967.1:56555089-56581355 GCA_035128595.1 Eptatretus atami
TTCACAAACAAACAGACAGGGGTGAAAACAGTAACCTCCATCCATCTTCGATGGCGGAGGTTAATGAAAAAAAATTGCGGGTGAGCAACCCGAGACAATTGGGAAGCACTAATTTTGTGTACCGATCATTTAACTGCGTGGCTGTTTCAGTGCGAGTGGTCAGCTTAATAGTGGAATTTAGTTACTTTTATGTATACAAGGAGATCAACTTTCATAAGCTGCAAGCCTTTCCAGTGAGCCTGAGTCTACCTTAATTTGCCTGCCGAGGACGGCGAGCTGCACCTTCCATCACTATAGGCCAGATCCCGCCATCAAATCAATCCATGCCCTCTCCTTCCTTGCTTTAATGCTCACATTATCTGTTCGGTGTTTGGTTCTTTCTTGCATCTTATCCTCCCTGCCCTCCCCTCTTTGGATGCAAACGAGGCTCAGAGAATTACATAGGATTAGAGTGAAAGTTTTTGTTTTCTTTATGCATCTTGCGTGAGAGTCCAATGGTAATTGTGTGTGTGTGTGCGTGTGTGTGGTCTCATTTTCGTATTTGTTTATTATTAACCTCCGCCATCTTCGAAGATGGATGGAGGTTACTGTTTTCACCCCTTTCTGTTTGTTTATCTGCCAAAACCGAAGTTTTTGCAAGATAGTTAGTCAGTCTGTATGTTTTTTTTTATTTGTTATTTTTTGTTTGTTTGTTTGTCTGTAATCACGAAAAAAAATTCTTGCAGACCAACAGTTTTCATTGGAAATTTTGTAACCGCATATCGAGGCCTGGAGGTCCCTTCAGGGCCATTTAAAATTTTTGAGGTCAAGGTCAAAGTCAAGGTCACTGTCGCAAATCAGGGGAATCGCAAACCCTTATTTTGTTTGGAGTAATTTTGATTCGGATCGTCTTCAAACTTCATGGGAATATTAGTTCATGGTCTGGCGTCAGCTGATTTAATTGATTGTTGGCGATTGGCCTTTACCTTCATGTTGTTTTTATTGTTGTTGTTTGTTTTTTTATCCTGTAATCACGTATTTATATTTTAATTTATTATTATATTTTTTTATTTATAATATTAAAATTATTTAAAATTTTATAAATTAATTTATATTTATTTTAAAATTTTTTAAATTTTTTTTTTTTTTTTTTATTTTAGTTTTATTTAAATTTTATTGTTTTTTTTATATTATTTTATTTATATATATTTTTTATTTATTTTGAATAATATTTTTATTTTTTTTTTTTATATTTTATATTTATATTTTTTAAAATATTTTTTATTATTTATTTATTTAAAATATTTATTTATTATTTTTTTTAATATTTTGTAAATTATTATATTTAATTAATTTATAAATTTTATTTTTTTTTTTTTATTATTAAATTTTTAAAACTTTTTTAATTTTTTTATATTTTTTAAAATTTTTTTTTATAATTTTATTCATTAATTTTTTATTTTTATTTATTAATAATATATAATTTTTTTTTATTTTTTTAAATTTTTTTTAATATTTTATAAATTATTTTATTTTTTTTTATATTAATAATATAATTTTTATAAAAATTTATAATTTTTTTTTTAAAATTTTTTTTTTTTTAATATATTATAAAAATAAATTAAAATTTTTAATTTTAATTATTTTATAATTTTATTGTTTAATTATTTTAATTTTTTTAAAAAAGTTTGTATTAATTTATAATATTTGTTTTTTAAAAATAAGAACCAAAGTAATTTTAAAATAAAATTTAATTTATATTTTTTTTTATTAATTTTTTTTCATAATTAATTTAATTAAATATATTATTATGAATTTAATTTAATTTATTTTTTTAATTTTTTATTTTGTTTTTTATATTTAATTTTTTTTTATATTTTTTTTTTTTTTTTATTTATTTTATTTATTTAAAAAAATTTAAAATTTTTTTTTATTTATAAATTTGTTTTTATTTTTTATATTTTTTTTTTTATTTTGTTAATTTTTATATTTTTTATTTTTTTTTTTATTTTTTTATTTTTAAAATTGTTATTTTTTTTAAATTTTCCAATTATTTATTTTATTTTATTATTAATTTTTTTTTTTTTTAATTTTTTTATTTATTGTAAATTTTTTTTTTAATTTAATTTATTTTTATTTTTTTTTATTTTATTTATATTTTTTTTTTTTTTATAATTTTATATTATTATTTAATATTTTGTTTTAAAAAAAATTTTTATTTTTTTTAATATTAAAAATTTTTAATTTTTATTTTTTATTAATTTTAAAAAAAAAAATTGCGACAGATAAAGGATATATTATATTTATTTAATTGTATAATTTTTTTTTTATATTTTTAATTTTCTTTAATTTTTTTATTATTTTATATATTTTTTTTTATTTTACTTTTTTTTATTTTTTTTAATTTTTTTATTTTTCTTTTTTATTAATTTTTTTTATTTTTTTTTATTAATTTTTTTTTTTTTTATTTAAATAATATATTTTTTAATATATATTTTTTTATTTTTTTTTTATAAAAATAAAAAATTTTTAATAATATTTTATATATTTATTAAATATTTTTTAATATTTTATTATTTTAATTTGATTTTTATATAAAATTTTTTTTTTATTATTTAATAATTTATTTTTTTTTTAATTAATTATTTATTTTATGGATATTTAAATGTTTTAATTATTTTGTATATTTTTATTTTTATTATTTTTTATTTAAATTTTTTTTAATTTTTTAAAAATTTATATAGTATTTATTATTTTTATTTTTTTTAATATTAATTTTTTATTATATATTTTGTTATTTTAAATTTATATTTTTTAAATTTTTTTTATATATTTTTATTTTTTAAATTTTTTTATTTTAAATTTTTATTTTTTAATTATAATTTTTATATTTAATTATTTTTTTTAATTTATTTTTTTTGATTTATTTAAATATTTATTAATTTTAACTTAGTTTAAATTAATTTTGTTTATTTTTTTTTTTTTTGTTTTTTTTTTTTTTTTTAATTTTTATTTTTTTTAAATTAAATTATAAATAAATTTAATTTTTATTATTTTTTTATTTAATTTTATATTTTTTTTTTTTTTTATTATTTTTAATAATAGGTAAATATTTATTTTTTTTAATTTTTTTGATTAATTTTGATATCTTCTGTAAACTATGGAATTTAGTATTCTGGCTCTGAATTAATTTTTGTGTTTCAATTGCAAATTAGTTGTTTTTCTTTGTTTTGTTTTTATTTTGTTTTTATTCTGATAATACACTAAATCACTCTGCAGAGGCACAGTTATCATTGGAAATTTTTGTAACTTCGCATATCAGAGGCTATAGAGGTCCTTTCAGCGCATAAAATTTTTGAAGGTCAAGGTCAAAGGTCAAGGTCACTTTGTCGCAAATCAGGGGAGTCGACGAAACCCTTATTTTTGAGTAATTTTGATCGGATCGTCTTCAAACTTCATGGGAATATAGTTCATGGTCTGGCATTCAGCTGATTAATTTTTGGTGGCGATTGGCCTTGACCTTCATGGTTAACGCCTAAGGTCAAACATATTTGACCCAAGGTCAAATTTTCAAGTTTTAGGAACCATATCGTGTAGTACCTCAAATTGAACACCTCGATGAGTGCTTTCTAGATATATCAAGCTTGAGACATTATGACGTGATTTGGTGACGTTTAGGCAAACGCATATTTTTCATGGTTACTTGTAGAACGATTCTCATCGGAATCTCTCGTAGGCAGATATTCCTCAAGGAGTCGCTCCTGGTGGATAGCAGCTCTGTTCACCTCAGTGTGACCTTAAAGAAGTCACACGTGGTCACCTTTTGGCAAGATACGGATCACCCTATGGGTGACATTGGTTTATTTGTTTGTTTGTTTGTTGTGTTTGTTTGTTTGTTTGTGAACAGTATTACGGAAAAACTCCTCGACGGATTTCGACGAAACTTGGTGGGGGTTAGGTATGGTCCAAGGATCATGCCATTAAATTTTGGACTTGGTCCCCCCCCCCAAAAAAATTTTAAGAGAAATTTTTTTGTTTTTTTTGCATTTCTACATGTTTTAAGTGATTTCCAACCTCCCCCCCCCCCCCCAAAATTTTTTTTTTGCATTTCTACATGTTTTAAAGTGATTTCCAACCCCCCCCCCCCAAAAAAAAATTGTTAGAGAAAAATTTTTTTTTTTTTGCATTTCTTCATGTTTTGTGATTTCCAACCCCCCCCCCCCAAAAAAAATTTAAGAGAAAAAAAATTTTTTTTTTTGCATTTCTACATGTTTTAAGTGATTTCCAACCCCCCCTCCCCCCCCCAAAAAAAAAGAGAAAAAAAAATTTTTGCAACTTTTTTTTCACAAAAATTTCGATATCTTTTTTATGCATTTCTTCATGTGTTAAGTGATTTCCAACCCCCCCCCCCCCCCCCCAAAAAAAATGTTGGAGAAAAAGAACTATAACTGTCAGCACTGTTGACATCATATTTAATGAATAAGATATAAGGTTCACTTGAGTGACCAGCAGTATTGGCGGCGGGTTTTGCACTCTCCCGAGTGCTCCCCCTCTAGTTAACCTCCGCCATCGAAGATGGACGAGGTTACTGTTTTCACCCCTGTCTGTTTGTTTGTGAACAGTATTATGGAAAAACTCCTGGACGGATTTCGACGAAACTTGGTGGGGGATTAGGTATGGTCCAAGGATCATGCCATCAGATTTTGGACTCGTCCAAAGTCCAATATGGCCGCTATGGCGGCCATTTTGAAAAAAATATTTGAATTTTTGTTTTTGAATTTCTACATGTTTAAGTGATTTCCAACCAAAAAAAAAATTTGTTAGAGAAAAAAACCCAGAAATTTTGCAACTTTTTTTTCAAAAAAATTTCGATTTTTTTTTTTTGGCATTTCTACATTGCGATCGATCTAGTTTAGTTTATTCAATCGTGGTTCAGTGAGTCTGATCCGTTTTGACCTACAATGAATAGGATATCAGGTTCACTTAAGTGACCCAGCAGTATTGGCGGCGGATGTTTTGACTCTACCGAGTGCTCCCCCTCTAGTTGCTGCTCTTATTGCCAGTATTATTAATTTTTCGAAGTTTAATTTCTTGTGTTTAAATATTTGTGTGGAGGCATTTACTTTCCCGCCAGTGTGGGAATTGTGAATGGGAGAGCATGGGATCATTAGCCAATTCCAGGCTGTTATGTAAGTTCGGCTGTCTGGGGTGTGTTTCCACATGTGAGGGAGTTTCAGACACCATGGGCACACGACTTTGAATCCCATGCGGGCAACAAAAACAATAAGTTTACATTTCATTTTTTTCTTCCTAAGTATTTTTTCCTGTATATTTGAATTCTAATTTTTTTAAAAAACAAAACCTTTGTTTGTCTTGTATGATTGTGAGTATCTTATCTGTTTTACTTTATGAAGTCATGATTTTTCATTCATGTACCATGCTCTACACAGAGCATCAGTTCTGCTTAAGCAGTTTCATTTGAAAGAGTTACAATCCTGGATGGGTTCCAATGCAGGGATACTCGACTGAAGCTGACAGGAATTTGGAATTTAGAAAAAGTGCCAGCAATAACTCACCTACTCACTCTATGAATGGCCCTCATGTGTATGTGTGTAGTGTGTAATGTGTATGTATATATATAAATATATATATATATATAAACACATACATACAGATGTACACACACACCACATACAAAAAAATAATCTTGGAAAGTAGAACATGCATAAGCTAGTAATACATGGCAGAAAGATTTTTAAAACATTGATATCTTTGAAATGGATTTGAACCAACAACCACCTTTTAAAATGGCTTTCCCACATGTGCTTGCAAAATCTAAACAAATACTTACCACTCCCCCATTCTCCTTTTTCAAAGCATGTGTAATATGTAGATAGCCCCTATATGTAGTGTTGGGTACAGTGGGCAGGCATGTACATACAACACATGAGTGATAAAATGGACAGAATTAGTACCAACATTAAGTACTGATGGCTTATTTAGAGTGGTACTGTTTAGGCATTCGGTCTTCATTTACAGAAACTCAATCAAACCGAATCCTTGTCCCTCTGTCCTCAGTTGAAATCACACAAAGTCAGAAAGCACACAAGGAAGTTCCAAAGTTATACACTGTAATGATTGCCAGAACATGCAATCAAAACAAAACAGGTAGTGCATAGCCACATAGAGTTACAGAAGCATTAAGAAAGACAGAATAAGTGCAGGTCTAGCTGTTGGTGAAACTGTTAGTAAAAGTGCATCATCGATACAAAACAGAGTCCACGTGCGTAGCCTTCACAGTGACACCCCGGTTTTAAGTTTTCCATGCAATGACAAACCAAACTGCAGTGGTGCAAAACCAACACCCAGGCAAAAGGCATGGCCACAGAGGGCCAAGTTGCAGAAAGAGGTGAAAGTGGTACAGGTAACAGAGGGAAGAAGATACCAGTGGAGAGAGTTTGGCCTGGATGGCTGCAGAGATTCCTGTGCAGTGGATGGGCGCTCGGCCCTCAGCATGAGGCCACTAAAACAGCCTGTGCTTTGCCTGGACTTGCGAGGGGCACCATGCTCTGTCCCTCCACTAGGACAAGGCATAAAGCAAAGGGAGGCAGCAAAAAAATATATAAAAACAAGCAAAGGAAAGTAAATGAGAAGAAGAAGGAAAAAAAATGACAGCAACAGGGAAGGGCCAGAAAAGAGAAGATGGAAATGAGACAAGTTGGGTCAATATGCATCGGTCTTTTTTATGCATTTGTTGTTTATACAAGCGGAAAATAGCCATGGATGACAAAATGTCATCCAAATGCAAAAGCTTTAATCGGAGAGCTTTTGCTTCCAAATGGATGCAAATTTAGCAGAGAAAGTACCATCAGAGGAACGCACAAGCTTATCGATGGTTTATAGAACCAGCTATCCAAGTTACCAATGATGAGTGATGTTTTGGAAGAAGAATGAGAATTTCAGCACACTGGTTAAAACCCCCCAGTCACATCAAGATATGAAGACGTCATAATCGAGGAGGAAGGAATAAACCTTTCCATATGTCTTGGATACAAATCCAAACAACACAAAGGGTGATGATACAAGTTCAATGAAAGGAAGGTTGCAAAGTAAAAAGTCATATTCTGCTGCATGTTTGGTTAGAAAGCAGCAACTTTATATGACCACCATCACCACCACTACCACCATGATCAGGGAAACACTGGTTATCTGCAAACTCGTTCTCAAAATGCAAGAGAAACAGCGGTCTTCCCCTTGAGGTATGGCTTCGATAAAAAGCAACAAGAGTCAAGTGCATTTCTTTAGCACAAGAAACAAGAGCAAGCACAGTATCAGTATGAGATGTGATTGCAATGCAATAGTGTAAACAATGCCTTTTATAAAAGCACAAATAAATGTTAAAGGCATGCTAAACAAATGATACCAGCCATTGGTGCCACCTCATTCAACATATTCAACCGTGGAATGGTGCACCCAGAGAGAGAAATCGACTCCCTACCTGTCATGGTTGCTCTCCTGGGCAGCTCTAAGGATTTCCTGGATGTTCTTGGTGATCTGCTCCGTTTTTCGAATGACGTCTTCAACACTGGGAAGCTTAGAGTCAGGACTTAAACTTGCAACCCTGGTATCCATGGTTTGGGAAACTTCCAGTTCGAGTCCCATAACTTCATCTGCCTCTTCTGGGCTGCAGAAACAGTGTAATGTAAACAGTGTAAAGCCTCTTCTGGGCTGCAGAAACAGAAAATTCCTTGTAATGTGAGGTTTTCAAAATTTTACCTTTTAACTGCTTTCGGGAAACTGGTTATTTATTTATCTCCAATGAAACACAAGAAAATCAAGGCAACAGGAGAAGGTCATTCAGTTCATTACCCAGTGCACACAGAGCGAAAAGAAGGGTCAAGCAATTGGTTCACTTCTGTCGATTTGTCTGTCTACAAATGTCAGTTTATGATCGAGGACCAACTTATTTAAATTGAATGTTATATTTTGAACACGAAGCGGAACATGAATCAGAAAACAAATTATTTCATTCTGTCTGCCTGTCTGGCAGTCAAACTAAATTGAAAATCATTACAAACAGGAAACTTGCTGTTTTCAAGGACGTCATAAACGACACGTACAACAGGCATGAAGAACTAATGTAATGTGTCAGATAGGGTGTTGTAAATGACACTGCGGCAATGGCGGAATATTCGAAAATTAATTTATTTATACAACTTTTACAATCTTTATTTTATTTAAAATTCATTATGTAGGTGAAAACTTAAGAATACAAATCACATTCTTGGTTCTTCCAAGAACCTCCAGTTTTACAGTACTTGGACATGTTAAATAAGGTGGTGGACAAGCCTGCTTTAGTTGCGCTAAACTTCAGGATTTTTTTTTAAATGCTCTTGAAAAATCACACTAAAACACTGTGGGGGGGGGGGGGGTCGTGTTCTATGAACTAGCTCTAGTTATACCTGTGTCATATCCACACCTCAGCATTACTACCTGCTCGATAAAATATCACCACATATCAAATCAATCAATTTCTTAAAATGTGCTTTTCATGCAGGAGCAAAATTGCAAAATCCTTTTAAAAGGAGGGAGAGGTAAGAAAAGTTAAAATAAAGAATAAAAAAGCAACACTAAAATGATGGGATTACCATAATTTTCCAATTATAAATCGCACCGTGTATGTCACACTCCCTAAGTATTGATATTGTTGAAAAACAAACGCGTATTAACCGCACTTGAATATAAACCGCAGCTGTGAAATCGAGAGGATCTTATCAAATTACAATTGGATACACTTAATCTTTATTGAAGATAAAGCAGTTATAGACAATCTACATTGTTGAAGAGATGTTTTGTTGGCGACAATTCCATTGTAGCATCGTGGTAAAGAGAACCAGAACAAATTAACACCACCAGCGGAAGTAAAAGACGCACTCATGTATTAACTGCACTGGATGGTTTTGACTCCAAAACTCATGAATAAACCGCAGTTTGTAATTGGAAAATTATGGTACGAGAGATTTATAAACCGTATTTGATGAGACTGCAATTTTTAAGAGGTAGTGAGTTCCATAATTTAAGAGGAATGTTTGAAGAATGCTTGATGAGTAAACGTGGTCATCTTTGTGCAAGGAACATGCAGGAACACAAAGTGCTTGATCATAGCTTTCTTGCAGAGGTGGGTACAAGGTGTGATTATGTCGAAAATGTAAACAGGAACTAATTATTTATTTTTGACTATAAAGGTTATCAGAAATTTTTAGAAATCGATCCACTGGAGAACTGGGAACCAGTGAAGTGTTTTGAAGGTTCCAGTGATGTCATTAAATTTACCAGCCTGGGTTTGAAAGAAAAAGCAGGCAAGCCTGCATGCCATCAGTGAGTTGTAACAATCCAAGTTTGACGTTGTAAGAGCATGAACCAGATTTTCAGTAGTCCTCCGATACCAGCATAAGTGGATTTGGGCAATATTGTGCAGATGGAAGAAAACAGATTTTAGAAATGAGAGGGGTATCGAAAAAAGTTGGATCCGGTGACACCAAAGTTTAATGGCATAGAAGCAGAGGTGAGGTGGTGATCCTTAAGTATCATTATCTGCGGTTAGATCTTTATTTATTTATTTTTAAATGGGAGAAAGCCAAGGACCAGCTTCTCGTTTTGGCAGCGTGGTTGAAAAAATTCAGACATTCTTGGATTGCAGAGGCAGGAATTCGCAGTTGCGGGAGAGGACATGACACAGGCTGAACGAACAAGCAGATCTAGGTATGATCAGCATTAAAAAAAATATTTTTTTTTAAATTGTACCAAGAAGATACAGGTAAAGAAAACAACAGTGAAGCAAAACAGATCTGTGCCAACACCAACAGAGGAAATGCCAACTATTCTGTATTCCTCAATGCAAGCAGGGAATTTGGTCATCGGATATTAACGTTCACAACCTAATGCAGACTGTATATATATATATATATATATTATATATAATATATATATATTATATATATATATATATATATATATATATATATATATAATATATATATACAGTGGGGAGAACAAGTATTTGATACACTGCCGATTTTGCAGTTTTCCCACTTACAAAGCATGTAGAGGTCTGTAATTTTATCATAGGTACACTTCAACTGTGAAAGATGAATCTAAACAAAAATCCTGAAAATCCCAATTGTATGATTTTTAAATAATTCATTTGCATTTTATTGCATGAAATAAGTATTTGATACATCAGAAAAACAGAACTTAATATTTGTAAGAAACCTTTGTTTGCAATTACAGAGATCAGACGTTTCCTGTAGTTCTTAACCAGGTTTGCACAGACTGCAGCAGGGATTTTGGCCCACTCCTCCATACAGATCTTCTTCAGATCCTTCAGGTTTCGGGCTGTCGCTGGGCAACACAGACTTTCAGCTCCTCCCAAGATTTCTCTATTGGGTTCAGGTCTGGAGACTGGCTAGGCCACTCCAGACCTTGAGATGCTTCTTACGGAGCCACTCCTTAGTTGCCTGGCTGTGTGTTTCGGGTCGTTGTCATGCTGAAAGACCCAGCCACGCCCCATCTTCAATGCTCTTGTTGAGGAAGGAGGTTGTTGGCCAAGATCTTGCGATACATGGCCCCATCCATCCTCCCCTCAATACGGTGCAGTCGTCCTGTCCCCTTTGCAGAAAAGCATCCCAAAGATGATGTTTCCACCTCCATGCTTCACGGTTGGATGGTGTTCTTGGGGTTTGACTCATCCTTCTTCTTCCTCCAAACACGGCGAGTGGAGTTTAAACCAAAAAGCTCTATTTTGGTCTCATCAGACCACATGACCTTCTCCCATTCCTCCTCTGGATCATCAGATGGTCATTGGCAAACTTCAGACGGGCCTGGACATGCGCTGGCTTGAGCAGAGGGACTTGCGTGTGCTGCAGGATTTTAATCCATGACAGCGTAGTGTGTTACTTATGGTTTTCTTTGATACTGTGGTCCCAGCTCTCTTCAGGTCATTGACCAGGTCCTGCCGTGTAGTTTGGGCTGATCTCACCTTTCTCATGATCATGAGGCTCCACGAGTGGAGATCTTGCATGGAGCCCCAGACCGAGGGAGATTGACTGTTATCTTGAACTTCTTCCATTTTCTAATAATTGCGCCAACAGTTGTTGCTTCTCACCAAGCTGCTTGCCTATTGTCCTGTAGCCCATCCCAGCCTTGTGCAAGTCTACAATTTTGTCCTGATGTCCTGAGACAGCTCTCTGGTCTTGCCATTATGGAGAGGTTGGAGTCTGATTGATTGAGTGTGGACAGCTGTCTTTATGCAGATAACGAGTTCAAACAGGTGCAGTTAATACAGGTAATGAGTGGAGAATGGGAGGGCTTCTTAAAGACAAAACTAACAGGTCTGTGAGAGCCAGAATTCTTACTGGTTGGTAGGTGATCAAATACTTAATCATGCAATAAAATGCAAATTAATTATTTAAAAATCATACAATGTGATTTTCAGGATTTTTTGTTTTAGATTCCGTCTTTCACAGTTGAAGTGTACCTATGATAAAAATTACAGACCTCTATGTGCTTTGTAAGTGGGAAAACCTGCAAAATCGGCAGTGTATCAAATACTTGTTCTCCCCACTGTACATATATATATATATTTATATATATATATATATATATATATATATAATAATACATACATACAGATTCAAAGGACAAGGGTGTCAGAGGGCAAGGCAGCGCCCCCTGCGGGCACAGCATCATAACAGCAGGTTGTTTACTCAAATAAAGATTAAACTCTAACTTCAGCAAACAAGGTTTACTCGAACCGATTATATATGAATATTTTGCTTCGTATCTTTGGATGAAAAGAAAATAAAAATTGACCATTGGCCCATTAGGTAGCAAATGTAACATCAAATTTCCCAGTGATTTTTTTTGGGGCAGCAGCGACGTCTTTCCTTTGTAGATCTCTGATTGACTGCCAAACTCATCGAAGTAACATAAAGGTGAAGTGAGAAATTGGACAACGATCAGATGTAGTAATTATTAATTGTTAAAATCCGAATTTAGTTTCCCTTTAATGATGATAAACATGACTTTTCAATGACCTGGTGTAGATTACAGGTGAGGCACAGAATAGAAATGCACTTACTGTTGCAATCAGCGCGATTCCAAATACATCTTCCACTTAACCTGAACAGAATTTTAAAAAGAGGTTTTTCGAGATCGTTCATTCATTCATTTCATGTGCAGCACGTGTCTGCTGGCTCGTCATCGCTCGGAGCACACCAGTGCAGCTGATGCTGTGCCCCCTGTAGATGAGTGGATGATGCCGGTGATGACTCACCTAATCGTCATGGACGGATCTTTAACATCCACCAACTAATGCTGGCAGACAGGACGCCCAGTTTAACATCCAGCCAAGGGACGGCACACAAATTGATGAATCACTCTGCCTGCGTAACACCAGGATGACAGTGTATAGCTCATGTTGAGATTCAAACCCAGGCTCAACAACTTGGAAGCGAGTGTGTGTACCTCTCGGCCATCCTGCCAGCCCTAAAATGTAGTAACATGCTGCATTAGGAATCTTGACATCCCTAGAAACCCATAACAAATTATAGCAGCTGATGAGTGACTGAATCGTATGCATTAGCCAGAATCATATGGTCCAGCCAGACCAATCATAAATTCTGTTTGTTTGTTTGTTCCTCCTGAAACAGTGTTCCACTTGATATCCAAATCATTTCTGGTTCTGGGTTGCTTCGCAGCCAGACGGAATCTTCTCCGCTCTGAGAGGTTGTCTTTGGAAGCCGAGGATACCTGTGGCGGAAGTCCTGCTGAATGGTTGTTGTAAATTGTTGGTGTTAATTTGTCCATGTATTTGCGCATCTCATTGTCTGTCTTAGCATGTGTTTTTGTGCTGGGTTAGTGTCCTTGACCGTCTCATCATGTGGGCCTCCATTGGGTCTGTTTCTGTGTTTCCCCCACCTACTCTTTTCTTGTTTATTCATTCCCCTCCTCGCTGCCATGTTGCTCCACTATCGGTGTGTTGCCTTTTTCCCCATTTATTGTCTCATTCTTTCATGAGCCTTGATTTTGCAAAAAAAAAAAAAATGTCATGCAAAAAAACACAGTCCAGGAGTGACAACATTCTCACGAGATATGTGGATCAATGAATTAGATGTAAGAAAACATGTTTGCCCATGAGCTAATACTACAAAGAAAATCTTCCTCTTTCCATCGAGAGACATTGTTCGAACATTGCTGATGTCTCTTGCATTGCTCTTTGGGAATGGAAATGCTACCTGGTCTGCACTCGGAATTATGCACAGACCTATGATACAGACGAGTTTCCATAAGCTGTGTAAAAGTAATGGGTATGTCTTATACACTTTACATCTGACACAATTAAGACAATGACCTCACTTTGTTCATTACATTCTGTATTTCCAAATGTCTGATGTTGTTCGGATAAAAGTCACGTGTCTGTTCAGAAGGTTTCTCAATCTCAAAGTGTCCATCCAAAGACTCGTGATGCCAGAGTGGTAGAAGGGCAGAATTTATTTGAGCGGGGTGGGGGGGGGGGGGCAGAAGTGGTCAATTACTCCCAAAGGATGCACAAAAAACAAACAAACAGATTTTTCGCTTATTCTCATGCGCCCAGAGGAATGTAGGTAATTTGGTCACAGGAAATTTGGTCACCGGGAAACTTGGTCACGGTAAAACGGTCACAAGGTAATTTGGTCACAGTAATTGGTCACGAGGTAATTTGGTCACGGTAATTCGGTCACGGTAATTCGTCACAAGGTAATTTGGTCACGGTATAATTATTATTATTTATTATTCACTGCATTTAAGGCCAGTAAGGCCAAGAGCAGTAATAAACATTTTCATTTCATGGCCGGCGAATCTTTGATGGCATAAATGACTATTGACCAAGTTTACTGAACTACTATAATGGAATCGGATTTAAAAGTTAGAGAGACAGAATCGATTCCATTATAGTAGTCCAGTAAACTTGGTCAATACGTCATTATGCAACAAGATTCGCCGCCATGAAATGAAAATGTTTATTACTGCTCTTGGGCCTTACTGGCCTTAAATGCAGTGAATAATAAATATAATAATTATACCTGACCAAATTACCGTGACCGAATTATACCGATTGACAAAATTACCCTCGTGACCGAATTACTGTGACCAAATTACCTTGTGACCGTTTACCGTGACCAAGTTTCCCGTGACCAAATTTCCTGTGACCAAATTACCGCGCCCCGCCCAGAGATGGCCGCCTCACAGACAAACACTTCCGTTTTTTGATTTAGCGTAAAAAAAAAAAGATATCTGGAGATATATTTATATGGAGATATATAACAACAGCAAGTTACAAATTGAAAAATAAATGAAGGCCTCAAATCGAAGTAAAAAGCAGAATAGGGATTACACATACAGTAGATCGTGATGCTTGCGATCACTACGGAAGTACACAAATCAACTGCTTCACACCAAACGGTCCCAAAAAGTGATAGCACCCAGGTGCGCGACACCGAGATTATTTTAATTAATCATGATACTGAGAATTATTAATCAAATCAATTAGTGCTTGTGTACTGCACAGTGCTAATATTGCTAGTGGTGTAGTGGTGTCGGAGCGCACCACAGCAACGCTCCGGCACCTCTATCCATCTGAGGCACCGCCGCTTAAATCTGCAACAATTAAAAGAAAAAAAAACAGAAAAAAAAAACACAAGTTCACGCTCGGTTGAGTTATTGTGCTTTGTGTGCTTTCATGGCCAAATAATTGGTGTTAAAGATTGTTCCGAAGCTTGGATATGTTAATTTGTTAGACTGTCTCGGGAGCGCAATTATAACAATACAGGTTATAGGCAACACAGACCCGTATGAATTGCCAAACACAGCAAGGTCCAGAAGCAAGACGAACTTTCCAACTATTTTATATCCAGATTTAATGAATTATCCTATATTTATTAAAAGTATTGTTATGTGGAAATGGGGTGGTGGAGGATCCATAGCGAGACTGTGGTAAGTGTCGTCTGGTCCGTGTCATTCGAGTAGGTTAGATTGCCATGTAACAGGGACCTGTCATCTGGACCAAGTTGTTTTGTTACACGTGGTGCTGAGGAGGCTGCGTAAGTAATTTATAGACAGGATAGTCAGGGTCATGTAGTATGTGTAAACACCTCTTGTTTATGTAATTTATAGACAAGATAGTCAGGGTAATGTAGTATGTGTAAACACCTCTTGTTTATGTAATTTATAGACAGGATAGTCAGGGTAATGGTGTACGCGTAAACACCTCTTGTTTGCAAGCGGGGCCAGGTGAGGACTTCCCGTCACAAAAAGTGTCACACACTTCAAAAAAGGCCGTCGCGATCTATCAGGCCGATGTGTGCAAGCCATGATGGCGTAATGCGCTGTAGGGCCCGGACGCAGGGAAAGACTTATTTTTATTGGGGCCGCCCCGTGGGTAGGAGGACCCGGAGGACTACACTGGAAGGACGAAGAGGGATGGAGAGAAAGGGGCTTACCAGAGCTACCAGCATGCAGGAGGACTCGAGGGTGAAGAAGAAGTACCTAGAGAGAGGGTCACAAGGGCTGATTCTGGGTGCACGTCATAAGGGTATGGAACCTTTTGGGGACAGAGGTCACTCTCTGCTTTCTCCGTTTTGCCTCGTCTTTGGCTTACTTCGTTGTTGCTCAGGGAGGACGGCTCTGAAATGTGAACACTGTTCTGGAGCTTACACACACACACACACACACACACACACACACACACACACACACACACACACACCACCACCACCACCACACCACCAAAGGAAAGTCCTCACCTGCAATTCTCTTGTTTGTATTAGTGTGATTGTGCGCTGAGTGTGGGTTTGGTTTTATTTACTTCTAATCCTTGTGCATAAGTCTGTGTGTTCCCTTCTCCCTCTTTGTGTCTGTTGATTCGTATGTTTTGTTCTCCAACTACTCGTCCTGTCCACCTTTTCCCCCATATTCTTTATAAATAAACCTTTAAAAAGGTAAGAAACGTGATCGATCCATCTGCCTCCTGTGCATGTTGCCTTCATTTTTGGCTCAATTGGGCAAAGGTAAAGTTTTAAATCAAAGTGGAGGCAGTGATAGTTAGAGACCGTTCGGGCATTTGCGGGACGAAAGATTCTGGCACAGACAGCCCGTGTTAACGTGATGGATTCACACCCTGGAAGATGTGAAGACATGGAAAACTTTAGATATGTATAACTGTTTGAAGTTTGAGTGGATCAGTGATGTGGCTGTTCTTGTGAAAAATGGCTATCATTTTGCATGACCAAAGGAAAGCCTAAAATACATCAATGGCATGGACTCATGTTGGCAGAGCAGATAAGCATAATGGTAGATATGTTAACATTATGCCTATCTGCTCTGCCATCTCCTTCAATACTCTCGGATATTTAACCGACCCCAAAGCTTCAACTTCCTTTGTCAACTCCAAGAAAGATATCAACTAAAAAAACTAATGCTGGCAGACTGAATGCCCAGTTTAATGTCCATCTGAGGGACAGCACACAGCATACAACATACACATTGATGAATCACTCTGCTTGTGACACACTCGGATGACAGTTTATAGCTGATGACAAAAAAAACATCGGGATTCAAACTCAGGCTAGACAGGTTAGAGGCGAGTATGTGTACCTCTAGGTCTAGGCCATCCTGCCAGCTCTTACTCTTTATTACCTCCACCACCGATGGTGAAGGAGGTTATGTTTACACCCCTTTCTGTCTGTTACTTGCAAAATCGAAGATTTTTCAAGTGTATTGGTCAGTCAATTTTGTTATTCTGTCTGTCTATCTGTCTGTTGGGTCACCGAAATAGGTGACCCTTATTGTCAGTAATTCTGTATGTTTGTTTGGATGTTTGTTCGTTTGTCATCACCATAATTGGTAGTCAACGTGGGCCGATTTTGACCAAACTCGGGTGGTAGGTACATCTTATGACCTAGTGCTTTGGAAATTGTGATGGTTGCTCGGGACGCTTTGGTTCCCTCGCAACAGCCGAAAAACCTTCAAAATCGGTACCATTCACGCAAAATCAATTCCGAAAGCCATTATCCCACGTAGGCTTATGAAATTTGGCATGCATCATCTACAGGTGATGCTCTACCAAATATATTCCGGTTTTTTGATATATGGAATAGTTTACCGCACCGCAGCACCCCCTACAAATGGGTATGCCCGAAAATTGGCGAAAATTGAAAGCCCCCTAGCGACCAGGTGAGTGCATCGATCCGAATGAAACTTTGCAGGTTCATAGCACGCAATGAGTACTACAACTTTCCGCAGGACATATTGACCGATATTGCTTAGGTCAGGGGTCAAAGGGCAAAAATCGATAATATGCGAGAGCTGGAGGTGCCTTCGCGCCAAATGCTACTCCCCTAGGGTTATGGTCAGATGGTCATGAAAATTCACACTAATCATCTGGAATGCATTGTGCACAAACGATCGAGCCGGATTTTCGATTTAGATCTTTGTACACCCACAGCACCCCCTCAAACTTGGGGATTTCCAATATCAAACCGCATTTTCGGTACTTTTCATTCAAATTGATACCGAGTAGTTATCAGTAGATGGAACTCGATGAGGTTTGGTATGCATAATCTTAAGGTGATTATCTATCCGCTATATGACATCCATTTTTTTCTATATCTTATAGTTTCCAAATGCTAACCCTCTCAACTTGGGTGTCGAGGGCCATTGAGCATTCCCGCTGAAAATTCAAAGTACACTAGCTCCAAGACGTGTTGACTGAATCGAATGAATCTTTACATGCTTATAGACCGTAATGAGTATTACAACTTTGCATATGACCTATCTCGAGTAGGTCAGGGTCAAAGGTCAATAAGTGCATTTTTCGGGCGAAATTACCATTCAAGGCACCCTTGCTCTTACATGGATTAACCGATACGAATGAAAGTTCATAGGTACCTAGTACTCAATGAGTACTACAACTTTGCTTCAGGACATATTGACCTATCTCGGCTAGGTCAGGGGTCAAAGGTCAATGAGTGCATTTTTCGGGCAAAATGACCATTCAAATCCCCTTGCTCCTACACGGGTTAACCGATACGAATGAAGTTCATAAGTACAGAGTACTCAAGGTACTACAACTTTGCTTCAGACATATTGACCTATCTCGGCTAAGTCAGGGGTCAAAGGTCAATGAGTGCATTGTTCGGGCAAATGACATTCAAAGCCCCTTGCTCATACACGGGTTAACGATTATTGCAATTTCGTAAGTACTTAGTACTAGATTAACTCAGATCAGGGTCAAAGGTCATCGGATGCTCGCGACCCATGGCCGCCTACCGGCTTGTCTGTCTGTCTGTCTATTTTTCGCCTACAGGTCACAATTCTAAACGATCGTCATGAAACTTTTCCAAATTGTAGAGATAGTCGCAACTGAGAAACCTATTGATTTTGAGGTCAAAGGTCATCTTGAGGTCAAATTTATAAAATCATTTTTCATCCGATTGACTTGAAATTTGAACAAGATTTGCATATTGCATCACCGAATTGTGAAACCAACTATTTGAGGTCAAAAGGTCAAAGGTCAACTCAAGGTCAAACTTCTAAAATCAATTTCAATCTGAAAAATAATTAATTTAATCCGATTGACCTGATCTTAATGAAATGGACAATTTGATGTATCCATGGCAACCTTTGGAGGGGGGGGGGTGGACTTTGCAAGTATGTGCCTGCACGACGTCTTTTCTTGTTTGTTTGTGTGCAGGATATCGCAAGAAGTAGTGGACGGATTTGGATGAAATTTGGTGGCAGTTGGTGTGTGACAAAGACAAATGATTAGATTTTAGTGAGGATCCGGTTACTAGAATTTTTACTAGGATCCGGCTACTACCCCCCCCCCCCCACCCCAATCAAAACTACAAAACATAAGAATTACCAAAAGACGCCCCCTCCCTCAACCCTCACATACACAGCTTGTAAGAAGGAACATAATGCCGAAGAATCCCGCACATCCTACCCCGAATACAAATAATAATAAAATCTCATTTCACCTGCAGTCCCCAGCAGTAAAATGACCTGTCGCTCAGTGCTTGACCATTGTCAGTGCTGTGGAAGTTGCTCATAAAATATTTTACTTCATTTCTCTGTGGAGTTTGATAATTGTATTATAAATATGAAATTCCATATTTTACTGTTTGTAATTTTGTGTTGAAATTCGTTTGTTAAAATGGGATTATCCATCGAAAGTGCCGTTCATCCTAACAAAATCCATTACAATGAATGTTGCTCGTAATAGACTGCTGACATGGGTACATACCGATTGTGTACTAACATGGGCACACAAAGCCTGGTGTTGGCTTAACGGCAGTTAGGGTGGCTGGCTTAAGATTTTAAGGTCTTCAGTTTGAGCCCGTCGTGCTGATAAATAAGACCAGGTGGGTGGATTCAGCCCTTCTTCCTTCCGAGGTCGGCAAAACGAATACCAGTTTATTAGGAACAGGGGGGCATTGCATCAGCAGCCCCAGGCTCCCTGCAATGATGCAACCAGCAGCCACAGGCTACACACAAAATAATCATGGGAACACAGACAAGCATGCTCGCATACACACCTATTGTGCTTTGGAACTCTCATGACAACATCTTGAAGACCATTTGTCATAATTGTACGAATAAGTTCTCTCGTGCTGATATTCTACAGTCCATTGAGAAACGAAGCAGGTACAGGAGGACACATCCCCACACATGCAGCTCAAACTACTATTGGTAAAAGCAATCCGATGTGCACATCTCGTATTGGACAGGAAGATTATTATTCACGTGCGATATTTGCCAACACAATCAGCTATTGAATGGATGGGGGTGGGGGATGAGTAAGTATTTATGAACCATTTTGCAGTCGATTTTTGCAAAGCTGAGTCAATGATGTTTAAAATGAACATGCCGGCAGACAGCAGGTACATAAGGAACAGTTGCTAGTGAAAGGTGAAAGTCACAAACTATGATCATCCGCTATTTTGTTATAAAATCTTTTTTTTTTTTTTTTTTTCATAATATACAATGTCAAGGCTCGTATAAGAGCTAACACACCGAATGTATAACAAGGTGAGCAGGAGACAAGAGGGGTGGGAGAGGGAAACACAAAACAGTGGGGAATAGACACATGAGGAGATCTGTGGAAGGGAGAGGGATTGGGTGGGGGTGCATGGGGTAAACAAGATGGACACCACACGGACTTTCAGGAAGGAAAGCAGGGAATATGAAGAAGTGGGTTTGGAGTAGATTAAAGAGGGTAGAAAAGAAACGTCAAAAGGTAAAAATTTTATTTAATTACTTGCATTAAAATCTGGATATTTAATTTGTGGTGCAGCACGTGCAATATATCATCGCAAATTACTATCACCATGCTTTTTGAAGAAAACGTTGGGGGTGGGGGGATATTGTAATCAGCTTCGTCTGTCCATCCGTTCGACCGTCCATCCGACCGTCCATCCGTCACGCTATCTCCTCCTAAACGGTTGTGCTGAAATTCACCAAACTTAGTAGTTATGATCACCACATAGCAAGAAGGTGCAAGAGCAGTATCATTTTGGCTCTGCCTACTCAGGTGGGGCCAAAAGGTCAAATTCCAAAAAATGCAATTACAGGCACATTTTAAAACTTTTTTTTGATGAAACTTCATAAATGCAATCAATATTGGGGGATGCATTAAATAAATAAATAAATAACGATTTTTTTAATTTTGTTTTTTTAATTTGACTGGGTTCATGCCCCAGGGGGTGGGGACTTAAGGTCAAAGAGGTCAAAACGGGAAAACTATTTTTAACTGGGAATTTGATATCGGGTCATTCCCAGTGGAACTTTTTGCCATCTTCCAACTTTGCTTTAGGTGAGAAGCGTGGGGATTTGTGATGGCAGTTACATTTTGGATTGGCCTGTTCTTGTTCCCATTTGAGTCAATGGACATCAATTTTCCACTGGAGATATGTCGGTGGTCTCCCTGTGTTCTACCGCCTCCTTTCTCGTCTTGCAGCCTCTGCTCTTTCCGTGCCCCCCCCCCCCAGGTTTCTTCTGGGTCTGCATGGTCCACCATCAACCCCCTTCTGGCGAAACTACCAAAATCTAAGATCATTGCTCACCTCCACTCATTTGTATCTCTTTTTTTCCTGTCTGTGAAACCAACTTCCACATCCTCTTCAATCTCCCTCCAGGTCTTCAAGACAGCTATTCACCACCATCTCAGATCATCCCACATCCAAAACCATGATCTTTTCTACTCCAGTCAATGCCCACCATCCACCCCCATCCATACCCCACCATGAGCGCTCTTCCTTTCAAATTTCCAGTTTTTCCTTCCTGAGAATTTCATTCTGTATCCATCTTGTCCACCTCACATGTCCTTTCCTGCCTTCATCCCTCCTCACACCAATTGTTTTCCCAAGTCTTCCTCTCCCTTGTCTTTCAACTCCGCTGTTGGTGTCATTTGCAACCACCGCCCACCCCCAGCCACTTATTCTATTCACGATTCCTTTTGTTCTGTTATGGTCCTGATCCGTTACAACAAATCTTCCACAAACCTTGTATACAAAAAACAAACAAACCTCTCACTCATATTGCAGGGAACTCAGGTTCAAATCTCTTCTGCCATGTGTTTGTTCATTGTCTACTCATGTCCTTGAAATTCAAGTAAAAATAAACTTATGTCTACAAATGCGTTCATCCAGCATGTCATTCATGTGGAATTTTCCCCATCCCATCATCCTGACTTCAATGTAAACTAAAATGAGCAAAGATCGCAGACCCTCATCAGGACTTGTTTTGTGTGGTGTGTCTGTGTTATGTAGTACGTATTTAAAGACGTACTCACATTCTAACTGTACATACTTTATAGAGGTACAAGGATGAAAAAAGCAGAACATGTACTAATGGATACCACAAGGTGGCATTTGTGGCATACATTAGCACATTCTGGGAGGACAAACAGATAAATGCACAAACAAATAAGAAAGACGTCGGGCAAGCATGATACTTGCAAAATAAATAAATATATATAGAAAAAAAATATATATATAAATATAAATATACATGTACACATATGTAAATATACATATATAAATACACATAAATAAATACACATACTGTATATAAATATGTACATTGTACATCTCACTCACTTTCAAAAAATAGCTACATATACAAATAAAAATAAGTATATACAAATATTTATGAAATCACATGTATATATATATATATATATATATATATATACAGGGTGCCCAAAAAATATATACAACTTTTCATCTGCAAAGTGGATGGTCATAACATATATTTTTTAAAGATATATGGCTGGATAGAAAGCTGAAAGGTTGAAGTTTATTGTACCAATGTCAAAATTGCCACCAAAATTTAAATTTTGGTATAGAATCGTCGTTTTCTTTTAGACCACATGTTCGACGTAGGCTCCACGTTGTCCGATCACTGCCTGCAAACGCGTTGTCATGTTCTCCATCACTTTGGGAAACGTTTCCTGAGGAATGTTCTGGATTTCTCGGGGATGTTTTCCTTCAGCTGATCAAGAGTCTGAGGCTAGGGTTTCCATAGATCCTGTCCTTGAGATACCCCCACAAGAAGAAGTCTGGAGGAGTAACGTCAGGGGAATACGGTGGCCACTCAACGTCTTCGTAGAGGGAGATAAAGCGGCCCTCAAAATGTTGGTTGAGAAAACGCCTTGTTTCCTGGCTGTATGGGGCGGTGCCCCATCCTGCTGGAACCACTGGGTTCTCATCTGGATCAGGTTGTTTCTCCTACGGGCCTGAGTACGTAGCTCAGGCAGATAGAATTCCTGAATCATTTCGCGATAGTTCCTCTGGTTTACCTGCAAGTGCGTCCCTGGTCATTTCAAAGAAGTATGGACCAATTATCCAATACCAACCAACCGCCACCCACATGGTGACTTTGAGAACAGATCGAGGCACCAGTTCAGTTGATGCATTACCAGGATTTTCAGTTCCCCATACCGAAAGTTTTGCTTGTTTACCTCCCCGGACAAGTGAGCTGGCATTCGTCCGTCATGTGAAGTTTTTTGAGGAAGTCTGCATCTTCCTCCAACTTTCCTGAGAAACCAATTTGCAAAGTCTAGTCGTTTGCATTTCTGTTGATTAGTAAGCACCGTTTCCTTTGAATTTGTATGAAAGGCATGAATGTTGTTGGGAAGGATCCTCTGAACGGTGCTCTTATGAATGTTTGTCTCGGCGAGAAAGTCGTCGAATCGATTTTTTTGGACTCTGAACGACCGCCTGTCTCACCATTTCCACATTTTCTTCACTACGACCTGTCTCTTCCGACCACTGTGACCCTTGTGAAGGTCACAGATGGTTCCCACATTGGTAAACTTTGCGATGGTGCACTTTATTGTCCAAAGTTTGGTGCATGGCGCAAGTGGATACCGAAATGTCTCGAGTAAGGACGTTGCACCCGTATGACACTTTTCGTCTGGTGCCAAATTCAACAATTTTCGTCCGCTTTGTACGGTCAGTCTTGGCATTTTTCTGGCGCTTGCTTAGTATCAAAATAAACTTCAGGGTCTCTGCAACAAGAAATGAAGCATTAGTGACAAAATTACTGCTTTTTTTGGATCAAACGAAGCATTTTAAAAGTTGTATTTTTTTGGGGACACCATATAGATATATATATATATATATATATATATTATATATATATATCTATATATATTATATATATATCTCTCTATTATAATACCAAGCTTGCACATAAAAACTCGGCTCGCCGTCACACGATCCTATGAAATTGCTGTGGCACGTAGCGGACATGCCGACAATGTTTGGGAAGTCTTGGCGTTCCATAGTACCACTTGCATTTTGCACAATGCGTATTTTTGTCATTCCCCGTGTACGGTCTGTCGTCTGCTACCAGCTATGTTGTTCTGCTATCCCGTGCATGTGCACGGGTATCGCTAGTATATATATATATATATATATATATTATATATATATATATATATATAATATATAATATATATATATACATATATATACATATATATATACATGTATGTATGTATGTATATACAGTATATATATATGTATATATATGTGTATATATATATATATTATATATATATATATATATATATATATATATATATATATATATATATACGTTTTTAACTGATGAATGTTTTAAAAGTCTAACGTTTCAAGCTTTCACTCGAGCCCATGGGCAGTGGGTCACCCAGATAGCTCAGATGGCAGAGCACTGGTACAGTTTGCCAGAGGACCTGGGTTCAATTCCTGGTCTGGGCCCATAATTTTATGGCTGGTTTTGGCTTTATAGTTGGGGTGGTGAGAGCTTGGGATCCTAGGATCCTGAGATCAAATCCTCCTTGGCTGCCCAACTGTGTCTGCAGATGTCCTCCTGCATTTGGGTTACATTTTTTATGAGGTTGGTGACAGGATTTGCACTCCAGCCAACTTAAAACCCTTCACTCTGCATAACACAAAAACGCAAAGAAATCTGAAAACCCACTCCGTGGGAGTACCTCCTGTGCAGCTGCCCTCCGCAAGCAGGGCAGTTCATCGGATGACGGGATTACGGCAAAGCCTTCGGGACCTCCGCTCCTTGATGATGGGAGGAAAACCACGGGATAACCTTCCCGGGTCAGATTGCAGGATGTGTGTCAGGGTAGTGCTGAGGTGTCGTACACCAGACGGCAATCTCCGTGGGATAACCTGAGGCGGTCCCCAAGGGTGGGTGCCTGGAATGTCCTATCCCTAAGAGAGGATGATCACCTGTCTCTGTTATCATCTGAGCTCAAGCATTTGAACATTTGAATTGCAGCACTCTCTGAGGTTCGGAGACCGGATAATGGCGAGATTATGGCGGGTGGTTACACCTACTCTTGGTCTGGTCACTCTGATGGTTACCAAGTCCAAGGAGTTGCTGTCGCTGTGTCCAATAAGCTGATTCCAATGATAATTGAGGTAATACCAGTCAACAAGCGTATTATAAGACGAAGGATTCGTCACTCCTTGGGTGTTGTTTCCCTGGTCTCTGTATATGCTCCGAATGAAGCGAGTGATCTTACCCTGAAGGACGCATTCTATGCCACGCTCGAGTCTGTCGTTGATCAATGCCCCAGGCGATATTCTCTTCTCGTCTTGGGGAATTTCAATGGATCGACTGGGGCTGATAGGGATTGGTTATGAGACATGCGTTGGGTCCCCATGGGTCTGGAACTCTGAAACAGAATAGCACCAAGTTCCTTGACTTTGCAAGAAGTAATGGACTTAGGGTGGCTGGTTCATGGTTTCAGCACCCACAGGTTCACCGCTGGACCTGGTGTTCCAATGCTGGTGGTGTGGTAAAGGAGACTGACCATGTGCTCATTGATAGTCTCTGGAGGATGATCTAGGGTTTACCAGAGTACTCAGTTCCTCAATACCGACTGCAGGCTTGTGGTAACAACTCTGAAGTTGCAGCTGAAATCCGGGAGAATGGTACCATCCCAGCCTAGGCTGGATGTTGGCAAGCTCAAAGATGAGAGGGTAGCTGAGGAGTTTGCGAGCAGGCTGAGTGGGGATTTGGTTGGTCTGGGTGCTTTGGGGAATCCTGAAGCATTGTGGAGTGCCTTCAAGACCACCATCCTTGATGTTGCCGGTGGATGTCTTAGAACTCGAAGAATTTTAGAACTTAGGGCGAAGAAGAATTTTCTCTCTCAAGGAACAATGGATACCATTGATCAGAGTTTCAGGGCCTGGCTTAATGGCAGAGCTGAGCTGATCAGGGAGTTGAGGCGTAAAACTTTCCGTGCGCTGAGGGTGGACAAGGAGGCCTATGTGCGAGGAATCTGTGAGGGTACATCACCTGTGGTCAAGTGATTCTTGTCCTGCTTACAGGGGAATTCGCACATTGCGTTCCTCCAAGCCCAGGCCTTGGTTGACTGCAGTTAGAGCGGAGGATGGTGGGCTCTTGAGAGAGGAGTCTTGAGTGAAGGCCCGCTGGGCCGGTTACTTTGAGCGGCTGTACTAGGCTGATCCACCAGCTGTCAAGTTGGATGTTAGGGGTGTTACAATCCCCATTGCTGACCCTCCAATCAACTGTGATCCACCTTCGTTTGTGGAAACACAGACTGCAGTGAACTGGTTGAAATGGGGAAAGCTATTGGGATCTGTGGCATCCATGCTGAACTTCTTAAGGCTGATGGTGATGATGTACTCGTGTCGTTGCATGCAGTTCTGTGCTCTGC
>CM068967.1:56581877-56605512 GCA_035128595.1 Eptatretus atami
CTTTTCAACACTTGTATGCACTATATTCTGGGGAGGATGTCAGAGAGATCAAGCGACAGCACATCGTTTGGGAATGTCAAGATCTCTGACCTTGATTTCACAGATGATGCAGTCATATTTGCGGAGACTCTGGATATCCTTTTGGGGGCCCTCGAGGTGCTGATGTAGGAGTTGGAGCCACTGGGATTACGGGTTTCCTGGGTCAAAACTAAGATCCAAGCTTTCAATGACATCTTGGATGTTGCTATCTTGTCTGTAGCTGTTTGTGGTGAGGATGTTGTGGTCATGAAGAGATTAACTTACCTTGGTAGTGATATTCATGTCTCTGCTGGCTGTGAGCCAGAGGTCAATAGACGTCTGGGTTGGGCATGGGGAGTCATGGATTCACTGGATCATGGGGTGTGGTGCAGGAGGACAAAAGTCTGAGTCTTCAAGTCCTTGGTGCTTCCAATCTTGCTCTACGGATGTGAGAATTGGACTCTGATCAAGGATCTGAGACGGAGACTTAATTCCTTAGAGAGGGGGAGCCTCGTGAGTGGAAGAGGCCAATGGGCCAACCATGTGCCTCGTGGTTGCAGCAGGTTGATCAGCATCGCAAGGAGATGGGGATGGGCCAGGCATCTGCCTGGGGGATGGCCAGATGGAGGCCCCTGGATTACTGGCAGAAAGTGGATGCAGCGACGCGCTGCTCCGGCACAAGCTCCATACCTGACCTGAAGGTGTGCAAAGTTGGTAGAGACCTATCCCAAAAGACTCGCAGTTGTAATTGCTGTCAAAGGTGCTTCCACCAAGTATTAACTCAGGGAGGTGGACACTTATCCAACCAAGTTTTTGTTGTTTTGTATTTTTAATTAATTTGCTGAAATTTGTCGAATTTGTTTTTCACTTGGAAGTTGTGGGTTCCGATTTGTAAATAAAGGTGGAAAATATCTGATTTAGTGCAATTTCATTCCAGACGATAAGGCAACAAAAGGTGAAAAATTTGAAAGTGGGTGTAGACTTTCTATAGGCAGTGTAGGTTGATATCAAGTAAATCGGTTGAACATTGACAATTTACGTGAACTTGACTTATAGGCGATTGACTTACAAACAAACAAAGAGACAAACAGAATAACAGACCAGACCTACCAACATACTGTAGTTGTGATTCTTCAATTTCACAAGTAACGAACAAACAGACCCAAATGCAATACCTTCTCCTCTCGCGAGTGTAAAAATGTGGTTCACTCTTTACATCATAACTAAGATTCCAGCAAAAATAGGAATTTGAAGGACTCAAAACAGGTACATTACTGCACACATAATCAGGATACATATACATGTTTAACCTCTTGAAATTTAATGTGTTTAGATTGTATATAAGTAAACATCATCATCATCATCAAGCTTTACCACAATTGCCAAACAAATGGGTTACATTGTCCTTTGATTCTAAGAAGGACTTGAGTATATAAGGTTGTTGTGGTGGGATCAATGGAATGAAGAAAAATCACCAGGTGGACACAATGTTTAGGAACCCAACGATAGAAAACAAGGCAATGTTTGTATGTCTGTTCTTTATGGAATCCAAAATGGCGAGGCCGACCTCCACCAAATTTTGCATTTGTGCTAGACTGTGTGGGGAGACGACTTGTGATTTTCGCCTGTGCACATCGAGTTGTTCAAGTGGTTCAACCACTGACCCCTGCCAGAGGAAGGGCATTTTGCCAGTGGGAGAATGATACCAATTCTGAAAACAAATTTTCTTGCTTCCAGAGGGAGCTCATATTGACTCGTAAAACACAAATGCTTTCCTGCTGACGAAAAAAAGGGTGCATTTGCTTTCAAATGTTTGGGTCTCACGATCACCCATGATCTTTCTTTGGGGAAACCACGTTTCTCAGAAAGCTTCCAAAGCTAGTCTCCGACTGGACAGCCTCTGACGTGCAAAGTCCTTCCTTCGCACACCTTAACTCCTATCCACCCACAAAGCCTTCATCGACAGCTTGATAAAGTACTGCTCTCCCCTGTGAGCTGGCTCTCCTGCCTCACATCTTGCTTAGCTTGATGCCATGGAAACCAAGGCCTTCAACATCAATGGAATCTCCCACGATGAAGCTGAATCGATGGGCCTATCACTTTCACATCGCAGACAGGTTCCGATCTTCTAACCACCTATTTTCTGGTCTTGCACCCTCTGTTGTTTCTATGCTTTGCTCTACCCCATTCCCCAGCCTGGTGTTGGCTTAATGGTTAGGGTGGTGAGCTTTGGATCCTAGGGTCCTGAGTTCAAATCCCACTCAGCTGTTGAATTAATACCTGGTGGGGTTAACTCGGCCTGTCATCCTTCCGAGGTCGGCAAAATGGGTGCCAGCATGCTGGTATCCTGTGTCGGAGTGGCGACCCGTCCAGAATTGTGCCCAATAGCCAAGGAGACTGCTTACGCATCACCAACGCTCTGCATGGAGTATGGTCCCAAATCTCCTCCTCCTCCTCCATCCCCCAGGTTTCTGCAGGGTTCACGCGAGACCCAGCAGACCTCTTCTGATGAAATGGCCAAAATACAAGAATCACTGCTCACCTCCACTCATTTGTTCTTCCCCCCCCCCATCTGTGGAACTAACTTCCACAATCTCTTCAATCCCATTGCTCTCTCGAGGTCTTCAAAAGTTATTCACCAGCATCTCGGATCATTCCCCCAATCCAAAAACATGATCTTTTATACCCCCATTAACCTTCCCCAAGTGCACCTCTTTTCAAATTTTCAGTTTTTCCTTCCTGAGAGTTTGCTTCTGAATCCATCTTTTTTAACCAATGTGTTCTCCCCCTTGCCTTCATTCTCTTCCACACATCCCATATTTTTCCAAGTCTCCCTCTATTTTTTCCCTCAACCTTGCTGTTGGAAAGCTTCACCCCTCACTTTCTACTGTTCACTTTGTTATGTTACGTCGTGATGCATGCTTTGCTCTCACTCCTCCACAAGCCTCGACTTTGGATCCAATCCAAAAATAAAAACAAAACTTTGCTACAAGGAGTAATCCATGAATGGAATAATCCATGAAAGTTAATTCCATGACTGTCACTTGACAAGGGACTCACAAGTAATCCCAGTTGATGTTACATTCAAACTCACAGTGGTTCTCTAAACATCCACAACAGAGGGAAGAAATAAGGGAGAGAACTCACCGTTTGGCAGTGTTTCCTCCATTGTGTGGTGTGTTATCGTAATCACTGTTTGTATCACTGCTCCTTTTTTCAGTGCTGGTGGTCTGGGATACAGAATACCTGGGTTATTATAACTATGTGAACCATTACACATCATGGCTAGAGATACCCACGTGCCACTATGCTCGTGTTCCAATGTGCAAAGAATTAAGCATGATCTCCACTGGTGGCTGCTCGACAAACCACATCATGTTCGGATTTCACTACAAAGCTCAAGCAACAACTAACAGGTGTGTTTGGTATCTACGGTAATCCCCTACCACTCATTCTTCCCCACATCCCTTATTTCTCCAAGTTTCACTCTATTTTGTCCCTCAACCCTGCTGCTGGTGTTCTCAACCCCTCCTCCACGAGCCTCGACTTTGCATACAAAAAAGTGTGCCATTGAGGTCTGAGGCACGACACAATTTCCTTAACAAATAGTTATAATGATTGATCTCACAGGCTCATCTTTTTATATGGTTACACAGGTTACGGAAATCATCTGCACATATCAATGGATGTGAATGGAGATTGATCAAAAAATACAAATTATAAAAAATAATAGTAACCTGCATACACATGACTAAATGGTGTGAGGTTCATGATGTTTAGATATTCAGAAACAAAATCCCTCGTCATGGAGCATAAATTAAAATAAATAAATATCAAAACAAGCAAATGGAGACAATGCCACGGGTCTCCTGAGGCTTCCAAAGCTTCCTTGATTGCAATGGCCATGAAAAAGCACGCAGGCAAATCCAAAAGCACATCACAACTAGATATCTGCAATCACAAAGTGATCACCAAGGGTAAGCCTCCCCCAGCCAGGGGCAGCTTCCCCTTGGCCCGTGATCCAATGATGGCCACATTTTGGTCGGAACACTATATGACCTTGACCTTCAACATTTAGGGATAGAGTGTGTATTAAGAAAATGTGCCCCCATCTAAATCTCTCCATTATACTCAACATTATGAAAATTGGAGGAAAATTATTCAAGTTATGATCACAAAGGTGTTTTTTTGTTAATTCGGTCACAATCTGAAAAAAGTAGGTGAAGGACACAAATCAAATATCAGATGCACAACTTCAATGCAGGTCCACCATTATGATGCAAGAACAAGGCTAAGTGGTCTTTGAGATTCTACATTTGTAAAATTGAGCGATGACACAAAAAGTGTTATTTTTTTCAGACCGCCATTTGACTTTGACCTATAACTCGGAGGGGTATGAAGTAAATTAAGTATTAATGCGCCATGCGCTCGGCTATCTAGGGAGGGCAATTTTGTTCCAAACAGACAAACCTCAGTCAAGTTATGGTGAAAAATGATAACATGCCTATAATTAAGTCATGACCTTAAAAATGAGGCCAAAGTCAAAAAAATCG
The DNA here is from genome assembly GCA_035128595.1 of Eptatretus atami. Classification (NCBI taxonomy): domain Eukaryota; kingdom Metazoa; phylum Chordata; class Myxini; order Myxiniformes; family Myxinidae; genus Eptatretus; species Eptatretus atami. The sequence goes on from CM068967.1 coordinate 56,586,449, forward strand.
TCAACCCGGATACTTTTTTTATTCCCACTAATGGTGCAAATCTTCATTCCAAAAGTTATAGCCGACTCTGAGATACACCTCAGAAATTGATACATTTTGGAAATTTGGAGTGTTGAGAGTGTAAGACGAAAAAGAGGAAGAACAAAATAATGATAATTTTTTTTTCTTCTAAATGGTGGTTTAGTACTTCTAGGGGTCAAAGAAACTCTGTGGGACCATAAAAAATTGGGGGTGCTAATTGTAGCAACCAACCCTACAACAGGTATAAGCCTTCCGAGGCCGAATAAAGTATCACTTGTGCGAAATAAGTTTTCATTGCACGAATGAAAACTAACAATTCCACACTTTGTCTATAAATTCATGAACAATATCCCCCTTCCGCCACGCGGCGGGAGATAAAAATCAACCTCAGCATTACACATGGCCCCCATTTTGGGTAGTGGCCTGTTAGTCATGCATTATTTGTGGAGGTCTCTCATATGATGTACTAAACTAAGCCTTTTTAATCTGGAATCCCATTGGTTGATTACATCCAACATAAAAAAGGCAGGAGAGAGAGAGAGAGAGAGACACACACACAGACACAGGCCTTTTAAGATGTCTACAAAAACAAAAAAAATTTTTAGTGCGATTAAAAATGAGGATATAATAATAAAAAAATAGCTAGTGTTGTTGATGTGTGGTTTATGGTGTGTGCGAATCTTAGTGTGTCTCTGGTCTGAGGTCTAAGGAGATTGTAAAATGCATGCACTCCACACACTACACACCAGTACCGGCACCGGCCGCATACACTGCCATGCAACCCCACACAATTATGCACCTTCACACACCACACCCATCACCACTCCCGACACACATCCATGGCACCCATGCACTACATCACCTCCCCACACCATCACGCACGGCCCCAAACACATCACGCACCCCAACAATTCTCGCACCCCACACATAGTCATGCACCCCCACACATATGCCCCCACGCACATACGCACCCCACACACATACGCACCCCACGCACATCACGCACCCAACACACATCATGCACCCCACACAACATCATGCACCCCACACACATCACGCACCCCATGCACATCACGCACCCCACAACACATATGCACCCCACAACATCATCGCACCCCACGCACATCACGTACCCCACCACATCATGCACCCCAACCCCATCATGCCCCCACACACATCATGCACCCATGCACATCACACACATACACACCCCCACACACATCACGCACCCCACACACATCACGCACTCCCAAACACATCACGCACCCCCACACATATGCAGCCCCACACATCAGCATGCCAACCCACGCACCATCACGCACCCCAAACACATCATGCATCCACACACAATCATGCACCCCACGCACATCACGCACCCCACACACATCATGCACCCCACCCATCATTGCACACCAGCCCCTGCACATCACGCACCCATGCAGCATCACGCACCCCCAACACAACATCACTGACTCCCCACACACATCATCGCACCCCACGCACATCACACACCCCAAAACACATCATGCACACCCGCACAGCCAACGCAACTGTGCACATCACGACACTACGCAACACTCACCCCACGCACATCATCCACCCCATGCACGTTACACACCCCAACACGCACTCACCTCACGCACATTATGCACCCCATGCACCATGCACCCCCAAACACATCATGCACTCCCCACACAACATGCACCCATACACATCTGCACCCCACACGCACACGCCACTCACCCCACGCACACCATGCACCCCATGAGCCATGCACATTACACACCCCCACACACATCATGCATCCCCACACACTTCACACACCCCCACATGCTATGCACTCCTACACACCTCATGCAACTGCGCACATCACGCACCCCCACACACATCATTAACCCACATATGCCATGCACCCACACTTAGCACACACCCCCACACTCATCATGCCCCCCACACACCACACATTAAGAACAGCTAAAACAAACTGAAGCTGGGTAATCAGGAAACAGGAAATCTGGAATATGGCCAGGGTAGACACACAATGATGTACCATTTATCAAGTTATTACGTGATCTGTAATACCCACAAGCAAGTACTAGAAGATTGTTCAGCTGGCTTAATATCCGCAAAAAGAGGGCGGACACTGACACATGATCTTGCCCTGTGGAGTACCAGAGAGACTTACAGTTGAACCAAACTCAATCTTCACAACTCAAAGAACACCGTCAGTAAGCTATCCTGTCAACCTATTGCCAATTGTTACTTTGGGAAAACAGTAAGTTATGCACAATTTTACTTCTGTTTCAAAAGCAAAGGGTGCAAAAAAGAAAAAAAACATTTATATTTATTATTTCTCCCATGGCTCAACGCAGTAACTGCGACTCAGAAGAGAAACAAAAATGGATTCAAAGACACGATTCTTTTTATTACAGGAAGCATGTGTTCCTTATGTTACTGAGGACAATATGTATATTTTTTTAAAACAAGTTTAGGCTGCATTAAAATATAAACTGTAAAATGCTACAGGTAGCTGTTAAATAACAATAAAGAAGCATTTCATAAACACATCGTCACTCAGCCTGTTCACAATCATACCGTCAACTCAGCCGGTTCACAATCACACCGTCACTCAGCCGGTTCACAATCACACCGTCACTCAGCCGTTCAAATCACACTGTCAATCAGCGGTTCACAATACACGTACGCCTGTTCACAATCACACATCACTTAAGCGGTTACAATCACACGTCACTCAGCCGGTTCACAATCACACCGTCACTCAGCCGGTTCACAATCACACCGTCACTCAGCTGTTTCACAATCACACTGGCACTCAGCCGGTTCATAGTCACACCATCACTCAGTCACAGTTCACACGTCATTTTTATCAAATGGAAGACTTGGACAGATTCATATTTTAATCCTATATTGAAAATTGAAAGGGCCCTCATACCTTCGACCATAGGTTTTGAGATTCCAGATTCTGCGCGAGGCCAGAGGTGTGCATCGGGCCAAGGCTGTAGTGGGGATTCGAAGACGAAGGAAAACAGGCAGGCCTTGAAAAATCTGTCTGCCCAGTAACGTACGCAGTGTGCCTGGTCCCTGGGCGCTGGATGCGAGCGCCGGACATCTTCCAGAAGCAAAATCAGACATGTGATTAATAATGCATTTTTTTAGTGAGAGGGTGAATCTTGTGCAATGTAATAATGGAGGTTCTGACTTATTTGCAAGCCATTTGGGAGTAAAAGGAAAAATTATTGGGATAAATTTTTCACTTGTCTACTTTTGTGTTGTACATGTAGGCAGTCAGTAGAGGGCTACATTTTCCATAAAATACTTCAAGTCAGGCTAAGGCTTTGAAAAAGACAAGGGCAGATTGGCATGGCGTGAGGGTCGGGGGGGGGGGGGGGGGCGATTATGGATGGAAATTTTGATTATATATTAAGTGTCCTGGGTGTGTGCGTGTGTGTGTGTGCACATGTGTGTGTACCTCCCCACCCCACTCTACTTCTCAGAAGAAAAAAAATGTATATTGTACTTTGATTCAAAAATTACACTTTCACTCAAAAAATATTTCAATGTCTCTTTCTCCAGGCATTATGGTCAACACATAAATGTATAGATGTGCACCCTGCCACACCCTATCCCATCCAATGTTTCTTCTCCTTCAGAAATCCTAGATCCATCTCCATCATGTTAAAGGAAACAATCAAAGGCTTATGTTTTTGGTACACATTGCTGGTTTTCTATAAAGATGACTCACAGTGTTATGAAATGCTGAACACCCATTGCACCCTGTGTGGTTGAAAGGTCAGATGCTGGAGGCTGGCTTGCATGCCACCCTGTTTCATACATGGACACAGGACGCCACACCTTGCCTCCAGAGACCCTCGGGTGATCAGGTAATGCCACTGAAGTCCGGGGTGATTCATGGTACACACTCTGCCGCAGTGTTATGTTTCTCACTGTGGAGCTTCTTCACCTAAGAGCAAAATGGTGGCCACAAGAAGCGTTACTCATCATCTCTTTTCAACTTGTCATAGCAATCAATAATTTACAGGTTGGGGCATGTATTTATTCTTTAAACCACAAACAAACAGCTAAGCAAGTAGCTAAACACATAAACAACACGATGGTCAGCAGGCTGCTAATACACTTCGCGAAGCTCATCCCAGAAACAGGCAACTCTAACTGGTCATTAGACACACAAGCAGCATGGATGAAATCAACAGGACACTAATTGAGGAGGCTAATGGCCATGGGAAACAGAGAAGCTAAGGTTTTGGGCGATAACCTGAGCAACGAAGGGTTAATGCCCGAAATTTCAGCTTCTCCTTGCTAACCATGGCCGTTAGCCTTCCTCAATCACCGCCGTGTTGATTACATCCATTGTACAAGGACCATGGGTTGCTTACTCGTATAGCCCATGGGATATTAGCTCATTCATACATGGTACCTATTTTTACTCATGCTGCAGGACCCCTACAGCTCACTCAAACTGCTGTTTATCCAGCAGCTGCTGCACTTCTGCTCAGAGCGTGCCAAGGATGCTTCAGATCAACAAACTCCCGAGGAGAGACAGACTGGCCCAAGTATTCCTTGCCATCTGTGTGGTGTAGAGTTGTACAATATTAGATGGGAAGAGAAAATGTCATTCAATGTGTTTTTAACATTATACGAGTTCCAAAATGATGGCTGTAATTTGTGAGTAAAGTAGAGAGTTTGGGGGTGTTAAGTCTAGCAGAAGGATGACAATTTTAAAATGGTTTGGGCACCAGATTAGTCACAAAGTAACTCGTCGGCATGTTTCATTTTCATGTTCTTGGAGCATTTGAAGGTCTGCAACTTGAAAGAGAGAGAGAGAGAGAGAGAGAGAGAGAGAGAGAGAGAGAGAAGAGAGAGAGAGAGAGAGCGAGAGAGAGAGAGAGAGAGAGAGAGAGAGAGAGAGAGAAGGGAACGAGAGAGAGAGAGAGAGGAGAGAGAGAGAGAGAGAGAGAGAGAGAGAGAGAGAGAGAGAGAGAAGAGAGAGAGAGAGAGAGAGAGAGAGAGAGAGAGAGAGAGAGGGAGAGAGAGAGAAGAGAGAGAGAGAAGAGAGAGGAGAGAGAGAGAGAGAGAAGAGAGAGAGGAGAGAGGAGAAGAAGAGAGAGCAGAGAGCGAGAGAGAGAGGCGAGAGAGCAAGAGTGCAAGAGAGAGAGAAGAGAAGAGAGAGAGAGAGAGCAAGAGAGCAGAGAGAGAAGAGAGAGAGCAAGAGAGAGAGAGAGAGAGAGAGAGAGAGAGAGAGAGAGAGAGAGGAGAGAGAGAGAGAGAGAGAGAGAGAGAGAGAACGAGAGAGAGAGAGAGAGAGAGAGACGAGACGAGTAGAGAGAGAGAGGGAGAAAGAGAGGAGACGTGAGTGTGGTGGGTGGGGGGGGGGGGGGGGAAGAAACATTGATCTCAATAAACTATCCAAATATGACATGGTATGGTACTTCAGGAATCCAAAAACAAGTGGATACATTTTTCAAAGACTGGACATCCTACATAAGGTTAATTTCAGATGTCTTTACAGATCACATGATGAATAATTCCAAAGAAACTAATCAAATTCTCCAGTTGTGCTTTTTTTTAAGGTGTCAGTAATCCTGCATGTATTTAGTTTAGTCCAAAAAAGTCACTGAAGAGGCATCGAAAGTTGAAATGGTTGACATAGGTAGATTGGACGCACACAATTTGAATTATTCATTTCAAACGATGTTTGAGAGAATAATTGGAATGCAGAAGTGGAGTGAAGGCATAATGGAAAATGACGATGGAAACCCATAGCGTTTGTTCATACGAAATCCACAGTACTTTTGAGATATTAGTAGCTCAATGCATCAGTGCGTTTTCCAGAGCTGCCACGGATAAACCAAATCAATGGACTTTAAAAAATAAAAAAGGCAGGCATTTGAGGCTCATAGTGGAGCTGCCGCAACACACGGACATACAGACAAACATACACGACAACACAGGACTGCTAGACGAGACAAACACAGCCACTGAGGTTGGGAAGTGGCGTCACTTCCAGGGCACTTTGGGGACCAGCAATGTCCAACAATGGCGCGCCTTTCTCACTTAGCGGGGAATTTCCAAAGGAGAAATTTCCTCCTCCCAAGGAAGCCTACCTATGGGGATCGTTCATGCTCATATCCTTTAAAATGCTGAATGTCAAGCAAGGAAGCAGCATGTACCATTTCTAAGTCTTTGATATGACTCAGCCAGGATTTGAACGCACCGACTCCCAGACTCGGAGCAGACGCGCTAACCATTACACCACCGAGTCTGGTATTATTATTTTATGATGCAGCAGGATGACAGCACAGTCAGATCCCATTTTGTTGGGATTAAAACCCAGACAGGCCAATTGAAAAGGGACAACGTTAACTTTTGAGCTAGGCTTCCATCCCTATACTCATAGCCTTGCCCTATTCCAACATTCCTGTGTTGATTCAACAGCATTAGGCCCATATTTGAGATTGAGTGTCTGGTCACAAAATAATTCTGCTTGTTTGAGATGTAGCCACTCCATCCAAATATATACTAAGCAGTTGCAAAATGCCAATTGAGAAATAAATTCCCACTTACTCGAGGTTTTGCAGCCACAAATCCATATTGACATCAAGTCAGTGTGCCAACTTGCCTTCAGTGCCTGAGTTATCCTCAAACTGGTACGGTTCGGAACATACGGTTCCAACAACTACCCCGGACCCCTCCGCACCCAGAAATGCATTTCGGTCCGAATGTCATGATTCTGGTTTAATTATATACAAAACAGAAAAACTACCATCTTCACTGCCATCCGGAGCTTACTCAGAGAATTTTCTCCATTGCTAAGCAAGTCATGATAGGTGTGCATTAAAGGGGAGAAAACCAGCAGGCATGGTCTCTCAAAGCACATTTCAACAAGTGTTTTACTCCAAATTTAAGGATCTTTTGGAATTTATGTTCAGGGTAACTTTATTATCTTCTCTTTAATTGCCTTTAAAAATGTATTTCAGACGGTCATTTTCCATGCGAGTTGTCACTTTACGGCGCACTGCTCTTGGCTGTTCGGAGTAAAAACGGTGGAGACCTCATCCTCTGAAGGCAATCATCATAGTCTGCTGTTTCCTCTATTTCGTTGCTGCCTCCCTGTAGACAACCATTTACTGCCTCCAGCTCAATGTCTCCTGAGGTCAGAATTATGGGATACAATCAAAAACATCAGGTCATTGGAGTAAGGACACCACATCAGGATTGTCTGCATCAAACTGCACATGACAGATAAGGAAGTGAGCGCGAGTGAGATAATATGTATACCTCTGGCACTCTTCCTACTGAATGCATGCTGCCTGCGCTTGGGCCTCGCTGAGGAGTGTCGACTATGAGTGTTGCAAACTCTCGAGGGTTAAATCTTGCCAGTTTTTGTCGGCCCTGCACCACACAGCATGCTCAATAATGGAAGCGAGTGGCCATCAATAAAACAGTGTATTTGAAATGAAAAATGAGGGGTGGGGGAGGGGCAGGGGAAAGAAGTAGAGTATTGAGAGCTCCTATAACAAGCATTTGCCCTCATGATTCCATGAATCAAGGTTTTGTATGTACGCAGGCATGCATGTGCGTACACACACACACACACACACACACACACACACACACACCGACCAGTCTATTTCAGTCCATTACAGGACAAAGGCCTTCCTATCTAGTTGAGTTGTGTTTGACACAACCATTTCTACAAGGTGGGGGTTGGCAAGAAAGTCAGGGAAGGAATTTGAAATTTGGCCTGGGTCTTAGGTCGAGAATCAAATCCAGACTAAGCAGCTCAGAGGCAAGCATTGACCGAATGGAACAAGCAAACAAGGGCAAGCACTAAAGAGTTTATTGATTGGTCAATAACTTCCTTTCAGCGAATCAGCAATCACCTCACAAAAGCAGAGCTGTATGATTTAAGGTTGTTGCATAATCAATCCTTGGCGTGGCTGTTTGCCATTATTTACATCCAGGCAATCGTTGAATATTCCCTGAAACGGAATGCCTCCAAACAAGTTTTACATCAGACTTCCCTGAATCTCAGATAGGACTCATATATTCAGAACATGTATAATCTAAATATCTCAAGTCCAGTTTTGGACATGCAAATTATTCTGTATATTGATGGTTCTCTGTATTCAAGAAATCAATACACAGAGTGACACAACTTTTTCTTTGACAAGGTTAAATCAGCAACAAGAAGGAAATGGCCAGATTTGTCTGTGTGAAAATGCTTTCCCTCACACGCAGTGTGACACACTCCTTGGCTTTTTTCACAAGATCTTGGCCATTCGTTGTTCACCTTGGCGTCTTGGTTTTCTATAGGTTTTTTGGCGTATAGGTTTTCTATTATCATCGCTTTTCCGAAACCTTGTGAATTCTTGGCTTTTTCATTGGCTCACCTTGGCATTTATGAAAAATGAGGAGTGGTCACACTGCTCCAACGGTGATGATGATGATGATGATGATGATGATGATGATGATGATGATGATGATGATGACTACTACTGTGGCGTTTGAAAAGTGTTTGACAAGTCCAGTCAAAAACCCTATACAGTGCACACTTGTCACACGAGTGACTCATCTATTTAATCCGCTGAAAGAGGGCTTTAGGGGTAATAAGTTTTTTGATGAACGAGGCTATCAATAATGTCCTGCTCGAGCTAACTCCAACAACATTCTACCTTTGAAGGTGTATGAAACCTTCCTTATTATGGAACAGGCATGTGTTCAAAGATGGGTAATACCTTAAAGAGTGCAGCAGTATGAGTATAGTTTGTGAACACACACTCAAAGCTTAGTAATAACCAAAAAGTCAAAGTAAAATGTAAAACCACCACCCTCACAATTAAAAGTCCCAGCAATAACAGATCTAATTTCAAAATGTGTATATTCAAGTCTACAAGGGAATAATTAAAGAAAACCGTTAAAAAAAAAGACAGAGAACAGACTCTGTTTGGCAAAACAGATTGGCAAAATGCTGAGAACTTTGGCTTTGCTTTTTACATGCATTGACCAAAATGTTTGCAATCCCTCAATTGAAAGATAAATATGTTGCACATGATATGGAGGGATGACGTGAAAACCAAAGGCATCCTTACCTGATTTCTGGGAGATGAGTAGTCAGGATTTAAAGGCAAGAAAGGAACAACTGGTCTTTCAGAAACAAGTGTGCTGTGTGACTGAGTAGCCAACCAAACTGCAGGACAAACAAAGGATTTTAGAACCTCAAATATTACAGACTGTAAAATTATGAACGAACAGATTGATGGCACTGATTGTTGTACGAGGATTGAGGATCATATTGAACAAAGAAACTAAATTAAAAAAACCTGAAACTGCCAAGAAACAAACTTCAGTCAGTGAATCATCTCAATGGCATGCTATACAATATTTGAGAGTAAAGGATAAACTGATTATTGCTTTTAATAAAGGACCTTTCAAGGCAGATATTATATAATATATATATAATTAATATATATAATATATATATTATATCATACATACACACAGCACACACACCACACCACACACGTGGAGGGAGAATAGATTCTGGCATACCCCATCCCACTCACCATCAGAGCTGCTGAAGATTTTGGTCTAATAATGATGCAATTATTCAAGAAGTAAAAGTTAAAACCTGAAATCAACTATTTAGGCCCACACGAATCAAGTTTGGCTTTAGAAAGGATGCCATTAAGGCTGATATAGCCAAAAATAACAAGCGGAATATTAGACAGAAGCAGCGCGCGACGCCCAGTCGCAGGAGGGAAAGCAGCGCCGATGCCCATCGCAGGATAACGAAAGCCGTGCCGACGCCCAGTCGCAGGAGGACGGAAAGCAAGCGCCGACGCCCAGTCGCAGGACGAGGGAAAGCAGCGCGCAACGCCCAGTCGCAGGACGAGGGAAGCAGCACCGACGCCCAGTCACGGACGACGGAAGCAGCGCGACGCCCAGTCGCAGGATGAACGGAAAGCAGCGCCGACGCCCATCGCAGGACGACGGAAAGCAGCGGACGCCAGTCCAGAGAGGGAAGCAGCGCCGACGCCAGTCGCAGGACGAGGGAAAGCAGCGCCGACGCCCAGTCGCAGGACGAGGGAAGCAGCGCCGGACCCAGTCGCAGGACGAGGGGAAAGCGAGACGCGACGCCAGTCGCAGGACGAAAGCAAGCGCCGACGCCAGTCGCGGACGACGGAAAGCAAGTGCCGCCGCGAGTCGCAGGACGAGAGAAAGCAGCGTCGACGCCCAGTCGCAGGAACGAGGGAAAGCACGCCGACGCCCAGTCGCAGGACGGAAAGCAGCGCCGACGCCCAGTCGCAGGACGGAAAGCCGCGCCGACGCCCAGTCGCAGGACGGAAAGCAGCGCTGACGCGTCGCAGGACGGAAAGGAGCGCCGACGCCCAGTCGTAGGATGGGAAAGCAGCGCGAGCACAGTTGAATCCACCAGTTGTTATGATAGTTTGATAACGCTGCTTCATATACCTTGCATCCACCTCTCTGCGGTCCACCTCGTCATATCCATCCATCGCCAAATCTTCAACAGGCGGTTGCTGAGCTATAAAAGAAAGCAAAGTGATAAGTGATAAAAGGGTAAATAATGTAGAATGAAGTTATATCATCTATAAATGCTTACAATTAATTGCATCAATACATAATCTATCTATCCACATGCTGTTACAAACTGATAATTCTGACAAAGCTACAATTTGTAGTCACCAATAATTAAACTATTTTTGAGACTCTTCATCGAGAAAACAGGTCATTCACAGCGCTTCTTGTAAAGCAATATTTCAACACATCCATTGTTACGAGGGTTTATACCATGTTGGAGGAAGCGTTCATTTTGGTTAAAAGGGATGTGTGATTGTGGAAAGAAGATAAGTATTGGGTTTTACAAAATGAGAAGAGATTTGATTGGAAAAAAAAAAAATTTGAATGTGGAGATGGTCAGAGTAAAAAATGTTAAATGATATGGCAGGGTACATGGCAAAAGGATTGGGGAAAATAGGCTGGAATACAAGGAACATGAAAGACAGGAAAGCACTGGACACACTGGAAAATTCAGATAAAAAAGATGGTGTTAATGTGAGGAGAAGTTTAACTGGTAACAAGGGTTTTGAAGGATAAAAATATAGATTCAAGGAAATCTAACAATAAAGGAAGGACAAGGATGTGTGTGAAACAGCCCAGACCATACAGTGTGAACTGCCAAACTCTAATTAAATATTTATTCATTATATATAATTTGACCTGAAACAACGATTTTTTGTTTGATGAATTTGATGCTGTAATTGTAAACTTGAATAGCATGTTGTAATTTGCAATGGGTGGGGACATCGGGGGGTGAAAGTTGGCCGTGTGCTATATTTGAAAAGACGATGTTCACATCACATCAGGACCACATACTCCATGCAGAGCGTGTGGTGGCGCCTAAGCAGTCTCGTTGGCTATTGGGCACAAACGGAATCGGGAGGTCGCCCACCTTCCGACACAGGATACAGTATGCTGGCATCTTACATTTTTCCGACTCGAGGATGAAGGAGAGTCAAGCCCACCTGGATTAATCAAATTCGTTATAATCTAGCTGAGTGGGATTTGAATCAGGACCTAGGATCATAGACCCACCACCCAGACATTAAGCCACAACCAGGCTTAAAAGCGATGTTGATGCAAGTAAATGCTAAATTTTAAAACCACAATATCAGCGTTTCAATTCAGAAATTAATATATAAATAAAAAGGTAACAATGCTGCTGCATGCATGAAAATAAAGTGGGGGAAACAAACCAAGCCCCATAACATTAACACAGGATAATACTGCCATGAAAAACGAACAAGAAGAGATCTAGAAATAATATAGAAAATTGGATTATGAAGAGGAACAAAAAACACAATCAAAATAGTAAAACGATAGAATTGAAAAAAGGAATCAAGAGAGAAGAGAGAAGATGAAATATGATGTGGAGCATAGGTGAGAAAAAAAACTAGAGAGGAAATGGAGTAAAGTCATAGGAAAAGGGTAGACACAGAAGTGTGTGTGTGGTGTGTGTGTGTGTGTGTGTGTTGTGTGGTGTGTGGTGTGTTGTGTTGTGTGTGTGTGTGTGTGTGTGTGTGTGTGTGTGTGTGTGTGGAGGTGTGTTGTGTGTGTGTGTGTGTAAGGAGGATGGGTGGGGAGGTGTTGGGGGTGGAAGGAGGGCATGGGGGTGTTTAACAACATGTCCCTTGCAAATGTCATATAATTTTGGGACGCGATTATGAGTTTCCTTTTAGCATCCTGGCCAGAAGTTTGACCTTACCCTCTGCTTGGGGTGGGATTGAGTAGGAAGATACAATGGCAAATTGATAAGTTAGACTATAGACACTTACACCCATGCATGCCTCTTTGGATTATTGAGATGCTAAAGTGCGGTATAAACGGACCTTTTATGATATAGGGAGGAACTCCCATTTTGGCCAGACCAGACTGTATGGTGCACAGCGTCTTTGGCAGTCTATCTGAATATTGGTTTACTTTCATGGCCCAACTTTTATCAATTAAAAAAAGAAATATTCAAGCTTCAAAACTGCATGCTAACAATTTAAATTTTACCTAACCCCTTACGAATTTAATAAGTAATGGTGGCAAAAGCAATTTACGGATGTGAAATAAAACGTGTTACCAAAGGATCATCGTGTGTATTTGTATAAAACCTTCATTCACTTCAGTTATGCTTCTGGTGATGCTTCAGTAGATGGCAATGCATCAGCGACACAGCTGAGCACTCAGCAATGAATGTTACCATAGCCTGTGCCCGCATATGAATGAACGAAACGAAAGATCAAACCAGGCATCTCCTGACAAATTTTAAAAACTCCCTGCCCTGATTGACTGACAGGGAGCGGATGGCAAAGCACCCAGCATGCTGAAGCAGCTGGAAGGAAATAGGTATAAAGGGATTTGGTTGTAGTCTCCAGGAGAAAAATTGCCAACGAAATACTGATTGTCACGAAACCAGCCTTGGCTCATTAATGACATCACGTGAGTATAAGCTGCTTTGCCCACCTGGTCTGGCGACATGCGGAGGCTCATTATGTGGACTTATGTTACGTTCACCTTGTTAGCAGGAGGGAATCTTGAATGATATGGGTCCTACAATATCCTGACTTTCATGAAAAATAAAAATACAAATTGCCCAAACAATTTTTTTTTGTTAAAACAACAATCAAACATTGCACCATTCCAGTATAAGCAGCTTTCTTATAGTAGCACGGTTTAAAACTACAAATGTTCTCGAACGGTTCTATCTAGAAGTCTTAAACCAAATTCTCCCAACACCCCACCCGGTCAGAGAAATAAGTAATTAAAGGAGTCTACAAGCATACAAGACATGAATACAAAAAATTCCCAATGCTGATTAATGGATACTTGTACATCCACTTCCTATGGGAGCGAGGAAAGTTCATGTTGTTATCCTCTTGGGGAGATATAGATTACGTTAGATAGATTGAGACTCGGGCCTCAAGAACGTCGGGTTTCCTCTCTTTAAGTTTAGTGTTAAAAGCAGTCGCGAACTGTTTAAAAAAGGTAATCTACGTGTGGTGATCCATCATATATTTTTACTTCAGTAGGGTGCCCACGAAGACGCCACGATGAGCTATTTAAACGTTAACAACCGGGCATTTGTGCAAGGAGGAACACAACTCTTGGGGGAGGGGGATATTATAAGCAATAACAATTGTTTTGTAATTAATTAATATTATGCTATTATCATGGCGTTGTTATTACTTATGTTTCATAGAAGCGGCCTTGGGAAAGCATGAAAAGCTACTGTATTTAACACGGATATACAACTAAACATGGATTTCATACCAAGGAGGAAAAAAAAACCCTTGGGAAAGCGGGGGCAATTGCAGTTGCTACAGCCTCATCGCCTGACCCTTAGTCTCCGTCAAGTTTTGGTTGTAATTTGGGAAAGTAACGACAGAGATGTTAATCACGGTAAAAAGAAAGACGACAGACAGACACACTTGCGATATTTAAGTATGAATTCACTTTGAAATCTGCAGTTCACATTTGGTGATACTGTATAATGTTAGTGAAAAATGGGAACGCACATCAAAATCATAAAAGGTTGAATATGATGATTATCGAACGAGCGCTTAACATGAGTATTTTGCGAGTTCTTATCTCAAATGACTCCTGGATTTTGAATTTTAAACAATAAATTCTAGAATGTCGCTCATACCGGTGAAAGTTTCACTGATTAACAATTATGAAAGAATGGCAAAGTTTACATTTGAAGCCCAAAGATTAAGGCTCACAGGGTTCAGAATCAGATAAAACATACAAACATTACATCTTTCAAACATTCTTTAACGCCATTATGACTTGCCGACATGATTAATCAACCTGTTCATGGGTAATTGAGGGCGTGCAATTGATGAAAACAAAACTTCCTTTACAATTAGTGATTAAAGGGTCTGGTTAGACAATAATGGGAAGGCCATAATACAGACAGGGCAAAAGCCGAATCATTGGAGATCGCACAAGTTAGCATGTATGAAGAGTTCACTTTTGTTCGTTATTAGAAAAAATATTTGGCAAAGGGGGAGCGGGGAGGGGGGTGGGGAGGTGTGGGAGTGAGGAGGACACAAGGAGTAACATATCAGCCTCACGATACATTGAATTATTTTAATTTAAACACATTAAGAAACCTGAGATGTTGGTTCTCCACTAACCCACTCGATGAGAAGAGAGATGCCCTCATTTTTTTTTTGGCCATCAGTTAAGAGAATGGGGGTAGGCATGGAACCCAGCATACAATTGCCCTCAAGACATGAAGAGCCAAACTACAAAAAATTAAGACCTGCCGACCATGTGACAGATGACTCCTCCCTGAAAATCATGACTTGTAGTTGACCTTTTAAACAACCTCATCGGACATTGTAGCTTCTGCCTCTTGGTTCTCTTAAAATTCTGAGAAATAAATCTCAATGCTGTTGCCCCATTCAGCTGGAATCAACCCTTAACCAATGGCGATAACCATGGTGCCCTCACTACTGTACCCGCCTGCTTCATAGATTCCCGTTCCTTTCCTGTGCTATCTCCAAAAAACCAATTTATGATATAGACGCTCGTCTCCCCTGTCTCCTCCACTCTCGCTACTATCATCAAATGTTTGGCAGGTTATGCATGCATGTAATACATTACAGTCTATGAGTGTCTCTTTATCGCATTACTATTTTGACATCATCTAGAAATGAGCCCAGCCACAACGAAGATCGATTCCTTTGGCAATTTCACAACAGTCATCTAGGTAAAAGAAAATCATTGAAGAACTAAAAGGATGGGTGTGCTATGTGGACACGAGCTTGCGCCTTTAATTACACAACCGGAGAGATTCATTTTATCGATGTACTAACCACTTCTTCTCTTAATAGATAAACCAATTTAACTTACATCCAATTAAGCAAATCCTAGAAAATCACGACTTTAAAAAAAAAAACAAATCTCAAGTTGCATAATACTGTACTGTGCCTTTTTTTTGTTTTTTTCGCAAATTTTTCATTAAAAAAGTAATAATGACCAAAAACCTCATGTTGAGTTTCAAAGCAAAATGCCGAACTGTACATAAGATTAAATACGTGTTTGTGCGTTTTGATCAGCGTACAGACTGGAGCTGTTTCTTGGCTGCTTGGGATTCAGAAGGTCCAAGCTGGCAAAGAGAGCATGCATATCTGAAACGAGGTCAAAAAACAAATTTTATTTAGATATTAAGCTTTGTACACAGAGATTCAACCATGGCACGATTAGATTTCCCCTGCAAGCTAGATGAAATGAGCGACCGAGCACGGCACAAAATTATTCATGTCACACGAGATAGGAGTGGGAAATGAACTTCCATCAGAGAGTGCAGCACTCAATGCGCAGTGCAAACCACATAACCATCTGTAATGGGGGTGGCAGTACGTGTTTTGCAACAAAAGGACAAGCTTGGTGTTGGACAAAGATTGCCGCCTATGCTATAACGTGTCGGTGATGTTAAATATCTAAGACCTATGAAAACATTGAATTAGCTTGCTGTATTGCAGCAAAAAATAAAGCAAAATGGATAAGACACTTTCCAAGCAATGGACATGCAGCAGTGACACAGATATGACAAGAGAAAAACTTCTCATCTAACTCATGTAGTGTGCAGTTGTGTGAGTTTGCAAGAAAAATAGTCGAAGACCTTCATCTGTGCTTATTATCCAAGATTAAAAAAGAAGTGTTTAGAGAATAAATTGCATCTTTGAAAGAGCCTCATTTTCTCGAAGAAAGAGCTCATTGAGCTTTCTGGGCAAGCAAGATGTGGTTTCAGTAATTTAGAGCTTCATCTGCAACTGTCAAATCAGGAAATAGAGGGAAGGCCTTATTATTAGGGAGGCAGGGAAAAGGAGGAGAGATCAAAAAGTAGGCTTTGGGGAAGGCTGACAAGTGACTCACAAAGTGACATCACGAATGGTGCATTGTGCAATAAGCTGTGCACCCTGCAGAGTTTAAAACACGGGCCGTGAAATTAACTAATAGGACAGGATTTCGAGAATTTGTAGGTAAAGTCGCTGTTGGTGAGAACAAAGCAGGAGAAATCCTAACCTTCCCTTGCGAAGGTCAATAAAATGGAGTTTGCTCTACAAATTTGGTATGATCGTCAATGAGAAGAGCATGTTTGGATGAGCCTTGGTTTAAGTATACGCACTGAACGTGCACAGTGACATTCTGATTTCACCAAATAAAAAGACTATCAGCACAAACAAAACTAAACAACTGCTTAGCAATATGAGAATGTGTTAAAAAGAGAGAAAAGTGGGTTGTGTAGATGCATACCTCTCGAAAAAATTTTAATGAATCATGAAAAGATTGACCTGTAAGACTTTTCCCATCTGACGACTTCAATCATTTCATTAGTGGTGGATACTCATTAAAACATAACGAAGTTAATTATACAAACACATATATAGATATATACCATCATTTAACATATATATACTATATACTTACAGTATACCACAATACATATATAATAACCACGTATACATACCATATACATATATATATTATATATTGTAATATAAATATATTATAGTTGTGTGTGTCCAGTATGTGTGTGTATATATATATATAGTATATATATATATAATATATATATAATATATATATTATATATTGTTATAATATACATGTATAACTATATTATATATATATTGTGTGTGTGTGTCGCAGTATGTAGATGTTATATGTATAATATATATTATAATATATTATATATATATATATTATATATATATATATATATAATGTATGGTGTGTGTGTGTGTGTGGCTGTCCAATAGTTATGTTACCCGAATTTGGGATTTCGATTGCACACAAACATACACGTTCCTTCTAGTCCAGCTATGTGATATAGTGCTTGTTTCCTAGATAATTTCTGATTTCCTTATGCGCATTTTAATAGATAAACACAATGCCCCAATCTCAGTCGTGCTGTTTACGAGAGCGAGGGAAGGCCTGTGTGGTTGTTGTTTCTGGCGCGTGGTTTGGAAAGTTTTTTTTTTTTTCTGTACGGCCACGCACGTACGGCACGTGAAGCGGAGGAACAGGCCTGTGTGGGTTGTTTTCTTGGCAATGCGGTTTGAAAGTTTTTTGTTTTGTTTTGTTTGCACCATACGGGCACACACCTACGGGCGCACCTAGGGCAGCACTGTTGTTTAAATGTTCATCATTAGATGTGCTGCGGATCGATTTAATAGTTAGGGAAGAACATGGAGCCATCCTCCCCCTTTTTGCGAAGTAGGAGAGAAACTGCGTCCCGTGATTCCATGATGATAACAACTCCTCCCCGTGGTGTGAGCGGGGGGATGGATCACGAGGGCATGAGTCACGCGGGCGCGGGGGAGGGGGCGGAGAAGGAGGAACGAGATCCTTTCTTTTGTTCTTGATGGTAGCTTTTTGCTTCGGCAGAGAGTAGTCGTTCGCAGACATTCCCGGTCCTGTTTGAGGCTTGGGTTAGGGTTTGAGCGTCGAAGCTTTTTGCTTCGGGTTAGGAGCTTTCGGCTGAGGCCTGGCTCAGGAGTAGGCTTTTGGAGCTTTTTGCTTTGGTGGTTCAGGAGTTCGGCTTTCTGCCTTGGTCGGGAGCTTTTTTGGCTTCGGTTGCTTGTTTTGGAAGAAGTTGAGCCGGTTTGCTCGACTGAGCTGCGAATGGTGGCTTCTTCTTCTTCTTGGTTCGTGGAGCTCTTTGTTCTCCATTTGGTTCGGCTTGGTGGCGATCATCGACCTCTTCTTTGGAGGTGGTTCCTCGGGGAAGCGCCGATCACGGGAAGGATCGCGCCCTCGTCCTCACCAGCAACGTGTTGAGGAAGCGGCGGGAGGATTCGTGGGAGCTCTGGGAAAGGATCGCGGCTCACGGCGTTGGATCCAGCTCGTCTGTGGAGCCCGGGTTCCGACAACTTGAAGACATACGAGGTGGAGGTTCGAAGATGAGGCTCTGGGTTTCAGCTCACCTGTCCGAGCTGGAGCTCGTTATTAAGGCCTCAGCCACCATTTCTGGGTGTGTGTGTGGTACGGTGTCGTGGGGCCGTCTAATAATTAGGAAATTGTTTAAGTGCTTTGTGTGCTGTAAATGTTTGCATCGCATTTCGTAAGTGGTATAGTCTGCTCTTACATGCTTCCTAGTTCCCATTATTATTAATAATACCCAATTGTTAAATGTTTTTCAGCCGTCGCGTCGCTTCTTTCATTGATTGAGCATTTCGTGTGTGGGAGTTAGAAAGCCATTGGTTTGCCGTAAAAGGGGGACATTGGACGACGTTCTCGCGATAAGCGCTCGGATCGCACACGGGACGGCTCCTCGGCGGTTGTTTCGCTACGAGTTCCGTTCGAGGTGGAATACCCCGATATTGCTCACATGGATATTTAGGTAATGAAGATTGGCAATCGACCCCCCACGTGATCTGCGATTGGCGTATTTCGGTTCGTTGTACGAGGACCGTCGCTCG
>CM068967.1:56611220-56637633 GCA_035128595.1 Eptatretus atami
CACACACACACACACACACACACACACGACCAGTCTATTTCAGTCCATTACAGGACAAAGGCCTTCCTATCTAGTTGAGTTGTGTTTGACACACCATTTCTACAAGGTGGGGGTTGGCAAGAAAGTCAGGGAAGGAATTTGAAATTTGGCCTGGGTCTTAGGTCGAGAATCAAATCCAGACTAAGCAGCTCAGAGGCAAGCATTGACCGAATGGAAACAAGCAAACAAGGGCAAGCACTAAAGAGTTTATTGATTGGTCAATAACTTCCTTTCAGCGAATCAGCAATCACCTCACAAAAGCAGAGCTGTATGATTTAAGGTTGTTGCATAATCAATCCTTGGCGTGGCTGTTTGCCATTATTTACATCCAGGCAATCGTTGAATATTCCCTGAAACGGAATGCCTCCAAACAAGTTTTACATCAGACTTCCCTGAATCTCAGATAGGACTCATATATTCAGAACATGTATAAATCTAAATATCTCAAGTCCAGTTTTGGACATGCAAATTATTCTGTATATTGATGGTTCTCTTGTATTCAAGGAAATCAATACACAGAGTGACAACAACTTTTTCTTTGACAAGGTTAAATCAGCAACAAGAAGGAAATGGCCAGATTTGTCTGTGTGAAAATGCTTTCCCTCACACGCAGTGTGACCACTCCTTGGCTTTTTTCACAAGATCTTGGCCATTCGTTGTTCACCTTGGCGTCTTGGTTTTCTATAGGTTTTTTTGGCGTATAGTTTTCTATTATCATCGCTTTTCCGAACCTTTGAATTTCTTGGCTTTTTTTCATTGGCTCACCTTGGCATTTATGAAAATGAGGAGTGGTCACACTGCTCACACGGTGATGATGATGATGATGATGATGATGATGATGATGATGATGATGATGATGATGATGACTACTACTGTGCGTTTGAAAAGTGTTTGACAAGTCCAGTCACAAACCCTATACAGTGCACACTTGTCACCGAGTGACTCATCTATTTAATCCGCTGAAAGAGGGCTTTAGGGGTAATAAGTTTTTGATGAACGAGGCTATCAATAATGTCCTGCTCGAGCTAACTCCAACAACATTCTACCTTTGAAGGTGTATGAAACCTTCCATTATTATGGAACAGGCATGTGTTCAAAGATGGGTAATACCTTAAAGAGTGCAGCAAGTATAGTATAGTTTGTGAAACACACACTCAAGCTTAGTAATAACCAAAAAGTCAAAGTAAAATGTAAACCACCCTCACAATTAAAAGTCCCAGCAATAACAGATCTAATTCAAAATGTGTATATTCAGAGTCTACAAGGGAATAATTAAAGAAAACCGTTAAAAAAAAAAGACAGAGAACATGACAGGTATTGGCAAAATGCTGAGAACTTTGGCTTTGCTTTTTACATGCATTGACCAAAATGTTTGCAATCCCTCAATTGAAAGATAAATATGTTGCACATGATATGGAGGGATGACGTGAAAACCAAAGGCATCCTTACCTGATTTCTGGGAGATGAGTAGTCAGGATTTAAAGGCAAGAAAGGAACAACTGGTCTTTCAGAAACAAGTGTGCTGTGTGACTGAGTAGCCAACCAAACTGCAGGACAAACAAAGGATTTTTAGAACCTCCAAATATTAACAGACTGTAAATTATGAACGAACAGATTGATGGCACTGATTAGTTGTACAAGGATTGAGGAATCATATTGAACAAAGAAAACTAAAAATTAAAAAAACCTGAAACTGCCAAAGAAACAAACTTCCAGTCAGTGAATCATCTCAATGGCATGCTATACAATACTTGAGAGCTAAAGGATAAACTGATTATTGCTTTTAATAAAGTCCTTTCAAGGCAGATATAATATATATATATACATACATACACACACACACACACACACACACACACACACACACACACACACACACACACACACACACACACACACACACACACACACACACACACACCAGTGGAGGGAGAATAGATTCTGGCATACCCCATCCCACTCACCCATCAGAGCTGCTGAAGGAATTTTGGTCTAATAATGATGCAATTATTCAAGAAAGTAAAAGTTAAAACCTGAAATCAACTATTTAGGCCCACAACGAATCAAGTTAGGCCTTAGAAAGGATGCCATTAAGGCTGATATAGCCAAAAATAACAAGCTGGAATATTTAGACAGAAAGCAGCGCCGACGCCCAGTCGCAGGAGGGAAAGCAGCGCCGATGCCCAGGTCGCAGGATAACGGAAAGCAGTGCCGACGCCCAGTCGCAGGACGACGGAAAGCAGCGCCGACGCCCAGTCGCAGGACGAGGGAAAGCAGCGCCGGACGCCGAGCGCAGACGAGGGAAAGCAGCGCCGACGCCAGTCACAGGACGACGGAAAGCAGCGCCGACGCCCAGTCGCAGGACGAGGGAAAGCAGCGCCGACGCCCAGTCGCAGGACGACGGAAAGCAGCGCCGACGCCCAGTCGCAGGACGACGGAAAGCAGCGCCGACGCCCAGTCGCAGGACGAGGGAAAGCAGCGCCGACGCCCAGTCGCAGGACGAGAAAGCAGCGCCGACGCCCAGTCGCAGGACGAGGGAAAGCAGCGCCGACGCCCAGTCGCGCGGACGGGAAAGCAGCGCCACGCCCAGTCGCAGGACGGAAAAGCAGCCCGACGCCCAGTCGCAGGACGACGGAAAGCAGTGCCGACGCCCAGTCGCAGGACGAGAGAAAGCAGCGTCGACGCCCAGTCGCAGGACGAGGGAAAAGCAGCGCCGACGCCCAGTCGCAGGACGGAAAGCAGCGCCGACGCCCAGTCGCAGGACGGAAAGCAGCGCCGACGCCCAGTCGCAGGATCGGAAAGCAGCGCCGACGCCCAGTCGCAGGACGGAAAGGAGCGCCGACGCCCAGTCGTAGGATGGAAAGCAGCGCCGATGCACAGTTGCAATCCACCAGTTGTTATGATAGTTTGATAACAGCTGCTTCATATACCTGCATCCACCTCTCTGCGGTCCACCTCGTCATATACATCCATCGCCAAATCTTCAAACAGGCGGTTGCTGAGCTATAAAAAGAAAGCAAAGTGATAAGTGATAAAAGGTTAAATAAATGTAAGAATGAAGTTATATCATCTATAAATGCTTACAAATAATTGCATCAATACATAATCTATCTATCCACATGCTGTTACAAACTGATAATTCTGACAAAGCTACAATTTGTAGGTCACTCAATAAATTAAACTATTTTTGAGACTCTTCATCGAAGAAACAAGGTCATTACACAGCCTTCTTTGTAAAAGCAATATTTCACACATCCATTGTTACGAGGGTTTATACCAATGTTGGAAGCAGTTCATTGGTTAAAAGGATGTGTATTGTGGAAAGAACAGATAGTATTGGGTTTTACAAAATGAGAAGAGATCTGAATTGGAAAAAAAAAAAAATTGAATGTGGACGATGGTCAGAGGTAAAATGTTAAATGAATATGGCAGGGTACATGGAAAGGATTGGGGAAAATAGGCTGGAATACAAAGGACATGAAGACAAGGAAAGCACTGGACACTGGAAATATTCAGATAAAAAAGATGGGTGTTAATGTGAGGAGAAGTTTAAACTGGTAAAAGTGTTTGAAGGATAAAAATATAGATTTCAAGGAAAATCATAACAATAAAGGAAGGACAAAGGATGTGTGTGAAACAGCCAGACCATACAGTGAATGACTGCCAAACTTCTAATTAAAATATTTATTCCATTATATATAATTTGACTGAAAACGAATTTTTGTTGATGAATTTGATGCTGTATTGTAACTTGAATAGCAATGTTGTATTGCAATGGGTGGGGACTGGGGAGGTGACAACGTTGGCCTGTGCTGCTATATTTGAAAAGCGATGTTCCATCCATCCATCAGGACCATACTCCATGCAGAGCGTTGGTGCTGCCTAAGCAGTCTCGTTGGCTATTGGGCACAATCCTGGACGGGTCGCCACTCCGACACAGGATACCAGTATGCTGGCACTCATTTTTCCGACCTCGGAAGGATGACAGGCAGAGTCAACCCCCACCTGGTATTAATTCAATAGCTGAGTGGGATTTGAACTCAGGACCCTAGGATCCCAAGCCCACCACCCAAACCATTAAGCCAACACCAGGCTTAAAAGCGATGTTGACTGCAAGTAAATGCTTAAATTTTAACCAAATATCAGCGTTTCAATTCAGAAATAAATATAAAATAAAAAGGTCAACAATGCTGCTGCATGCATGAAAAAATAAAGTGGGGGAAAAAACCAGCCACATTCACATTACACAGGATATAACTGCAGCATGAAAAACGACAGAAGAGATCTAAGAAATAAATATAAAAAATTTGGATTATGAAGAGGAAAACAAAAAACAACAAATCAAAATGTAAAACTGATAGAATTGAAAAAAGGAATACAAGAGAGAAGAGAGAAGAGTGAAATTAAGATAGTGAGCATAGGTGAGAAAAAAAAAACTAGAGAGAGATAGGAGTAAAGCAGAGGAAAGGGTAGGACACAGAAGTGTGTGTGTGTGTGTGGTGTGTGTGTGGTGTGTGTGTGGTGTGTGTGTGTTTGTGTGTGTGGTGTGTGTGTGTGTGTGGTGTGTGTGTGTGCTGTGTGTGTGTGTGTGTGTGTGTGTGTGTTGTTAAAGGAGAGTGGGTGGGGAAGGTTTGGGGGTGGAAGAGGGCATGGGGGTGTTTAACAACATGTCCCTTGGCAACATGTCATATAAATTTTGGGAACGCGATTATGACGTTTCCTTTTAGCATCCTGGCCCAGAAGTTGACCTTACCCTGCTGGGTGGGTTGAGTAGGAAGCATAAATGGCCAAATTGATAAAGTATAGACTATAGACACTCCACCCCTGGCATGCCTCTTTGGATTATTGAGATGCTAAAGTGCGGTATAAACGGACCTTTTATGAATCAGGGAGGAACTCCCATTTTGGCAGACAGACTGCTATGGTGCACAGCGTCCTTTGGCAGTCATTCTGAATATTGGTTTACTTTCATGGCCCAACTTTTATCATTAAAAAAATAAATATCAGCTTCAAAACTGCATGCCTAACCAATTTAATTTTACCTAACCCTTACCAATTTAATAAGAAGTATGGTGCAAAAGCAATTTTACGGATGTGAAATAAAACGGTTTTACCCAAAGGAACATCGTGTGTACTTTGTATAAAACCTTCATTCCTTCAGTTATGCTTCTGGTATGCTTCCAGTAGATGGCATTGCATCAGCGACACAGCTGAGCCCTCAGCCAATGATGTTACCCCATAGCCTTGTGCCGCATATGAATGAACGAACGAACGATCAAACCAGGCATTCTGAACAAATTTAAAATCCCTGCCCTGATTGACTGACAGGGAGGCGATGGCAAAGCACCCAGCATGCTGAAGCAGCTGAAGGAAATAGTATAAGGGATTTGGATTTGTAGTCTCAGGAGAAATACTGCCACACAAATACTGAATTGTCAGCGAAAACCCAGCTGGCTCATTAATGACCATCAGAGTGAGTATAATCTGCTTGCCCCACCTGGTCTGGTCGACATGCGAGGCTCATTATGGTGGACTTATGTTACCTTCACTTGTTACAGGAGGGAATCTTGAATGACTATGGGTCCTCACAATATCCTGTACTTTCCAATGAAAAATAAAAATACAAATTGCCCAAACAATTTTTTTTTTAAAACAACAATCAAACATTGCACCATTCCATTATAAGCAAGCTTTCTTACAGTACAGTTTAAAACTAACAAATGTTCCTCCGAACGGTTCTATCTAGAAGTCGTTAAACCAAGATTCTCCCAACAACCCCACCCGGTCAGAGAAAATAAGTAATTAAAGAACGTCTACAAGCATACAAGACATGAATACAAAAAATTCCAATGCTGATTTATGGATACTTGTACACCCACTTCCTATGGGAGCGGCAGGAAAGTTCATGTTGTTATCCTCTGTGGGAGATATAGATTACGTTAGATAGATTGAGACTCGGGCCTCAAGAACGTCGGGTTTCCTCTCTTTAAGTTTAGTGTTAAACAGCAGTCGCGACTGTTTAAAAAGGTAATCATACGTGTTGGTGATTAATCATATTTTTTACTTCAGTAGGGGTGCCCCACGAAACGCCACGATGAGCTATTATACACGTTAACACGGCATTTGTCCAAGGAGGAACAACACCTTGGGGAGGGGGGATATTATAAGCAATAACATTGTTTTGTAATAACATTAATATTATGCTATTATCATGCGTTGTTATTACTTATGTTCATAGAAGCGGCCTTGGAAAAATGCCATGAAAAGCTACTGTATCTTAACACGGATATACAACTAAACATGGATTTCACCCAAGAGGAAAAAAAACCCCTTGGGAAGGGGGGCAATTGCAGTTGCTACAACCTCCATCGCCTGACCCTTAGTCCTCCTGTCAAGTTTGGTTGAGATTGGAAAAGTAACGACAGAATGTATCACGGTCAAAAAGACAGGACGACAGACAGACACAAACTTGCGTATTTTAGTATGATTCACTTTGATCTGCAGTTCACATTTGGTGATACTGTATAATGTTAGTGAAAAATGGGAACTGCACATCAAATCATAAAAGGTTGAATAATGATGGACTTATCGAACGAGCGCTTAACATGAGAGTATTTTCGAGTTTATCTCAAATGACTCACTGGATTTTGATAATTTTAAACAATAAAATTCTAAATGTCGCTCATACCAGGTGAAAGTTCACTGAATTAACAAATTAATGAAAGAATGGCAAAGTTTACATTTGAAGCCACAGATTAAGGCTCACAGGGTGCAGAATCCAGATAAAAATACCAAACATTACATCTTTCAAACTCTTTAACTGCATTATGAGCTTGCCGACATGGATTAATCATCCTGTTCATGGTAATTGAGGGCTGCAATTGATGAAAACAAAACTTCCTCATTACAAATTAGTGATTAAAGGGTCTGGTTAGACATAATGGGAAGGCCATATACAGACAGGGCAAAGCCGAATCATTGGAGCAGTTGCACAGTTAGCATGTATGAAAGAGTTCACTTTGTTCGTTATTAAGAGAATATTGCAAAGGGGGAGCGGGGAGGGGGGGTGGGGGAGTTGAGGAGGAGGAAAGTAAATATCAGCCTCACGAATACATTGAATTATTTAATTTAACACATACAAAACACTGAAGAGTGTTGGTTCCTCCCACTAACCCACCTCGATGAAAGAGAGATGCCCTCATTTTTTTGGCCATTCAGTTAAGAGAATGGGGGTAGCATGGAACCGCATCACAAATTGCTTCAAAGACATGAAGAGCCAACTAAAAAAAATTAGACTGCCACCATGTGAAGATGACCTCCTCCCTGAAAGTCATGAATGAGTCGGTTGACTTTTAAACAACCTCATCGTGACATTGTAGCTCTCCTGACACCTCTTTGGTTTCTAAAATCTGAGAAATAAAATCCTCAATGCTGTTGCCTTCAGCTGGAATCAACCCTATAACCAATGCGATACCCATCGAGTGCCCTCACTACTGTACCCATGCTTCATAGATTCCCGTTCCTTTCCTGTGTACTCTCCCAAAAAACTCAATATGATATAGACGCCTCTCCCCCTGTCGTCTCCCCCAACTCCTCGTACTAAATTCAAAATGTTTGGCAGGTATGCATGCATGTAAAATACATTTCAGTCATATGAGTGTCTCTTTATGCAGCATTACTATTTTGACATCATCAGAATGAGCCCAAGCCACAACGAAGATCGATTCCTTTGCAATTTCACAACAGTCATTAAGGTATAAGAGAAATCAATTGAGAACATAAAAAAGGAGGGTGCTATGTGGCCCACCGAGCTTGCGCTTTATACACAACCGGAGAGATTCATTTTATTCGATGTACTAACCACTTTCTTATAATAAACCAAATTTAACTTTACATCCACATATAAGCAAAATCCATAGCAAAAATCACACTTAAAAAAAAAACAATCTAAGTTGCATAATACTGCTTTGCCTTTTTTGCATTTTCATTAAAAGTAATTACCAAAACCTCATGTTGAGTTTCAAAGAAAATGCACACTGTCACATACAGATAAATACGCGTTGTGCGTTTGATGCACGTACAGACTGGAGCTGTTTCTTGGCTGCCTTGGCGAATTCAGAAAGGTCCAAGCTGCAAAAGAGAGCACTGCATATCTGAACGAGGTCAAAACACCAATTTTATTTAGATATATAAAGCTTTGTACACAAGAGATTCCAACCATTGGCACGATTAGCATTTCCCTGCAAAGCTAGAGATGAAATCGAACGACGAGCACGGCACAAATTATTCAATGTCACACGAGATAGGAGTGGAAATGAATCCATCAGAGAGTGCAGCACTCAATGCGACAGTGCACCACATAAACCATCTGTAATGGGGTGGCAGTACGTGTTTGCAACAAAAGGACAAGCTTGGTGTGGACAAAGATGCGCCTTATGACTACGTTGTCGGTGATGTTCAAATATCTAGACCTATGAAAACAATTGATTAGCTTGCAGTTATTGCAGCAAAAAATAAAGCAAATGGATAAGCACTTCAAGCAAATGGACATCGGCAGTGACACAGATATGACAGAGAAAAAACTTGTCATCTAACTCATGTAGTGTTGCAGTTGTGTGATGTTTGCAAAGAAAAAATAGTCTGAAGACTTCATCTGTGCTTATTATCCAAGATTTAAAAAAGAAAGTGTGTAGAGAATTAAATTGCATCTTTGAAGAGCTCATTTCTCGAAGAAAGATGCATTGACATTTCTGGCAAGACAAGATGTGGTTCGAGTAATTTAGAGCTTCCATCTGCAAAACTGTCAAATAGGCAAAGCAGGGAAGGCTTATTAGGGAGGCAGGAAAAGGAAGAGATCAAAAGTAGGCATTTGGGGAAGGCTGACAAAGTGACTCACAAAGTGACATCACGAATGGTGCATTGTGCAATAGCTGTGCACCCTGCAAGTTAAACGGGCCGTGAATTAACTAAATAGGACGGATTCAGAGAATTTGTAGGTAAAGTCGCTGTGGTGAGAACAAAGCAGGGAATTCCTAACCTTCCCCTTGCAGAGGTCAATAAATTGATGTTTGCTCTACAAATTGGTATGATTGTCAATGAATGAGCATTTTGGATGAGCCCTTGGTTTAAGTATACCACTGAAGTGCACAGTGACATTCTGATTTCACCAAAATATAAAGAATCCAGCACAAACAAACTAAACAACTGCTTAACAATATGAATGAATGTTAAAAAGAGAGAAGTGGTTGTGTAGATGCATACCTCTCGAAATATTTTATGAATCATGAAAGATTGACCTGTAAGACTTTCCCATCTGACGACTTCAATCAGTCATGGTGGTGGGATACTCAGTTAAAACACCATAAACGAAGTTAATTAATACAAACCACATATATAAATATATATACATACATATATACAGTATACATACACATAACATATATATATATATATATAGTATGTGTGTGTCCAGTATGTGTGTATATATATATATATATAATATATACATGTATATTATATATATATATATTATATACAGTGGGGGAAACAAGTATTGATACACTGCCGATTTTGCAGGTTTTCCCACTTACAAAGCACGTAGAGGTCTGTAATTTTTATCATAGGTACACTTCAACTGTGAAAGACGGAATCTAAAACAAAAATACTGAAAATCACATTGTATGATTTTTAATAATCAATTTGCATTTTATTGCATGAAATAAGTATTTGTTGCATCAGAAAACAGAACTTAATATTTGGTACAGAAACCTTTGTTTGCAATTACAGGGATCAGACGTTTCCTATAGTTCTTAACCAGGTTTGCACAGACTGCAGCAGGGATTTTGGCCCACTCCTCCATACAGATCTTCTCCAGATCCTTCAGTTTCGGGGCTGTCGCTGGCAACACAGACTTTCAGCTCCCTCCAAAGATTTTCTATTGGGTTCAGGTCTGGAGACTGGCTCGGCCACTCCAGGACCTTGAGATGCTTCTTACGGAGCCACTCCTAGTTGCCCTGGCTGTGTGTTTTGGGTCGTTGTCATGCTGGAAGACCCAGCCACGCCCCATCTTCAATGCTCTTGTTGAGGGAAGGAGGTTGTTGGCCAAGATCTCGCGATACATGGCCCCATCCATCCTCCCCTCTATACGGTGCAGTCGTCCTGTCCCCTTTGCAGAAAAGCATCCCCAAGAATGATTGTTTCCACCTCCATGCTTCACGGTTGAGATGGTGTTCTTGGGGTTGTACTCATCCTTCTTCTTCTCCAAACACGGCGAGTGGAGTTTAAACCAAAAAGCTCTATTTTGGTCTCATCAGACCACATGACCTTCTCCCATTCCTCCTCTGGATCATCCAAATGGTCATTGGCAAACTTCAGACGGGCCTGGACATGCGCTGGCTTGAGCAGAGGGACATTGCGTGCGCTGCAGGATTTTAATCCATGACGGCGTAGTGTGTTACTTATGGTTTTCTTTGATACTGTGGTCCCAGCTCTCTTCAGGTCATTGACCAGGTCCTGCCGTGTTCTGGGCTGATCCTCACCTTTCTCATGATCATTGAGGCTCCACGAGGTGAGATCTTGCATGGAGCCCCAGACCGAGGGAGATTGACTGTTATCTTTAACTTCTTCCATTTCTAATAATTGTGCCACAGTTGTTGCCTTCTCACCAAGCTGCTTGCCTATTGTCCTGTAGCCCATCCCAGCCTTGTGCAAGTCTACAATTTTGTCCCTGATGTCCTTAGACAGCTCTCTGGTCTTGCCCATTGTGGAGAGGTTGGAGTCTGATTGATTGAGTGTGGACAGCTGTCTTTTATGCAGATAACGAGTTCAAACAGGTGCAGTTAATACAGGTAATGAGGTGGAGAATGGGAGGGCTTCTTAAGACCAAAACTAACAGGTCTGTTGAGAGCCGTAATTCTTACTGGTTGGTAGGTGATCAAAACTTATTTCATGCAATAAAATGCAAATTAATTATTTTAAAATCATACAATGTGATTTCAGGAATTTTTGTTTTAGATTCCGTCTTTCACAGTTGAAGTGTACCTATGATAAAAATTACAGACCTCTACGTGCTTTGTAAGTGGGAAAACCTGCAAAATCGGCAGTGTATCAATACTTGTTTCTCCCCACTGTATATGTGTGTGTGTCCAGTATGTATGGATGTGTTATATATATATATATATATTGTGTGTGTGTGTGTGTCCAATATGTATATTGTTACGAATTTGGAATTCGATTGCACACAACATACAGGTTCTTTAGTCAGCTATGTCGATAAGTGCTTGTTCCCTAGATAGCTCACCTTTCATTGTTTAAATGTTCAGAAATCGATTAGATGTGCTGCGGATCGATTTAATAGGTAGGAACGAACAATGGAGACATCCCTCCCCCTTTTCTGCGAAGAGGAAGAAGAACCCTGCCGTCCCGTGATTCATGATGTCAACAACTCCCTCCCACCCGTGGTTGAGCGGGGGGATGGATCACGAGGGCATGAGTCACGCCGGGCGCGGGGGAGGGGGGCGGAGAAGGATAGACGAGATCCTTTCTTTGTTCTTGATAGTAAGCTTTTTGCTTCGGCAGAGAGTAGTCGTTCAGCAGACCTTCGGTCCTGTTTGGCTTGGGTTAGGGTTGAGGCGTTCGAAGCTTTTTGCTTCGGCTGGCTCAGTGAGCTTCGGCTGAGGCCTGGCTCAGGAGTAGGCTTTTTGGAGGCTTTTTGCTTTGGTGGTTCAGTGAGCTTCGGCTTCTGCTTGGCTCGGGAGAGCTTTTTGCTTCGAGTTGCTTTGTTTTGGAAGAAAGTTGAGCCGGTTGCTCGCTCGAGCTGCGAATGGTGGCTTCTTCTTCTTCTTGGTTCGTGGAGCTCTTTGTTCTCCATTTTGGTTCCCGGCTTGGTGCGGACTCATCGACCTCTTCTTGGAGGTGGTTCCTCGGGGAAGCGACGCATCGACGGGAAGGATCGGCGCCTCGTCTCACCAGCACGTGTTGAGAAGCGCGGAGGATTCGTGGGAGCTCGGGAAGGATCGCGCGCTCACGGCGATTGGATCCAGCTCGCTCTCGCTGGAGCCCGGGTCCGAACAACTTGAAGACCACACGAGGTGGAGAGGTTCGAGATAGGCTCTGGGTTTCAGCTCACCTGTCTCCGAGCTGGAGCTCGTTATTAAAGGCCTCTGCCACCATTTCTTGGTGTGTGTGTGTGTGTGCGTACGTGTGTCCGTGGGCCGTCTAATAAGTAGGAAATTGTTAATTTTGTGTGCTGTAAATGTTTGCATCGCATTTCATAAAGTCGGTATAGTTCTGCTCTTACATGCTTCCTAGTTCCCCATTATTATTAATAAATACCCAATTGTTAAATGTTTTCAGCTCGTCGCGTCGATTCTTCATTGATTGAGCATTTCGTGTGTTGGGAGTTAGAAAGCCGTTGGTTTGCCGTAAAGGGGGACATTTGGACCGACAGTTCTCGCGATTAAGCCGCTCGGAATCGCGCACGGGACAGGCTCGCCTCGGTGGTTGTTCCGTCGAGGGTGGAATACCCGGTAGTTGGATCACGTGGGTATTTTAGGTACATTGAAGATTGGCAATGACCCTACCCCACGTGATCTGCCGATTGGCGGATTTCGGTTCTTGTACAAGAGGACCCGTCGCTCGGACTTATCCAGGCAGCGATCTATATTCCGGGCGATCGGTCGGGCCGACTCGACTTGCGGCTCCGTTCAGAGCGGTCGGTTGGCGGCGACCCCGGCCCGTAACATTTGGTTGTCAGGAAGTGGGAGATACGAACCCCTCCGCCTCCGTAGCAAAATTCACGGAGTCAGATCAGGGGTATACGGAGCAACCCCCCCCCACCCCCCGTGTCCCCAAATTACGAGCGTTATAAATTTTATTCCAGCACGCAAATGTTCAGCCAAGGCGAGTTGAGCCAGGTGGGTAGTGAGGTGGATGTAGAGTTAAAGAATCCATGGTCGAGGACGCCATCGCCATCGGGTTGACCGACCAAGAGGTTGGGAAATACGGCGATGCAACAAGTATCTGGTTCTCCGTTTATTATTCAACCGCACCACGAATAGTAGTCAGTGGAGCGCCTGTGCAGGAACTTTTCCAGGCAAACAAACTCGGAGTCACAAGATGGCGGCGCGGCCGTACCTCAGCCGGCACGAGGCGTGAGCGGGCTGCTATTAATAGTGCAACGAATGCATAATACAAGGCGGGGCACCAACCAACGATTCAAACCACGTGGTCATGGCAGGCGAGGCAGGCGACATTGGCGGGCTTCGGCACAATTGGAGGAGAATGGGAAAAAAGCTAGAAGAGGAAAAACGGAAACACAATTTGGAGTTGGAACAACTGAAGCGAGAGGTAAGAATAGGCAATCAGGACAGAAAAGCCTCAAACGATGATAAAAATGAAAGAGGATCGCCTGGATACCTAAAGAAATACGGTAGGGAAATGAACGAAATGAGGAAGGAAGCATGCAAAAGAGGTGAGGAGGCGAGAGAGGAATTATGGAAAAAACTTCTGAGATTCGGGAACATCAAAACAAAGACGGAATTACAAAACGACCTGAGGATGTTGATGAGGAAAGAAAGAGAACGGAGAATGAAACGTTAAGGAACCACACTGTGCAGATAGAACACTTAGAGCCAAAGCAAGGTTGGCAGTGTGTGGAGATGAGAAAGGAATTAGAAAAAAAACTTCTGAGATTCGGGAACAATCAAAGCAAAGAGACGGAATTACAAAACGAGCTGAGGATGTTAAGAGAGGAAAGAAAGAGAACGGAGAATGAAACTTTAAGGAACCAACTGTGCAGATCGAACAGTTAGAAGCAGAAGCAAGATTAAAAATGTAGATGCAAGAGAAGAGTATTGAAAGAAACAACGAGATTGGAGAAGGAAGAACATGAGAGACAGTGGGAAAGGAACAAAAGGAAAGACAAGAACAACTAAAAAAGGAAAGCAAGTTGAAGTACGCGGAGATCGTGAAAGAACGACGAATGAAACGGGAAAGGAGATCGGCAATTGAAAGAAATGATGAGATTGGAGAATGAAGAACATGAGAGACGGTGCGGTAGAAAACAAAAAACGATATGAATTTGAAATTAATCAACTCGAGGCGAGGCAAAGATGGAGTCCACAGAGATGGAAAAGCTCCGGAAAGAAAATGAACAACTAAAGAGGCTCAGAAGGAAGAACGACTCAAATGGGAAGGAAAATGGAGCGAGGAAGGAAAAGGAAATAATAAACGGAGGGTAGCGGTGACAACGACAGAGACGCAGGAAATAGAATAACAGAGACACGGGAGATAGAGGAGAGAGGGGGTGAAGTGGACGACACAAAGGACGAACACACACACATGGAGGTTAGTGAGGGACAATGGGGTTGAGCTTGAGGAATGTGTTGGGACCCGATGCAAGCAGCAGGATAGCCTCCTTCAGGAACGAAGGGAGGAAATGTGCCCCCTTGAAGCAGATCGCGACGAGGTGGGTCCGGTCGAGCTTTGCGAGTTAGGGGGGGCGAGTGCTGTTAACGGGTGCACGTGGAGCTTGGGGTTTGGAGACCCGGGAGCGCTTGAGGGGAGCGCAAATCCCCAGCGTGGTTCGTCCCGGTGTGTGTGGTTTACGAGTGTGGCGAAATGCGTGCTGGAAAGCACGCTATTGTTGTGAGTGAAACCCTGTGTGTAAGTGTTATGCGTGTGTAAGCGATTCCCGTGTGTGAGTGAAACCCCGTGTATGGAAGAAGCACGATCGCTCTGCGTGAGCGAAAAGGTGTTTAAGGGAGAAGCGCCGTGTGTGAAAGAAACGCGTGTGTGAGGTCGCGGTATGAAAGAGAAATGGCGGTTGGTATGCGAGAGGGCACAACCGCCTGTCCGAGTGCCATGGTGGAGTGTGTGAGCGTCAGGGCACGTGAGAATGTGCGCGTGAAGTGCGACAAAGACGGTGCCTGACGAGGGACAAGGCCGTGTGGTGGCATAATGGTTTGAGGACCGTGCCGGATTGGCACAGCAGCGCGCACGGGGTCCGTGCCGTGTTTCGCACGAGGCCGCCAGTGTGCGCGCCTGCGCGAGTGAAATCCGGTGCGGAAACGTCCCCATGGATACAAGCCGATCCCGCGGACGGACAAAAGGTAGGCTGGAAATGTGAATTTGATTCGGACGGATTCTCACGTGGCCGTGTTTGTAAAGCTCCGATGAGCAGAGAGCATTGCTGGTGTGGGGAACCCTCGAACGCGGGACTTGCTTTGGGTATGCGCAGTGACGTCGTGGCTGCATGGTCGAAATCCGGCAGAAGGGAATCCCTGCGGATGTTACCGTCCAAGGGGACGAGGTGCCGCGAACAGCTGCCATGACGTCACGGGCAGGTTGCGAATTGCCGCGCTGGTGTGCGCAGGAAAAAAAAAAAAAAAAAAAGCAAGAGCCTCGCCACTTTCGAGTGGACACGAGCCCCAGGCAGGGGGTGGAAGACCCCCCTTGCTTAAGGGCACAGGAACTACTAGTTAGGGAGATGGCTGTTAGCGATCGACCGGCCTCATGGGCAGGGACAAGGCCTCATGGAGCCTGTGGAATGGATTAGTTAGAGGATTTCAGTTTAGATTTAGGAAATGGAATTTTTGGGATTTTTGGAGACACGGACAGACATGGAAATGTGTAGAGGGGACGTAGCTTAGCTACGTAGAGTAAATGGAACGTGCATGAGTTTTTAAGGATGACGAGGGAGCACGAGTTAGTCAGGGGATTTTAATTAGGAAGAATGGCAGTGTGGAGTGTTGGTGTGAGTGGAAAAGAGTGAAAAGTGTACAATGAGTGAGTATGGGACAGCGGGCCCAAGTGTGTGAGTGGAGCGAATGTGGTATGCATGGTGCGATGACTGATTTGGGGAGGAGTGATTCCCACCAAGAGACCCCAGGGTCAGTTTAATGTTAGTTAGTGGGTAGTTAAATTTACTAAAAGGAAGTCGTTTTGTTGTGGTGTCGAGAGAAGGCACGAAACCCGTTTGGAGGTGGCAAGAGTTCATGGACCGGCTGGGAGCGTGGCTGTGGAAAGGTGAGTTTTGTTTCGTGGGCACCCCGGGCACCGGACTAGTCGGCCAGAGTAGGCCAAGGGCCCAAGAGGGGCCGGGATAGTGTAGTGGGCATGGTCGACCCGTCGGAAACGGGACACGTAGCGCCAGAATGCCACGGGCAGTGTAGTGGGCACGGGCGACCCTCGGAAAGGGACCCGGGCATCAACACGCCACGTGGGCACGGAGGGGGTCAATGCCAGAGAGGGAACCCCCCGCGTTTATAGGGAGCAGCTAGGCTCGAGGCAGCCTGGGGGTGCCATGGTTAGAGTTCGGCAGAGGGGGAGTTCCTGCCAGTTGAGCCACGCTGCCCAGCCAGGAAATTGTGCGAGGACACGGATGAAATTTGAGGGCAAGGGCCCAAATTTATAATGGACACCAACACAGGCGATGGGAATCATGGTTTTTAGAAACCGATAGTTTAAAAGTGTCAGGCTTTTTGGAAAGCCCCGGGTAGTTTCAGGTGTAATAAATGTTAGGGTAGTTAGGAGATGTACCCCTTCGCACCATCCATCCCTTCGCTCGTTGTAGGCCGCTGGACTCACCTAGGTAGATTGCCTGAACTCTGAGGAGGCCATTCTGAGGCTTCATTGGGGCTCGAGACAGGACGCTAGTCTCTCCCTATTCCCCTCCAGAGAGGGAACATAGGGGTTGGAGTAGGCTAGGTGGACATGATAGGCTCGCCAGACAATGACGATAAAGGGGTTAGGGAGCGATTATAAAAGGGAAATAAAAATAAAAAGGGGCGAAATTTTGTTGTGTTTTGTGGCAAATTAAGGGAGTGGGTATGGACAGACAGGCAAAGGCGATAGAGTGGGGGGAGACAGTAGGCTAGGTCCGAGCCGCCTTCAGAGCGGCCGGCACCACCGCACTCCTCCAAACCTGATGGAACCACACCAGAGGCCGGCCAGCTTCACCTGCGGCCTGTTGTGCTGCAGCGCCTGTTCTGCATGGACTTGCCTTGCCATGCCTCGTTTGCCTGCCTCTGCCATGACCCCATGCCTGCTAGCCTTGTTTGCGTTTGCCCCTGTGTCCATCCATCACCATGTGCGCCAGGAACATCCAGTTTTGCAAGGACTGCCCTGAGCAGCCCGTGCATCCATCATGCTCATTTGTGTTTTGCGACCATCTCCATCCATTCCCCTGCATCAATGAACTTTGAAATGACTTTTACCTTCTCCCCTTTCACAGATCACAAGTCCTGGGCCATGGTTAAGTAATGGATAAGTCAAATGAAAATTGTAAATACGTGGACCTCACCTGGCATGTTTGTTTACCGCCGGCATTTTAGTTAAGTTGTCCGAATGAGTCTGTGAGAGTTTGTTTAGTTAGTTTACGCAGCGCATTAGGTTATTTATTTTTGGACACGTTATAAGAAATGCCGCACTCAGGGATCCGAAGTAGAACGTACTAGGGGAAAACTTACACATGCTGGTCACACGAAAATTTGACGACTCGGGACGAGTCTGTAAAAAGGGGAGGGGTAGTGTTACGAATTTGGAATTCGATTGCACACAACATACAGGTTCCTTTAGTCAGCTATGTCGATAAGTGCTTGTTCCTAGATAGCTCACCTTTCATTGTTTAAATGTTCAGAAATCGATTAGTGCACTGCGGATCGATTTAATAGTTAGGGAACGAACAATGGAGACACCCTCCCCCTCTTCGCGAAGAGAGAAGAAGAACCCTGCCGTCCCGTGATTCATGATGTCAACAACTCCCTCCCACCCGTGGGTTGAGCGGGGGATGGATCACGAGGGCATGAGTCACGCCGGGCCGGGGGAGGGGGGGCGAGAAGGATAAGGACGAGATCCTTTCTTTGTTCTTGATGAGTAAGCTTTTTGCTTCGGCAGAGAGTAGTCGTTCAGCAGACCTTCGGGTCCTGTTTGGCTTGGGTCAGGGTTGAGCGCTTCGGAAGCTTTTTTGCTTCGGCTGCTCAGTGAGCTTCGGCTGAGGCCTGGCTCGGGAGGAGCTTTTTGCTTTGGTGGTTCAGTGAGCTTCGGCTTCTGCTTGGCTCGGGAGAGCTTTTTGCTTCGAGTGCTTTGTTTTGGAAGAAAGTTGAGCGGTTGCTCTGACTCGAGCTGCGAATGGTGGCTTCTTCTTCTTCTTGGTTGGTGGAGCTCTTTGTTCTCCATTTTGGTTCCCGGCTTGGTGCGACTCATCGACCTCTTCTTGGAGGTGGTTCCTCAGGGAAGCGACGCATCGACGGGAAGGATCGGCGCCTCATCTCACCAGCACGTGTTGAGAAGCGCGGGAGGATTCGCGGGAGCTCGGGAAGGATCGCGGCTCACGGCGATTGGATCCAGCTCGCTCTCGCTGGAGCCCGGGTCCGAACAACTTGAAGACCACACGAGGTGGAGAGGTTCGAGATAGGCTCTGGGTTTCAGCTCAACTGTCCCCGAGCTGGAGCTCGTTATTAAAGGCTCTGCCACCATTTCTTGGGTTGTGTGTGCGTACGTGTGTCCGTGGGGCGTCTAATAAGTAGGAAATTGTTAAGTGCTTTGTGTGCTGTAAATGTTTGCATCGCATTTCGGTAAAGTCGGTATAGTTCTGCTCTTACATGCTTCCCTAGTTCCCATTATTATTAATAAATACCCCAATTGTTAAATGTTTTTAGCTCGTCGCGTCAATTCTTCATTGATTGAGCATTTCGTGTGTTGGGAGTTAGGAAAGCCGTTGTTTGCCGTAAAAGGGGGACATTTGGACCGACGGTTCTCGGCGATTAAGCCGCTCGGAATCACGCACGGGACAGGCTCGCCTCAGCGGCTTGTTCCGTACGAGTTCCGTCGAGGGTGGAATACCCCAGTAGTTTGGATCACGTGGATATTTAGGTACATTGAAGATTGGCAATCGACCCTACCCCACGTGATCTGCCGTTGGCGTATTTCGGTTCTTGTACGAGGACCCGTCGCTCGGACTTATCCGGGCGGCGCTCTATATTCGGGCGATCGGTCGGGCCGACTCGACTTGCGGCTCGTTCAGAGCGGTCGGTTGGCGGCCGACCCCCGGCCCGTAACAATATATATTGTATATATATATATATATATATATTATATATATATATATATATATTATATATATATATATATATATATATGTATATATAGTGTCCAAAAAAATATACAACTTTTAAAATGCTTCGTTTGATCCTAAAAAAGCAGTAATTTTGTCATTAATGCTTCATTTTCTTGTTGCAGAGACCCTTAGTTTATTTGATACCAGGCAGGCGCCAGAAAAATGCCAAGACTGACAGTACAACAACGGACGAAAATTGTTGAACTTTGGCACCAGACGAAAAATGTCATACGGGTGCAACGTCTTTACTAGAACATTTCGGTATCACTTGCGCCATGCACCAAACTTTCGGACAATAAAGTGCACCATCGCAAAGTTTACCAATGTGGGAACCATCTCTAACCTTCACAAGGATCACAGTGTTCAGAGAGGACAGGTCGTAGTGAAGAAAATGTGGAAATGGTGAGACAGGCGGTCGTTCAGAGTCCAAAAAAATCGATTCGACGACTTTCTTGCCGAGACAAACATTCATAAGAGCCCGTTCAGAGGATCCTTCGCCAAGACATTCATGCTTTCCATACAAAATTCAAACGGAAATGGTGCTTACTGATCAACAGAAACGCAAACGACTAGACTTTGCAAATTTGTTCTCAGGAAGTTGGAGGAAGATGCAGACTTCCTCAAAAAAACTTCACATGACGGACGAATGCCATGCTCACTTGTCCGGGGAGTAAACAAGCAAAACTTTCGGTACTGAGGAACTGAAAATCCTGGTAATGCATCAACTGAACTGGTCTCTCGATCTGTTCTCAAAGTCACCATGTGGGTGGCGGTTGGTTGGTATGGATAATTGGTCCATACTTCTTTGAAGATGACCAGGGACGCACTTGCACGGTAACCAGAGGAACTATCGCGAAATGATTCAGGAATTCTATCTGCCTGAGCTACGTACTCAGGCCTGTAGGGAAAACAACCTGATCCAGATGAGAAAGCCAGTGGTTCCAGCAGGATGGGCACCGCCCCATACAGCCAGCGAAACAAGGCGTTTTCTCAACCAACATTTTGAGGGCCGCTTTATCTCCCTCTACGAAGACGTTGAGTGGCCACCATTCCCCTGACCTTACTCCTCCAGAGTTCTTCGTGGGGGTATCTCAAGGACAGGATCTATGGAAACCCTAGGCCTCAGACTCTTTGATCAGCTGAAGGAAAACATCCACCGAGAAATCCAGAACATTCCTCGAAACGTTTCCCAAAGTGATGGAACATGACAACGCGTTTGCAGGCAGTGATCGGACAACGTGGAGCCTACGTCGAACATGTGTCTAAAGAAAACGACGATTCTATACAAAATTTAAATTTGGTGGCAATTTTGACATTGGTACAATAAACTTCAACCTTTCGCTTTCTATCCAGCCATATATCTTTTTTAAATATATGTTATGACCATCCTCTTTGCAGATGAAAAGTTGTATATTTTTCTGGGACACCTGATATATATATATACATATATATATATATATATATTCTTCTTCTTCTTTCAGCTGCTCCCGTTAGGGGTCGCCACAGCGGATCATCCATATGATCCGCATAGTGATTTGGCACAGATTTTACGCCGGATGCCCTTCCTGATGCAACCTGGTCGCCTCTTACGACACAGGGATATGGTACACCTATTTTAACCGGCAGTACACCGGGCCCAGTACACTGGTACTCACTTTGCCGACCTCGGAAGGATGACAGGCTGAGTCAACTCCTGGTTGTGTATTAACTCAAGCGGCCAACGGGGCTTGAACTCAGGACCTTTTGGATCCAAGCCACTACCCTAACCACTACGTCAACACCAGGATATATATTATATATTATATTATATATATATATATATATAATATAATATATATATATTATATATATAATAAATCGTCAGGAGCACACTGACACTAGGTTTGACATTTTTTCATTTTTTTGTATACATTGTCGAAGCTCATTTCAAGATAACACAACGCACAGCAGGGCGGCAGGAGGCAAGAGTGGTGGGACAGGGAGGACAACACAGTGGGAACAGAGACATACGGAGAATTGTGGAAAGGAGAGGGATGGGGCGGGGAACACGGGGTATACAAGGTTGACACCACAGGGGATTTCAGGACCTTACACGACAGGGAACTTTCGGGAAGGAAGGCAGGGAATTTGCAGGAGGTGGGTTTGGGGTGGATCAACAGGGGTAGAAAAGATCATGGTTTTGGATGGGGGAAGATAAGAGGTGATGGTGAACAGTTGTTTTGAAGACCTGGAGGGAAGAATGGGATTGAAGAGAGTGTGGGAGTATATTCAAAAGGTGTGGAAAACGAAGAAAGAAAGAGTGAAGGTGAGCAGTGATTTTGTTTTACCAGTTTTACCAGTAGGGGGTTGCTGGCAGACCTTGAGCGCCCTGTGGAAATATGGGGGGTGGGAGGGGGTGACATATCATACACAGAGAGGGGGGGGGCGAGCCGGAGAGGAGATAGTAGAAGACAGAAATACTACCGACCTGCCTGCGGTGAGAGAGTGGGAGGCCCAAAGACTCGGCCTCACCACGGGAGATACCAATGATCCCAAATGCCTTGGTTTCCACAGCGTGAAGCCAAGAAAGGTGAGAGGCAGGAGCACCAGCCCAGGGGGAGAGCAGTACTCCATCAGGCTGCAGGCAAAAGCTTTGTATGTGGTCAGGAGCTCAGGTGGGCCAAGGAAAGACTTTGCACGACAGAGGATGTCATGCTGTGACTGAGTTTGGAGGCCAGGTTGGAAATGTGGCTTTCCCTGGAAAGATCATGGCAGATAGTGAGATCCAGAAGCTTGAATGAAAGTTCTTCAAGAGGATTGTTGAGAAAGTAGAGGATGGTCCTTTCGGAGAGTATTCGTGAGAGTGTGAGTTGAAGAGTGTGAGTTGACATGACAATGACTTGTACAAAAGCCAATAAAAAATGGTGCGTTGGAATTATTTTATTCGAAATATTCAAGGACACTGGAACATACTGCAGAACAAGTAACAAACAGATAGACAGACAGGGGTGAAAATATAACCACATAACCTCAGTCCACCTCTGGTGGCAGAAGTAAACATGAACATGCTGCAAAGAGTATTTTCCTTCACTGAGAAGGAAGTAAGAAATTACTATTAATTCAGACAGATGATCACTGAGGACTCGTGAACAAGTGATAAAACTTGTCCAGCAGCTGAGCGGACGTGTAGCATTGGGATTCTCATGTATGTGCTACTTGTAAATGTCTGCAGCTGTAGAGGAACCTGGGTAGAGTTTGAAACAGCAAAGGGCTTACCTTGTGTAGCTTTTCTTGGTTGCTTTATGCAGCTATCTTTAGCTTGAAGAGCATGGGGATTAATTTATGGAAATCTTAGCCACCTGGGGTAATTGATTAGGTGAGAATGGAAAGGGTATTCCCTCCAATTACAGGTGAGATATGTTATTGGATTTTGTTATATACATACTGTGTATATATAGGTAGTGGACAAAAAAATGGAAACAACAGTAAACGCAGGACATAAAGTGTGGTCTGGTGTGGCCCATGTGTTAATTAAGCAAATAGGATTCCAGCATGCTTAGCGTCATGTATAAAAATGTTGCACAGGCCTGATTGCCAATAATTAATATTATAGCCAGCATGGAAGGCTGCAAGAGTAGACCCCGCCTCCCTCCCCCAATGCCCATAGAGTACGTGTGGTCGCCCAATGGTTTGATGAGCTGATGTTATCCGTATGTCATGGCCTTCTCAGTCACCAGATCTGAACTCAATCGAGCATTTATGAGACATTCTGGAACGACGTCCGAGACAGCGTTTTCCACCTTCATCAAAACAGGTTGAGCTGATTGGCTTTCTCGTGGAAGAATGGTGCTGCATCATCCCTCCTGAAGAATTCAAAACGCTGGTGGACTCTATGCCACGGCACATACAGGCTGCGTACTGGCCACACGTGGTGGCCCAACGCCCTATTAAGCGACGTTACATTGGTGTTTCCATTTTTTTGTTCTCTACCTGGACATATACAT
Organism: Eptatretus atami; assembly: GCA_035128595.1. Taxonomy (NCBI): domain Eukaryota; kingdom Metazoa; phylum Chordata; class Myxini; order Myxiniformes; family Myxinidae; genus Eptatretus; species Eptatretus atami. The sequence goes on from CM068967.1 coordinate 56,634,360, forward strand.
ACATACACTGGTGCATGAACTTTTTTCCCCCAGATTGCAAATAAATACATATGTTAAATGCATAAATATAGAATACATTATATACATTACATAAAAAAACATATCCACAAAACAGATGGTATGATTTACAGCAAGTCTTTAATTGGTTCCTTTAAGAAGAGGAAAAACATCTCCAAGTCAAGGCAGCACGAGCACTGTCAGGCTGTCCACCCTTCGAGAGAGACTACAAATTAAAGCACATCGTACACTGCGTTATTGGCTTTAATTTCATAGTGGATGGCATGCATTGTGTTTCACATTATAATTAGCTGACAAAATGACAAAAATTTTAGACCAATGATAAAGTTTCCTTCATAACATTGTCATCCGTTGTTCTATACCCGAATGCATGGTCAGTCGTTTTATAGATTAATTCGCTCGATGCAGCATGATCATTCCAACCGATTGAGTGCAGTTGTTCTGTTGAGACTAATATACCCTGAAAAAATGATGGCTGCAAATTTTTCTTTAATTAATTATCACATGCAGTATGGGAGCAGAGATTCATTGCTAGAATTGGTGTATATGGTTGCTTGAAAATAACACGGTCTTTCTTCCTCTTTGCTATACAATTTGCAAGTTGTGTGAGCAGCAGCTGCGGAACAAATTTGAAAACTGCAAATTATTCCCGACAATGTAAAACTATTTCTGTAATATCAAATTAATATTTTATCAAGTATCGGAGGGAGGTGGGTGGGGGGTGGGGTACGTGGACGTACAAGGTCCTTGGGGCAATCATGCAGGAAGCGAACAACACTCTAACTTGCATATTCAAACCCAGCAAATCCATCCTCAATTATCGCTCTACCTTAAGTTACAGAAACAGTTTGCATTGATCTTACAGTAAGACTTGAATCACAGTGCAGCAGCAAAATTGTACGGTTAAGTATGGTCCAACTGATGAGAGTTTTTAGACGGATGGGTTGTGTGCATGGCATCGAATCAGCCCATAATCATCACCCTGGTGCTTAACAGGCAGAGAACACTGTGTTAACAAGAAGGATATGGTCTTTCATCGTGGAAATTAAATTAACTGCTGAATCAGTAATTACCCCCGCGACCGGAGGTGGACAGAGGTTATGCATTCACCTCTGTTTGCCTGTTTGTGAGCAGGATATCTCCAAAAGTTATGGATGGATGACAAAACGTGGTGGATGAGTTAGGTAGGTGACAAGAACAAGCAGATTAGATTTTGATGAGTGACAAGGACGAACGGTCCGGATGCAGATCCGGCCTACCAGTGGGATATAAAACTTAAACTGTTCAGCCTGGTGGATATATGTGCTCTCCCGAGCACCGTTGAAGATGTGGATGTAAAAATTCGCATTTTGCATATTTTGGCATTCCTGCTTTGTAATGATTTTGTAACAAAGCTTCAATCACAAATCGCTGACATTAAATGAATGGGTAATTCAAATTTCTACCTGCAATATGTTGATTACATTCATAAACAGGCTTAGCCTCAAATGACAAACGTTTCTTCAATAACCTTTAACAAAAAAAAAAATGTTAGTTACTTCCTCTTCACCATTTCAAAATGATAAGAACAATATGGCATATTAGGTACAACATTTATCTTTCAAGTTAATCTGCTGGATTTGTCTAAAATGAGGGCAAATATCCTGGTTGTGAAATAAAATTTGGCATCAACATTACTCATGTCTGTTCTCCTGTCATTTCAAAAGTGAATGTTGAGCTTTTAAACACAGTGTGGAAAGCGGCCGCCGTAAACGAGCAACAGACAAACGCATGGACAGACACCACGGTTCACACCACACAATCGATGACTTCCCTTGCAAGGAACTTCAACACAGAAAGAGACCATTCGGCCCATCAAGCCGATACGTTGGTTGCCAACCTATGACAATATATTTTTTGGATACAGTCAAGGCTCATGGAAGAGCTAGAAGACTAAATGCATCGTGACGCAACAGAACAAAAGGAACAGCAGTGAGAGGGTGGGGAACACCAACAATAGAGTTGAAGAACAAATCAGAGGGAGAATTGGACAACCATTAGGGTATGGAGGAATGGAGTGGACAGGATGGATAAAAGAGAAACTTTCCCCTCCCCCCCCCAATTCTTCCTATTCCGGAAACTTCTCCCCTCCCCCCCCCTAATTCTTCCTATTCCCCTCCTCTCCCTCCCTCCCCTCCCTCATCCACTCTTCTCCTCTCTCTCTCTCTCTCTCTCTCTCTCTCTCTCTCTCTCTCTCTCTTCTCTCTCTCTCTCTCTCTCTCTCTCTCTCCCACTCCCCACTACCCCCTCTTCTTCTCCTCTCTCCCCTCCCCTCTTAAAAAAAAAGATCACAGAGAAAAGAGAAACGTAGAAGAGACAACATGAGATGCTTCTAGCTCGAGTTATGGTCTGCAAAATGATTTTCAATTAAGGGCCACATGACCTTTGACCTTTTGAACCTATAATCTAAAGAGTTTATCTCTGTATGGCAGTCCATCATTTTGCTAGTTTGAATGAAAGCCCTTCATTGGTTCACAAGTTATCACACAAACAAAGATTTTTAATTGAAGGCCGCATTTACCTTAGATCATTGATATTTTGAACCAAAAATCGAATCAGTTCATCTTTCTATGACATTCCATAACTGCACCAAGTTTGGTTGAAATCCCTTTCGTGGTTCTCAAGTGATCGTAGCAACAAAACACCGATAACTGACGGACGGACAGCCCAAAAAAACAATACCCCCGGCCTTGACTGTGGAGGCGTAAAACAAGTTGTGCGGTGGATAATGAGTGCTCTGCTGTATTCATACATACCACAATGGCTGGAGACAATGCATTTGATTGTTAAAAACAACAACAAAAATAAAAACAAAGAACTAAATCTGGACTACATTTCCCCAATCTCCCACTGTGGGATAATCACTTTTGAAGAAACATTCATGCAATGAACTAAAACAGCTTTGAGTACAACTTGCACAATGCCTTCTAATTCTCATGGACTCCAAATACAAAATGTTGTGGATGAATCAAAGTACTTCTCAAAAGGTTTTGGTTCTTAATATCATCCTTCACACCGCCAGCTGAAGAGCACTTTGCCGTGCTTTGCATGACGGGGAGGCATCAGAGGAGGGAGGTTGAAACAAACAACAAAAGAAAATAAGTCAGTTATCTGGCACTATAGTCCATTTGCCATTTGGAGAACCTGGCAATGGTCTATAGTATAAGGTTTTTTGGTGGATTTGCTATAAAGAGAGAGATTCAGGGACGCCCCATGG
>CM068967.1:56659022-56674785 GCA_035128595.1 Eptatretus atami
AAGGTTCTGCAAGGAACATTGCCAGGTAAGACAAAGTTAAAAACAAAAATCAAAGAGGTTCATGGTGCAAAATCGAATGTATGGGCATTTTGTGTGAATTTTTATGTGCAATGATATATGAATGTATATATATATATATATATATATATATATATATATATATATATATATATATATCCACTGATGAACCAAAACATTATGACCACCTGCTAATATGCTGTTGGTCCTCCATGTGCGCGCCAAAACACATGGACTCTACAAGACCCCTGAAGGTGTCCTGTGGTATCTGGCACCAAAACACTAACAGCAGATCCTTCAAGTCCTGTACGATGTGAGCTGGAGCCGCCGTGGATCGGACTTGTCGGTCCAGCACACCCACAGATGCTCAATTGGATTGAGATCTGGAGAATTGGAGGCCAGGGCAACACCATGAACACTTCATCATGTTCCTCAAACCATTCCCGAACAATGTGTGAAGTGTGGCAGGGCGCATTATCCTGCTGAAAGAGGCCACTGCCATCAGGAATACCATTGCCATGAAGGGGTGTACCTGGTCAGCAACGATGTTTAGGTAGGTGACACGTGTCAAATTGACGTCCACATGAATGGCCGACCCAGGGTTTCCCAGCAGAACATTGCCCAGAGCATCACACTCCCTCCACCGGCTTGTCGTCTTCCCACAGTGCATCCTGGTGCCATCACTTCCCCAGGTAAACGGCACACACGTACACGGCCATCCACGTGATCTAAAAGAAAACGGGACTCATCGGACCAGGCGACCTTCTTCCACTGCTAAAGGTCCAGTTCCGACTCTCGCGTGCCCAATGAAGGCACTTTCGACGGTGGACAGGGGTCATCATGGGCAACTGACCGGTCTGCGGTTAAGCAGCCCATACGCAGCAGGGTGCGATGCACTGTGGATTGTGACACATTCCTCCCGTGACCACCATTAAAATGTTCTGTGACTGTTGCCACAGTAGACCTTCTGTCGGTTCGACCAGACGGGATAGCCTTCGTTGCCCTCGCGCATCGATGAGCCTTGGGCGCCCAACACCATCGCCGGTTTGTGTTTGTCCCTCCTCGGACCACTGTCGGTAGGTACTCACCACTTCTGACCGGGAGCACCCCACAAGCCTTGCCGTTTCAGAGATGCTCTGACCCAGTTAGCTGGCCATAACAATTTGGCCCTTGTCAAAGTAGCTCAAGTCTTTACTCCTGCCCATTTCTCATGCATCCAACACATTAACTTCAAAAACTGACTGTTCACTTGCTGCCTAATTTTTCCCACCCCTTGACTGGTGCCATTGTAACAAGATAATCAATGTTATTCACTTCACCTGTCAGTGGTCATCATGTTTTGGCTCATCAGTGTGTATGTATGTATATATGTGTATATATATATATATATATATATACATACATATAAACACGGGTGTAGTGGCGTGCGCCTGTAATCCGCTACTCGGAGGCTTGGTTGGAGGATCGCTTGAGGACGGGAGCTCTGCGCTGGGCCGCGCTATGAGAGGGTGTAGGGCAGCCGGGATCATGGCGAAACCCAATCCTTATCCCTGTGTCGTAAGAGGCGACCAGGGTTGCGTCAGGAAGGGCATCCGGCGTAAAACCTATGCCAAATCAGCATGCGGATCATAACGGATAATTAATCCGCTGTGGCGACCCCTAACGGGAGCAGCCGAAAGACGAACAACAACATATATACATATAAACGGCGTTGTCTCTCTCTCGGCTATCTATCTTCTTTGTTCCTTATGCACGGCCACATCTTTTAAGTTACAAACTCCAAACTCAGGGTACAAACACAACTTTGTTTGGAAGGTAACACAGGCTACGTGGCCATGGCCTCATGCGGGGATGTGGGGCGCGGGAAGGGGAGCGTAAATTCTCATGTAAATGCATATTGTGTAGTGCCCCCCCTGGTGGTGGTGGCGAGGATCGGGTACAATACAATTTCAGAGGGTACAATTTCCTCTTTTTACCTGGGTAACGCTGAAGTTAAAGCACTCTTCACACGGGTAAATTTGTTCCCCTTCTTTTCTGCCTCCCCCCCCCCAAAAAAAACGGAGGGGCCTGTCAAAGCCTGTCATCGTGTGTGAGACATTTCAGCAGGAACAGACATCAGGACAAACAGGGTGCAAAGGGGGGAGAGCGGGACGTGAGGATGGGGACATGGAACGGGAGGGGGGTTGGGGTGAGGATGAGGGGTTAAAGCACTGCAGGGAGAGGGTGGGGGGTTGGGGGTGAGGGTGAAGAGTTAAAGCACTCTATGCATGGGTAAATTTGTCTTCCTTTCCTTCTCCTTCTCACCCAAAAGTTTTGGCAAATATGACGACAGATTGGTTGGTCAGCAAAGTGACGGATAGGCTCGCTAGTACTATATAGAGAGTTCATCATTGTATTTATCTACAAACAATGCTTACATGACCGTTAGCAAGTTCATAACTTCCTTACCAGAACCAGGTCGGAGTAAGGCTCTTTACATCATTCAGACATGTGGCATTGTCATAACTACAAACAAATGCAGACTGGGGGAGGGGGTTATTGGGGAAGTGGGAAAGTATATTTTGTTCCCTGGTTTGTAATCCCCTGTCTCCAGCAGGGATCAGTAAACCACTTGCGCTGTTCTACTGTGTGTTCAGGCGAAAATCAGAGGTCATCTACCCCCCCCCCACCTCTCACGGGGTGGGGTTGTGCCCATGACCTGACCCTGGGTACCCCAGCACATATGCAAAATTAGTATTCAATATTTTCAAGTCTGGATAGCTCCACCACCACTAAATCGACCATTCCTGGAATTGTTTTTCATGACACTTTCACAAATTAGGTCTCCTTATCGGACTTTTTGAAAATTTGCAACACCCCAAGCCCCACCCCCCCCCCCCCCCCACTTCCATAGGAAGAAAATGCCAAGATGGGTTAAAACAAAACTTTTTTGGCCTCCCAGATGAGTCGATGATACATACATACATGTACTTTCCTTCCATTAACAGGGTGGGCCAAAAAAAGTACCCAATTTCGAAATTCAATTAAAAATAAATAATGAACTCATCTGATAGAGTGTGAAACAAAAATCATATAATAGATCTTTCAAGTTTATTTCCATCAATATAGATTTTCAAAATGCCTTCCATCATTCTGAGCACACATAACTTCCTTCTTTCGAGTAGTACAGAATACGAGTGGTATAGTTGCTGTTTACACCATACAACGTATCATGCCCAATATTGGCGATAGCTGTAATCACAAAATCCTCAGATCACCAATTGTTCTTGGCTTCTACTGAAAGATTTTTTTCTTTTCTTTAAGGACTCCCATAGAAAAAAAAATCTAAAGGGGACATATCTGGTGACCTTGGAGGCCCCTGAAATGGAGACTCTCCAGGCTGTCAATGAGCAACTGCACTATTTCACACTCATATCAGAGTTCATTCAGTTTTTATTGAATGTTGAAATCAGGTACATTTTTTTGTCCCAACCCATATATAGAGGAAGATAACCATGCATGTGCAAGGTCTGTGTTATTATTAATCGCTCCAACACAAAACACCATGACAAAATGCAGTCAAGTTTCATTTGGTTACAGCGTTTGTAAACGAGCAAAATAAAAAACAGGAAATATAAAGGGCCTGCTGCAGTCATTAAATTTCCCCATCATATGAAAGACTAACAAGCAATAGAAAATAGAAAATTGCGATAGAGTTGGAGGGCAGAGCTACGTTGTCATAGTAGCTAGTTCATAGTATACTAACTGCCACAAATGGTATCGCCACATTGGCCTGCAATCCCTATGGTTGTGTTTTTGTGTGATATTACCAATCTACAAAGTGTATGTCTGTGTCTACAAACAGTATAGAGTCTACAAAGTAGATGTCTTTATCCACAAGCAGTGCAGGTTCTACACATTTTTATTTTTTACAGTCTCTAAGGCTCACAGTTGAGCTGACAGACAGACAGACAGACAGAGATGCATACACACACACACACACGCACGACTGTTGGACAGACAAACAGCCACTGAACTTCAGGGAAGTGCGATCACTTCTCAGGGCACTCTGGGTACCATCATGACAATGGCATCGCCTTTCTCACCACACTCAGCGAGGAATTCTTAGAAGGAATTTCCTCTTCCCCATGATGCTAAACCTCTGGGTATTGTCCATGCTCTATCTTTTTACATGCTAAACGTCAAGCAAGGAAGCAGCATTGACCATTTTAAAAGCCTTCGGTATGACTCGGCTGAAGTTTTAACCGCTAACCTCCCAGACTCGGAGCAGACGCTTATGATACTTCAGGACTAGAACTCTTGTGGAGATGATGTTGGAAGGAATTTACAGGGTATGTAGCAGTCAAGTAATGGTGATTTATGTGATCATTTCTGCAGTAGCTTGCCCATATTGGGTGCCATCGCAAATTAGTGAGGTGAGAAAGTGCACATGACGATGCTCAAGATGAAAATGTTGTGTTTATATCAATCTAGCGCGAACTAAACCGTGACAACAAATTTTCTCAACCAAATGTTGACAGAGAAGCTCTCTACCAAGTGCTAAACGCCGTGAGAAAAATGGTCCTTATTTTTCGCTGACACAGACCAACTTTCATCCTTATGAAGATTAGTTTTGCATTGTGCGAACTAAAGCGGATGACAAAGCAACTGCCAGGCTGATTTTGGCAGTTGTAGCAGCAGCTAGGTATAAATGCCACAGACGCTGAGCAGGTGAGGCACAAACTTGTTTTCGTGATGACCCAAGGGTGATCCCAGAGAGTTTTGAGAAGTACTCCTGCAACGAAATGTAATTTTCACAATTCACCAAAAATACCACCTTTGTGCGAAAATCAGTAAAGTTTTCCTCGTATTAGCAGTATACACCTACCTATACACCTATTAGCCCAGACTTACTGGGCCTGACCAAAGGTTAGCAGGGTTCATACACTTAGTCACTTAAAATTCCAGTCTCCAGGTGAAAAAGTCATTTTCCAGGGGTGTTCTGTAGTCAATTAAATAATTTCAACACAATTAAATATTACGTGATATTAAGCTCAAGATCTGTCCTCTTATGGACTCTACAAGACCCCTGAAGGTGTCCTGTGGTATCTGGCACCAAAACACTAACAGCAGATCCTTCAAGTCCTGTACGATGTGAGCTGGAGCCGCCGTGGATCGGACTTGTCGGTCCAGCACACCCCACAGATGCTCAATTGGATTGAGATCTGGAGAATTTGGAGGCCAGGGCAACACCATGAACACTTCATCATGTTCCTCATAGCCAGTGGAAGAGGTACGCTTGGTCCGATGAGTCCGTTTTCTTTTAGATCACGTGGATGGCCGTGTACGTGTGTGCCGTTTACCTGGGGAAGTGATGGCACCAGGATGCACTGTGGAAGACGACAAGCCGGTGGAGGGAGTGTGATGCTCTGGGCAATGTTCTGCTGGGAAACCCTGGGTCCGGCCATTCATGTGGACGTCAATTTGACACGTGTCACCTACCTAAACATCGTTTGCTGACCAGGTACACCCTTCATGGCAATGGTATTCTCTGATGGCAGTGGCCTCTTTCAGCAGGATAATGCGCCCTGCCACACTTCACACATTGTTCGGGAATGGTTTGAGGAACATGATGAAGTGTTCATGGTGTTGCCCTGGCCTCCAAATTCTCCAGATCTCAATCAATTGAGCATCTGTGGGTGTGCTGGACCGACAAGTCCGATCCACGCGGCTCCAGCTCACATCGTACAGGACTTGAAGGATCTGCTGTTAGTGTTTTGGTGCCAGATACCACAGGACACCTTCAGGGGTCTTGTAGAGTCCATTGTTTTGGCGGCACATGGAGGACCAACAGCATATTAGGCAGGTGGTCATAATGTTTTGGTTCATCAGTGGATATATATATATATATATATAATATATATATATATATATATATATATATATATACATACATATAATCATTTGCACATAAAAAATTCACACAAAATGCCATTACATTCGATTTTGCACCATGAACCTCTTTAGATTTTTGTTTTTTAACTTTGTCTTACCTGGCAATGTTCCTTGCAGAAACTGGAAGGTCCATGCTTAACTGGCCTGAGTTGCTGTGCACTGTGTTGAGTTTCTGCCTCCTATGCAAAGATTCTTCCCTTTTGTAGAAAGCTGGACACACGGACCTTGCCGATCGCCTCCTCGAGTGCCAGTATGACTAACGATCGCCTTCTTTCCTACGTATGCGCCGTAAGCCAGGTCAGTAACCCTGTATTGTAAATGGGGTCTTTGTATAATACTGGGGAGTACAAAATCTGTGATGAGAGTGCATAAACGTTGTGACCTTAAAGAAGAATGTCTATTAAAAATCGATCTTAATGGTGTGGGGAATCTCACACACCAAGTGATTTAACAATTATTTATTTGTTTTAACGGTTATGTTGTCATTATGTAAACAGTGTTGGCATTCTGACATAATCGCGACTGCACGATACGTAACTTTAAGTACAGCTTAGTGACATGCTGATGATCATTCTTGATAATGAGGTAAAGCTCGCTCTGTATTCAGCAAGGTAACCAGCCTGCTTACGAGGCACCTGAACAGATAGAAATACAGAAACTTTATTGGGATTTTGAGTCGTTTTATTTTTATATTTTCAATGCACTCAACATGCACTCCCTTAACATTTCGAGTTGCTGGTTCATTGTCGGAGAGTCTTTTGTGGCCCTCATGTTGGTTGTTATCTCCATTTTGCGAGTTTCAGGTGGGAGGAAGTTCTCCAGAACTTGAAATCTCCACCTCCTTTTTTCGGTTAAGGATCATTAGTCATGAACCTAATTGTGAAACTGTTTCACATTCCACCATGTGTTCACCACCATGTGTTCCACCATTGTTCCACCATGTGTTCCATTCCCCATGTGTTTCACAATGTGTTACCCCAATGTGTCCACCATGTTGTTCTCACCACTGTGTTTCACATTCCACCATGTGTTGCACATTCCACCATGTTGTTTCACATGTGTTTCACCATGTGTTTCACATTGTGTTTCACCATGTGTTTCACCATGTGTTCACCATGTGTTTCACCATGTGTTTCACAATGTTTCCACCATGTGTTTCACCCATGTGTTCCACCATGTGTTTCACATGTGTTTCACCATGTGTTTCACCATGTGTTTCACATTCCACCATGTGTTCACATTCCACCATGTGTTCATTCCACCATGTGTTTCACCATGTGTTTCACCATGTGTTTCACATTCCACCATGTGTTTCACCAGTTTCACCATGTGTTTCACCATGTGTTCCACCATGTGTTCCACCATGTTCCACCAGTGTGTTCCACCATGTGTTTTCACCATGTGTTTCCATTCCACCATGTGTTCACATTTCACCATGTGTTCCACCATGTGTTCCACCATGTTTTCACCATGTGTTTCACATGTTTTCCACATGTGTTCACCATGTGTTTCATCCACCATGTGTTCACTTTTCACCATGTGTTTCACCATGTGTCACCAGTGTTCCCACATGTGTTCCACCATGTGTTCCAGCATGTGTTTCACCATGTGTTTCACCATGTGTTTTACCCATGTGTTCCACCATGTGTTCCCACCATGTGTTCCACCATGTGTTTCTCCATGTTCTCCACCATGTGTTTCACATGTTCCACCATGTTGTTTCACCATGTGTTTCACACATGTGTTTCACCATGTGTTCCACCATGTGTTCCACCATGTGTTTCACCATGTGTTTCACCATGTGTTTCACCATTGAATGTTTCCACCATGTGTTCCCCCAGTGTTCTGTTTCACCATGTATTCACCATGTGTTTCACATTCCCCATGTGTTCATTCCACCATGCTGTTTCCACCATGTGTCTCACCATGTGTTTCCACACCATGTGTTTCACCATGTGTTTTCACCATGTGTTTCACCATGTGTTTCCACCATGTGTTTCATCCCATGTGTTTCACCATGTTGTTACACAATTCCACCATGTGTTTCACATTCCACCATGTGTTCCACCATGTGTTCCACCATGTGTTCCACCATTGTGTTCCACCATGTGTTTCATCACCATGTGTTCACATTCCACATGTGTTTCACCATGTGTTTCACCATGTGTTCTTCACCATGTGTTCCACCATGTGTTCCACCATGTGTTCCACCATGTTGTTCACCATGTGTTTCACAATGTGTTTCACCATGTGTTTCACCAATGTGTTCCACCAATGTGTTTTCACATTTCACCATGTGTTCCACCATGTGTTCCAACCATGTGTTTCACATCCACCATGTGTTTCACCATTGTTTCACATGTTGTTCCACCTATGTGTTCCACCATGTGTTTCACCATGTGTTTCCACCATGTGTTCCACATGTGTTTCACATTCCACCATGTTGTTCCATCCATGTGTTCACATGTGTTCCACCATGTGTTTCACCATGTGTTTCACCATGTGTTTCACCATGTGTTTCAACCATGTGTTTCACCATGTGTTCCACCATGTGTTCCACATTGTTCCACATGTGTTTCCACCATGTGTATTCACCATGTGTTCCACCATGTGTCCACAATGTGTTTTCACCATGTGTTTCACCATGTGTTTCACATTCCACCATGTGTTCCACCATGTGTTCCACCATGTGTTTCACCATGTGTTTCACCATGTGTTCACCATTCCACCATGTGTTTCACCATGTGTTTCACCATGTGTTTCACCATGTGTTCCACCATGTGTTCCACATGTGTTCCACCATGTTGTTCACCATGTGTTCCACAATGTGTTTCACCATGTGTTTCACCATGTGTTTCAACACAGTGTTTCACATTCACCATGTGTTTCACATGTGTCCACCATGTGTTTCACATTTCCACCATGTGTTTCACATCACCATGTGTTCCCCATGTGTTTCCACAATGTTTTCACCATGTGTTTTCACCATGTGTTTCCACCATGTGTTTCACATTCACATGTGTTCCACCAATGTGTTCCACATGTGTTTTCACCATGTGTTTCCACCATGTGTTTCACCATGTGTTCCACCATGTGTTCACAAATGTGTCACCTGTGTCCACATGTGTTCCACATGTGTCTTTCCACAGTGTCCACCTGTGTTCACATTCCACATGTTCCACCATGTTTCACCATGTTCACCATGTGTTTCACCATGTGTTTCACCATGTGTTTCACAATGTGTTTCACATGTGTTTCACCATGTGTTTCACCATGTGTTTCACATGTGTTTCACCATGTGTTCACCATGTGTTTCACCATGTGTTTCAACAATGTGTTTCCACCATGTGTTTCACCATGTGTTTCACAATGTGTTCCACCATGTGTTCCACATGTGTTTTCACATGGGTTTCACCATGTGTTACACATTCCACCTATGTGTTTCACATTTGCACCATGTGTTTCCACCATGTTTCCACCATGTGTTCCACCATGTGTTTCACCATGTGTTCCACCATGTGTTCCACCATGTGTTCCACCATGTGTTCCACATGTGTTTCACCATGTGTTCCACAAGTGTTTCACCATGTGTTTCACACATGTGTTTCCAACCATGTGTTTCACCATGTGTTCCACCATGTGTTCACATTTCCACCATGTTCACATTCACCATGTGTTCACCATGTGTTTCACATGTGTTCCACCATGTGTTCACCATGTGTTTCCCATGTTTCCACCATGTGTTCATTCCACCATTGTTCCACATGTGTCACCATGTGTTCCACAATGTGTTTCACCATGTGTTCACCATGTGTTTCAGCCATGTGTTCCACCATGTTTTCCACCATGTGTTTCACAATGTGTTCCACCATGTGTTTTTCACAATGTGTTTCCACAATGTGTTTCACCATGTGTTCTACCATGTGTTCCACCATGTGTTTCCACATTCCACCATGTGTTCCACATGTGTTTCAAATGTGTTCCACCATGTGTTTCACATGTGTTCACAATGTGTTCCACTGGTGTTCACATGTGTTTCACCATGTGTTACCATGTGTTACACATTCCACCATGTGTTTCACATTCCACCATGTGTTCCACCATGTGTTCACCATGTGTTCCACCATGTGTTCACCAATTGTTTCACCATGTGTTCCACCATGTTGTTCCACCATGTGTTCTCACCATGGTTCCACCATGTGTTTTCACCAGTGTTCCACATGTGTTTCACCATGTGTTTCACCATGTGTTACCATGTTCACCATTGTCCAGTTCCATTCACATGTGTTTCACATTCAATGTGTTCCACCATGTGTTTCACAATGTGTTCCACCATGTGTTTCACCATGTGTTTCCACCATGTGTTCCCCATGTGTTTCACATTCCACCATGTGCACAATGGTTCCACCATGTGTTCCAATGTGTTTCACCATGTGTTTCACCATGTGTTCCACCATGTGTTCCACCATGTGTTTCACAATGTGTTCACATGTTTCACCATGTGTTCAGTGTTCACCATGTGTTCACCATCCATGTGTTCACTTCCACCATGTGTTTCACACCATTGTTTCACATTCACCATGTGTTCACCATGTGTTCCACAAATGTGTTTCACCATGTGTTTTCACCATGTGTTTCCAATGTGTTTTCACCATGTGTTTCACATGGTTCACATGTGTTCCACCATGTTGTTCCACCATGTGTTTTCACCATGTGTTTCACCATGTGTTCCACCATGTGTTTTCACCATGTGTTTCACCATGTGTTTCACCATGTGTTCACATTCCACCATGTGTTTCACCATGTGTTTTCACCAGTGTTTCCACAGTTTCCACCATGTTCACCATGTGTTCACATTCCACCATGTGTTCACATTTCACCATGTGTTCCACCATGTGTTTCACCATGTGTGTTCCAATGTGTTCCACACAATGTGTTTCTCATTCACCATGTGTTCCACCATGTGTTTCCATTCCACCATGTTTTCACATTTCACCATGTGTTTCACCATGTGTTCCACCATGTTTCCACCATGTGTTCCTACCATGTGTTTCCAGGTTCACCATGTGTTTCACATGTGTCTCATTCCACCATGGTGTCACATTCACCATGTGTTCCACCATGTGTTCCACCATGTGTTCCACCATGTGTTTCCATTCCACCATGTGTTTCACATTCCACCATGCTGTTTCACCATGTGTTTCCACCATGTGTTCGTCACCATGTGTTCCACATGTGTTTCCACCATGTGTTTACCATGTGTTCACCTCTGTTTCACCATGTGTTCCACCATGTGTTCCACCGTGTTTCCACCAGTGTTTCACCATGTTTCACCATGTGTTACCATTCCACCATGTGTTTTACATTCCACCATGTGTTCCACCATGTGTTTCACCATGTTGTTCACATGTGTTTTCACCATGTGTTTCACCATGTGTCAATTTCCACCATGTGTTTCACATTCCACATGTGTTCCACCATGTGTTCCACCATGTGTTTCACCATGTGTTTCACCATTCCACATGTGTTCACCATGTGTTTACCATGTGTTTCACATGTGTTTCACCATTGTTCCACCATGTGTTCCACCATGTGTTTCACCATGTGTTTCACCATGTGTTCCACAATGTGTTTCACCATGTTTCACCATGTGTTCCACCATGTGTTTCATTTCACCATGTGTTTCACCATGTGTTCCACCATGTGTTTCACATTCCACCATGTGTTTCACATTTCACCATTGTGTTCCACCATGTGTCACCATGTGTTTTCACCATTGTTTCACCATGTGTTCCACCATGTGTTCACATTCCACCATGTGTTTCACCATGTTGTTCCACAATGTGTTTCACCATGTGTTTCACCATGTGTTTCACCATGTGTTCACCATGTGTTCACATGTGTTCCACCATGTGTCCACCATGTGTTCACATGTTTCCAATGTGTTTTCACCATGTGTTTCACATGTGTTCCCATGTGTTTCACATTCCACCATGTGTTCCACCATGTGTTTCACATTCCACATGTGTTCACCAATGTGTTCCACATGTGTTTCACCATGTGTTCACATGTGTTTCACAATGTGTTTCACATGTGTTCACATGTGTTCACCATGTGTTTCACCATGTGTTTCCACCATGTGTTCCACCATGTGTTCCACCCATGTGTTCCACCATGTGTTTCACCATGTGTTTACATGTGTTTCCAGTGTTTCCACCAGTGTTTCCATGTTTTCCATGTGTTCCCATGTGTTTCACATGTGTTCGTGTTTCACCATGTGTTACACATTCCACCATGTGTTTCACCATCCACCATGTGTTTCCACCATGTGTTCCACCATGTGTTCCACCCATGTGTTTCACCATGTGTTTCACCATGTGTTCCACCATGTGTTTCACATTCCACCATGTGTTTCACATGTTTTCACCATGTGTTCCACATGTGTTCACAATGTGTTCCACATGTGTTTCACCATGTGTTTCACCATGTGTTCCACCATGTGTTTCACATTCACCATGTGTTCCCAATGTGTTCCACCATGTGTTTCCACAAATGTGTTTCACCATGTGTTTCACCATGTGTTTCCATCCATGTGTTCCACCATGTGTTTCACCATGTGTTCCACATGTGTTTCACCATGTGTTCCACCAATGTGATTTCACAATTCCACCAATGTGTTCACCATGTGTTTCACATTCCACCATGTGTTCCACCATGTGTTCCACCAATGTGTTTCACCATGTGTTCACCATGTGTTTTCCAATGTGTTTCACCATGTGTTTCACCATGTGTTTCACCATGTGTCTCCACCATGTGTTCACCATGTGTTTCACCATGTGTTTCACCATGTGTTTCACAATTGTGTTCCACCATGTGTTTCACCATGTGTTTCACATTGTGTTCACATGTGTTCCACAATGTTTCCACCATGTGTTCCACCCATGTGTTTCACAATGTGTTCCACCATGTGTTTCACCATGTGTTTCACCATGTGTTTCACAATGTGTTTCAAATGTGTTCCACAATGTGTTCCACCATGTGTTTTCACCTGTGTTCACCATGTGTTTCACCATGTGTTTCACCATGTGTTTCACATTCCACCATGTTGTTTCACCATGTGTTTCACCATGTGTTTACACATTCACCATGTGTTCACATTCACCATGTGTTCCCACAATGTTTCCACCATTGTGTTTCACCATGTGTTCCACCTATGTGTTTCACAATGTGTTTCACAATTGTGTTCACAATGTGTTCCACCATGTGTTCCACATGTGTTTCAATTCCACCATGTGTTTCACATTCCACCATGTTTCACCATGTGTTCCACCATGTGTTCACAATGTGTTCCACAATGTGTTCTTACCATGTGTTTCCCGCCTGTTTGAGATGTATATCAGTTATTGAACCATATCTTTATTATTAATCTGCCAAAACGAAGTTTTTGCAAGATATGTTTAGTCAGTCTGTATGTTTTTTTTTAATTTTTTTTTGTTTGTTTGTCTGGTAATCACGAAAAAAAAATTCTGAGAGCACAGTTTTCCATTCGGAAATTTTTGTAAACTTCGCATTCAGAGGCCTATGGAGGTCCCTTTCAGGCCATAAAATTTTGAGGTCAAGGTCAAGGTCAAGGTCACTTTGTGCAATCGGGTAAATCGACAAAAACCCTTATTTTTTGAGTAATTTTGATCGGATCCCGTCTATCAAAACTTCATGGGAATATAGTTCATCGTCTGGCGCTCAGCGATTATTTTTGGTGGCGATTGGGCCTTGACCTTCATGTGTTTTTTTTGTTGTTGTTTTATTTTTTTTTTGTCTGTAATCACTATAAAATCACTCTGCGAGAGCACAGTTTTTCAATTGGAAAATTTTTGTAAACTTTCGCATTATCAGAGGCCTATAGAGGTCCCTTTTCAGCGCATAAAATTTGAAAGGTCAAGTTCCAAAGGTCAAGGTCACTTTGGCGCAAATCAGGGGAGTGACGAAACCCTTATTTTTCTTGAGTAATTTTGATCGGATCGTCTTCAAACTTCATGAATATAGTTTCATGGTTCTCTGCACTCAGCTTGATTAACTTTTTGGTTGCGATTGGCCTTGACCTTACGATGGTTAGCGCCTAAGGTCAAACATATTTGACCCCTAAGGTCAAATTTTCAAGTTTTAGAACCATTATCGTGTAGTTACCTCCAAATTGAACACCTCGATGAGTGCTTTCTAGATATTTTCAAGCTTGAGACATTATGACGTCATTAGTGACGTTATGAGGCAAACGCATATTTTTCCATGGTTACTCTGTCTAGAACGATTTCGTGCATCGGAATCTCTCGTAAGGCAGATATTCTCAAGGAGTCGCTCCTGGTGGGATAGCAGCTCTCGTTCACCTCAGTGTGGACCTTAAAGAAGTCACACGTGGTCACCTTTTGGCAAGATACGGGTCACCCTAAGGGTGGACATTGTTTATTTTATTTATTTATTATTGCTTTAGATTATTATTGGTTTGCCATTATTCGGTTTTTTTTTTTCTCTCCAATTACAAAAGCTTTATTTTTTAATCAAACTTGTTTTTTATTTATCTTTGTTGTTATGCAAATTTTAATTGGTTTGTCATCATTTTTCTCACTTGCAAATCTTTTTGTGGCGCATTCTTAATGTCTTGATACTTTTCCCTTAAAAAAAACCCCAACAAAAAACCATCAACACCAAAGTTACTGAAACTGATTTTAAATATTAATCAACTATACAGATACTAACTAACAAAATTAAATTCTCAGGTGATTTTACTTTTAATCGATTTTCATGTTGCTCACAATGTTTTTGAAGTTTATGCCGAAGCACCCTCAATGGTAACGAGGTGCATTATAATCCACTAGAAGCACCCCTTCCCCCTATGAGAGCGGGGCCAGGGGGTTTGTGTTATTATCTTATTCAAATCTGCGAATTCAAATACCTGATCAAAATACCTCTTCGTGCATAACTCTCAAAACACCTCACTGCTCTGGAAAAACGGTGGGTACAGGAATACTGGATTGGACTGTAAAGGGCGGGGCTATGTAATACGCTCTCCACCTGGGAGCGGTGCTACGACGATACACATTTACATCGAGAATTTCATCCTCCCCCCACCATTCCCCGACGACCACAGGCAAAGATAAAAGCATCCCTATGTACTAATTGGGGTCATGCTGATCCCGTGTAGCAAGTCTGATGTAATCGGGCCAGAACTGTAGGAGTGTGTGACACACACACACACACACCACACACACACACACACACACCACACACACCAACACACACCCACAACACTCATGAATAATTGATAAAGGATTCATTGTTTGTGGGACACAGTTTTCATGATCTTTTCAAGCACATGAGGTCCACAAGCTTCGACGTGTTCCACTGAACCCTCTTTCTCTCCACACATGCATTGAGGACAACACTCTACCACATGGCATTAGTTAAGTTTGAGGGAAACACAGGCCACTGATCAAACCTCTCGAAGCAATGCATATGGTGATTGGCGAGTCTGATTTGGGACTGGAGGCTTGTGATATAATCATTCATAATCTTCGTAGTTGGTTTTGCAAAATATGAACCATCTTAAATTCTCCTGTTCACATTCATTTCTTTTTCTGTTTTTTTTAAATCTGGGTTTCATGCACTGTTGGATTAATTTCTTTCCCCAGATTAATGTATTTTCATCTCTCGGAAGCAACAATTATACTAGAGCGCGCTTCATAACTTGCTGAGCAGTTATGCCGAGGCCAAGACGCCCCACTTTTGATCGGACCCATGACCCCATTACATCTCTCCT
>CM068967.1:56674995-56703257 GCA_035128595.1 Eptatretus atami
TTGTGGAACACATTGTGAACACAGGGAAACACATTGTGGAACACATTGTGGAATGTGAAACAATGGTGAATGTGAGAAACACCATGTTGACACATGGTGGAACACATGGTGAAACACATCTGTGAACACATGGTTTTTGATGGGGTTTTTTTTTGTGTTGTTGGTTAGGATGATTTGTTTGGTTGGGATATTTCGCTGGGTTTTGTGTGTGGTTGGGATGTGTTTTTGTTTTTTGTGCGTGTAGGTTGGTTATTGGGTTTTGTTTTTTTGTGTGTTTTTTTTTTGTGTTTTGGGGGTGATGATGTTTGGGTTTGTTTGTTTGTTGAATTTTGTTCTTGGGTGTGTTTTTGTTTTTTTGTTGGTGGTGGGGTGTGGTGTTTGGACTTGGTGATTTTTTTTTGGTTTTTTTGGGTGTGTCTTGGTTGTTGGTGTTGTTTTTTTGTTTTTTTGGATTTTTTTTTTTTTGGGGTGTTGGTTGTAGGTTGTTGTCGTGTTTTTTGTTTTTGAGGGTGTGGTTTTTTTTGAGTTTGTCTTTGTTGGTGGTGAACACTTGGTGAAACACATTGTGAAACACATGTGAACACATTTGGAAACACAGTGGTGAAACACATGGTGAAACACATTGTGGAACACATTGTGGAACACATGGTGAAACACATTGTGAACATTGTGAATGTGAAACACATGGTGTGAATGTGAAAACACATGGTGGAACACATGGTGAACACATGGTGAAACACATTGTGGAACACATTGTGGAACACATGGTTGAAACACATTGTGCGAACACATTGTGGAATGTGAAACACATTGTGGAATGTTGAAACACATGGTGGAACACATGGTGGAACACATGGTGAAACACATTGTGGAACACATGGTGGAACACATGATGAAACACATTGTGGAACACATGGTGGTATGTGAAACACATGGTGAAACACATGGTGGTATGTGAAACACATGGTGAAACACATTGTGGAACACATGGTGAATGTGAAACACATTGCTGAAACACATGGTGGTATGTGAAACACATGGTGAACACATGCGTATAAACACTTTGTGGAACACATGGTGGTATGTGAAACACATGGTGGAACACATGGGAACAACATGGTGGAACACATTGTGGAACACATGTGGAACACCATGGTGGAAACACAAGTG
The DNA here is from genome assembly GCA_035128595.1 of Eptatretus atami. Lineage (NCBI taxonomy): Eukaryota > Metazoa > Chordata > Myxini > Myxiniformes > Myxinidae > Eptatretus > Eptatretus atami. The sequence goes on from CM068967.1 coordinate 56,676,166, forward strand.
GAATGTGAAACAAATGGTGGAATGTGTAACACATGGTGAAACACATTGGTGAAACACATGTGGAAACACATGGTGGAACACATGGTGGAATGTGAAACACATGTGGAACAACATGGTGAAAAACACATTGGTGAAACACATTGTGGGAACACATTGTGAAACACATGGTGGAAACATGGTGGAACACATGGTGGAGCACATGGTGGAACACATGGTGGAATGTGAAACACATGGTGGAATGTGTAACACATGGTGAAACACATGGTGAAACACATGTGGAACACATGGTGGAACACATGGTAAACACATGGTGAAACACATGGTGGAATGTGAAACACATGGTGGAATGTGTAACACATGGGAACACATGGTGGAACACATGGTGGAACACATGGTGAAACACGGTGAAACACATGGTGAAACACATGGTGGAACACATGGTGGAACACATGGGGAAACACATGGTGAAACACATGGTGAAACACATGGTGGAATGTGAAAACACATGGTGGAATGCAGAAACACATGATGGAACACATGGTGAACACATGGTGAAACACATGGTGAAACCACTGGTGAAACACATGGTGAAACACATGCTGGAACACATGGTGGAACACATGGTGAAACACATGGTGGAACACATGGTGAAATGTGAAACACATGGTGGAATGAGAAACACATGGTGGAACACATGGTGGAATGAGAAACACATGGTGGAACACATGGTGGAACACATGGTGAAACACATGGTGAAACACATGGTGGAAACACATGGGGACACATGGAATGTGAAACACATGTGGAATGTAAAACCACATGGTGAACACATGGTGAAACACATGTGGAACACCTGTGAACACATGGTGAAATGTGAAACACTGTGAATGTGAAACACATGGTGAAACACTGGTGAAACACATGGTGGAAAGTGAAACACATGGTGAAACACATGGTGAAACACATGTGGAATGTGAAACACATGGTGGAATGTGAAACACATGGTAAACACATGGGAACACATGGTGAAACACATGGTGAAAGACATGGTGGAACACATGGTGGAACACATGGTGGAACACATGTGAACACATGGTGGAACAACATGGTGGGAACACATGGTGGAACACATGGTGGAACACATGGTGGAACACATGGTGGAACACATTTGTGAAACACAAGTGAAACACATGGTGAACACATGGTGAAACACATGGTGGAATGTGAAACACATGTGGAACACATGGTGAAACACATGGTGAAACACATGTGAAACACATGGTGAAAACACGATGGTGGAATGTGAAACACATGGTGGAATGTGAAACACATGGTGAACACATTGTGGAACACATGGTGGAACACATGTGGAACACATGGTGGAATGTGAACACATGGTGGAATGTGAAACACATGGTGGAATACATGGTGGAACACATGGTGAAACACATGAAGTGGTGGACACATTGTGAAACACATGTGGAACACATGTGGAACACATGGTGAAACACATTGTGGAACACATGGTGGAACACATGGTGGAATGTGAAAACATGGTGGAACACATGGTGAAACACATGGTGAAACACATTGTGGAACACATTGTGAAACACATGGTGGAACACATGGTGGAACACATGGTGGAGCACATGTGGAACACATGGTGGAATGTGAAACACATGGTGGAATGTGTAACACATGGTGAAACACATGGTGAAACACATGTGGAACACATGGTGGAACACATGGTGAAACACATGGTGGAAACACATGGTGGAACACATGGTGGATGTGAAACACATGGTGGGAATGTGTAACACATGTGTGAATGTGTAACACATGGTGAAACACATGGTGGAACACATGGTGGAACACATGGTGAAACACATGGTTGAAACACATGGGTGAAACACATGGTGGACACCATGGTGGACACATGTGAACACATGGTGAAACACTGGTGAAACACATGTGGAACACATGGTGGAACAATGGTGAAACACATGGTGAAACACATGTGAAACACATGGTGGAACACAGGTGGAACACATGGTGAAAACATGGTGAAACACATTGGTGAAACACATGGTGGATGTGAAACACATGGTTGGAATGAGAAACACATGGTGGAACACATGGTGGAACACATGGTGAAACACATGGTTGAAACACATGGTTGAAACACAGGTGGTGAAACACATGCTGAACACATGTGGAACACATGGTGGAACAAATGTGGAACACATGGTGAAACACATGGTGAAATGTGAAACACATGGTGGAATGAGCAACAACATGGTGGAACACATGGTGGAATGAGAAACACATGTGAACACATGGTGGAAACACATGGTGGAACACATGGTGGAATGTGAAACACATGGTGGAATGAAACACATGGTGGAATGTGAAACAGTTTCACAATTAGGTTCATGACTAATGATCCTTAACCGAAAAAGGAGGTGGAGATTTCAAGTTCTGGGAGAACTTCCTCCCACCTGAAACTCGCAAATGGAGATAACAACCAACATGAGGGCCACAAAGACTCTCCGACAATGAACCAGCAAACTCGAAATGTTAATGGGATGCATGTTGAGTGCATTGAAAATATAAAAATAAAACGACTCAAAATCCCAATAAAGTTTCTGTCATTTCTATCTGGTTCAGGTGCCTCGTAAGCAGGCTGTTACCTTGCTGAATACAGAGCGAGCTTTACCTCATTATCAAGAATGATCATCAGCATGTCACTTAAGCTGTACTTAAATTACGTATCGTGCAGTCGCGATTATGTCAGAATGCCAACACTGTTTACATAATGACAACATAACCGTTAAAACAAATAAATAATTGTTAAAATCACTTGGTGTGTGAGATTCCCCACACCATTAGATCGATTTTTAATAGACATTCTTCTTTAAGGTCACAACGTTTATGCACTCTCATCACACAGTTTTGTACTCCCCAGTATTATACAAAGACCCCATTTACAATACAGGGTTACTGACTGGCTTACGGCCGCATACGTAGAAAGAAGGCGATCGGTTAGTTCATACTGGCACTCGAGGAGGCGATCGGCAAGGTCCGTGTGTCCAGCTTCCTACAAAAGGGAAGAATCTTTGCATAGGAGGCAGAAACTCAACACAGTGCACAGCACACTCAGGCCAGTTAAGCATGGACCTTCCAGGGTTTCTGCAAGGAACATTGCCAGGTAAGACAAAGTTAAAAAACAAAATCTAAAGAGGTTCATGGTGCAAAATCGAATGTATGGCATTTTGTGTGAATTTTTTATGTGCAAATGATTATATGGTATATATATATATATATATATATATATATATAGATATATATATATCCACTGATGAACCAAAACATTATGACCACCTGCCTAATATGCTGTTGGTCCTCCATGTGCCGCCAAAACAACATGGACTCTACAAGACCCCTGAAGGTGTCCTGTGGTATCTGGCACCAAAACACTACAGCAGATTCTTCAAGTCCTGTACGATGTGAGCTGGAGCCGCCGTGGATCGGACTTGTCGGTCAGCACACCCACAGATGCTCAATTGGATTGAGATCTGGAGAATTTGGAGGCCAGGGCAACACCATGAACACTTCACATGTTCCTCAAACCATTCCCGAACAATGTGTGAAGTGTGGCAGGGCGCATTATCCTGCTGAAAGAGGCCACTGCCATCAGAGAATACCATTGCCATGAAGGGGTGTACCTGGTCAGCAACGATGTTTAGGTAGGTGACACGTGTCAAATTGACGTCCACATGAATGGCCGGACCCAGGGTTTCCCAGCAGAACATTGCCCAGAGCATCACACTCCCTCCACCGGCTTGTCGTCTTCCACAGTGCATCCTGGTGCCATCACTTCCCCAGGTAAACGGCACACACGTACACGCCATCCACGTGATCTAAAAGAAAACGGAGATCATCGGACCAGGCGACCTTCTTCCACTGCTCAAAGGTCCAGTTCCGACTCTCGCGTGCCCAATGAAGGCACTTTCGACGGTGGACAGGGGTCATCATGGGCACACTGACCGGTCTGCGGTTAAGCAGCCCCATACGCAGCAGGGTGCGATGCACTGTGGATTGTGACACATTCCTCCCGTGACCACCATTAAAATGTCTTGTGACTTGTGCCACAGTAGAACCTTCTGTCGGTTCGGACCAGACGGGATAGCCTTCGTTGCCTCCCGCATCGATGAGCCTTGGGCGCCCAACACCATCGCCGGTTTGTGGTTTGTCCCTCCTCGGACCACTGTCGGTAGGTACTCACCACTTCTGACCGGGAGCACCCCACAAGCCTTGCCGTTTCAGAGATGCTCTGACCCAGTTAGCTGGCCATAACAATTTGGCCCTTGTCAAAGTAGCTCAAGTCTTTACTCCTGCCCATTTCTCATGCATCCAACACATTAACTTCAAAAACTGACTGTTCACTTGCTGCCTAATTTTTCCCACCCCTTGACTGGTGCCATTGTAACAAGATAATCAATGTTATTCACTTCACCTGTCAGTGGTCATCATGTTTTGGCTCATCAGTGTGTATGTATGTATATATGTGTGTATATATATATATATATATACATACATATAAACACAGGGCGTAGTGGCGTGCGCCTGTAATCCGGCTACTCGGAGGCTTGGGTTGGAGGATCGCTTGAGGACGGGAGCTCTGCGCTGGGCCGCGCTATGAGAGGGTGTAGGGCAGCCCGGGATCATGGCGAAACCCAATCCTTATCCCTGTGTCGTAAGAGGCGACCAGGGTTGCGTCAGGAAGGGCATCCGGCGTAAAACCTATGCCAAATCAGCATGCGGATCATAACGGATATATAATTAATCCGCTGTGGCGACCCCTAACGGGAGCAGCCGAAAGACGAACAACAACATATATACATATAAACGGCGTTGTCTCTCTCTGGCTATCTATCTTTCTTTGTTCCTTATGCACGGCCACATCTTTTAAGTTACAAACTCCAAACTCAGGGTACAAACACAACTTTGTTTGGAAGGTAACACAGGCTACGTGGCCATGGCCTCATGCGGGGATGTGGGGGCGGGAAGGGCGGAGGCGTAATTCCATGTAAATGCATATTGTGTAGTGCCCCCCCTGGTGGTGGTGGCGAGGATCGGTACAATACAATTTCAGAGGGTACAATTTCCTCTTTTTACCTGGGTAACGCTGAAGTTAAAGCACTCTTCACAGGGTAAATTTGTTCCCCTTCTTTTCTGCTCCCCCCCCCCCCAAAAAAAACGGAGGGCTGTCAAAGCCTGTATCGTGTGTGAGACATTTCTAGCAGGAACAGACATAGGACAAACAGGGTGCAAAGGGGGAGAGCGGGACGTGAGGATGGGGACATGGAACGGGGGGGGGTTGGGGTGAGGATGAGGGGTTAAAGCACTGCAGGGAGAGGGTGGGGGGTTGGGGGTGAGGGTGAAGAGTTAAAGCACTCTATGCATGGGTAAATTTGTCTTCCTTTCCTTCTCCTTCTCACCCAAAAGTTTTGGCAAATATGACGACAGATTGGTTGGTCAGCAAAGTGACGGATAGGCTCTGCTAGTACTATATAAGAGTTCATCATTGTATTTATCTATCACAACTGCTTACATGACCGTTAGCAAGTTCATAACTTCCTTACCAGAACCAGGTCGGAGTAAGGCTCTTTACATCATTCAGACATGTGGCATTGTCATAACTACAACAAATGCAGACTGGGGGAGGGGGTTATTGGGGGAAGTGGGGAAAGTATATTTTGTTCCTGGTTTGTAATCCCCTGTCTCCAGCAGGGATCAGTAAACCACTTGCGCTGTTCTACTGTGTGTTCAGGCGAAAATCAGAGGTCATCTACCCCCCCCCCCTCTCACGGGGTGGGGTTGTGCCCATGACCTGACCCTGGGTACCCCAGCACATATGCAAAATTAGTATTCAATATTTTCAAGGTCTGGATAGCTCCACCACCACTAAATCGACCATTCCTGGAATTGTTTTTTCATGACACTTTCACAATTAGGTCTCCTTATCGGACTTTTTGAAAATTTGCAACACCCAAAGCCCACCCCCCCCCCCCCCACTTCCATAGGAAGAAAATGCCAAGATGGGTTAAAACAAAACTTTTTTGGCCTCCCAGATGAGTCGATGATACATACATACATGTACTTTCCTTCCATTACACAGGGTGGGCCAAAAAAAGTACCCAATTTCGAAATTCAATTAAAAATAAATAATGAACTCATCTGATATGAGTGTGAAACAAAAATCATATAATAGATCTTTCAAGTTTATTTCCATCAATATAGATTTTCAAAATGCCTTCCATCATTCTGAGCACACATAACTTCCTTCTTTCGAGTAGTACAGAATACGAGTGGTATAGTTGCTGTTTACACCATACAACGTATCATGCCCAATATTGGCGATAGCTGTAATCACAAAATCCTCAGATCACCAATTGTTCTTGGCTTCTACTGAAAGATTTTTTTCTTTTCTTTAAGGACTCCCATAGAAAAAAAAAATCTAAAGGGGACATATCTGGTGACCTTGGAGGCCCCTGAAATGGAGACTCTCCAGGCTGTCAATGAGCAACTGCACTATTTCACACTCATATCAGAGTTCATTCAGTTTTTATTGAATGTTGAAATCAGGTACATTTTTTTGTCCCAACCCATATATAGAGGAAGATAACCATGCATGTGCAAGGTCTGTGTTATTATTAATCGCTCCAACACAAAACACCATGACAAAATGCATGTCCAAGTTTCATTTGGTTACAGCGTTTGTAAACGAGCAAAATAAAAAACAGGAAATATAAAGGGCCTGCTGCAGTCATTAAATTTCCCCATCATATGAAAGACTAACAAGCAATAGAAAATAGAAAATTGCGATAGAGTTGGAGGGGCAGAGCTACGTTGTCATAGTAGCTAGTTCATAGTATACTAACTGCCACAAATGGTATCGCCACATTGGCCTGCAATCCCTATGGTTGTGTTTTTGTGTGATATTACCAATCTACAAAGTGTATGTCTGTGTCTACAAACAGTATAGAGTCTACAAAGTAGATGTCTTTATCCACAAGCAGTGCAGGTTCTACACATTTTTATTTTTTACAGTCTCTAAGGCTCACAGTTGAGCTGACACAGACAGACAGACAGAGATGCATACACACACACACGCACGACTGTTGGACAAGACAAACAGCCACTGAACTTCAGGGAAGTGCGATCACTTCTCAGGGCACTCTGGGTACCATCATGACAATGGCATCGCCTTTCTCACCACACTCAGCGAGGAATTCCTTAGAAGGAATTTCCTCTTCCCCATAGATGCTAAACCTCTGGGTATTGTCCATGCTCTATCTTTTTACATGCTAAACGTCAAGCAAGGAAGCAGCATTGACCATTTTAAAAGCCTTCGGTATGACTCGGCTGAAGTTTTAACCGCTAACCTCCCAGACTCGGAGCAGACGCTTATGATACTTCAGGAGCTTTAGACTCTTGTGGCAGATGATGTTGGAAGGAATTTACAGGGTATGTAGCAGTCAAGTAATGGTGATTTATGTGATCATTTCTGCAGTAGCTTGCCCATATTGGGTGCCATCGCAAATTAGTGAGGTGAGAAAGTGCACATGACGATGCTCAAGATGAAAATGTTGTGTTTATATCAATCTAGCGCGAACTAAACCGTGACAACAAATTTTCTCAACCAAATGTTGACAGAGAAGCTCTCTACCAAGTGCTAAACGCCGTGAGAAAAATGGTCCTTATTTTTCCGCTGACACAGACCAACTTTCATCCTTATGAAGATTAGTTTTGCATTGTGCGAACTAAAGCGGATCGACAAAGCAACTGTGCCAGGCTGATTTTTGGCAGTTGTAGCAGCAGGTAGGTATAAATGCCACAGACGCTGAGCAGGTGAGGCACAAACTTGTTTTCGTGATGACCCAAGGGTGATCCCAGAGAGTTTTGAGAAGTACTCCTGCAACACTGAAATGTAATTTTCACAATTCACCAAAAATACCACCTTTGTGCGAAAATCAGTAAAGTTTTCCTCGTATTAGCAGTATACACCTACCTATACACCTATTAGCCCAGACTTACTGGGCCTGACCAAAGGTTAGCAGGGTTCATACACTTAGTCACTTAAAATTCCAGTCTTCCAGGTGAAAAAGTCATTTTCCAGGGGTGTTCTTGTAGTCAATTAAATAATTTCAACACAATTAAATATTTACGTGATATTAAGTTCAAGGTCATGCATTTTTCTAGCTAATCTCATATCATGTCCATTGTAGCATGCATTTACAACAAATTGACTTCAATGTTACTGTGGGTGTCAGATCTTATATCTTTAGTTCTTGCAGATTTTCCTCCAACTGAGAAGATACATTAATGAGCTGTTCCCTCTTTCTTTTTTGCAGTTCTTCTTAGACTGTTCGACTTTGTGACAAAGCTCAGCTGGCTAGTCACCTCTGCCTTCTCAGCATACTGATCAGCTGATTTCAGGAGTTCACCTTGTCAGTTTCAAGCTGCTTCTTTTTCAGCTCATCTATGTCAGAGAGCAGGTTTTTCCTTTTCTTATTAACTTCTGCATTTTCTGTTAGTCTTCTCTGTTGCTCTCAGTGGACATGATACCTCTATCTTGATGACGCTGCTGAAAGCAGAAATTGGTTTGAAGTTTTCACATTTTTGTCTCCCACCAACATGTCCATTGTCACATATAAGGCACTGTGCAACCACCGATTCCTCATGCAGGTTCTCCACTTCAATCTGTCTGTTGACCAAAAATCCCTGCTCGACTGTACCTTGTCCATGGGAAATAATGAGTAAATCCTTCACCACCCTCCACACAAAGCTGAAATGGTGGTTTGTTGCCATTGACTGCACCAATAGCTTGAACGTGGAGTTAAGTGTTTAAATGCTACAATGGTGTCAATAAATTCTTCAAACTGTCAAATGTCATCACAGGCAGATGCACCACCCACTACTTGCTTCGACTCATGCAGTGAGCTGTTTCTCCTCCTCCTCCAGGCATTCATCATTTGTTTATGCAAGCTGTTTGTGGTCAAGACTTGACATGGATCTTGTCAGAGGGGACTCCAGTGGTGACTTCTCCATTAGTTTAACCACAGTCTTCATCAAAAAGTCTCCGCATTCTATTCTCACCTGCATGACTTGCCGATCACTGAAAGTGACTGTGCTGGTATGTGACTTTAACATCTTGAGCTCTTGCTCAGCTGAAAAGCCAAGATCCACCTTTGCATAATTGCTATGGATTTTCTTATGCTCTGGATCCAGTTTCATTATTTTCTTCATTGAGTCAGAGACTTTTAAAATGTCTACCTTCAAAAAACACTTTTGAAGACCAGACAGTAGTCCATGCAAGTCGCCAGCAAGGAAAGGCATCATCGGTTTGTCAGTTGGTACATCACCAAAAATGGTCAGACCAGCAAAGCAATGGACAAACAGAGAAGTTTGACCATTTTAGGTGGTCTTTGGTACAGGATACAAGTGTCATAATATTTAGTTTTGGGATTTGGGACAGTCCCTTGTATAAGCTTGCTCACACACTTTGATATTTGGCCATATCTGAATGGCCCTCTTGGCCAAGGGAACATTTGCGATCCTTCTAAGATTACAAAATTTCAACGGGAATATGTCTGACCCAGTTGCTGTCATATTATCTTGCCTTCATGCTGGGGTTTCTTTGAAGAGCTTGTACAGACTTTTTTTTAAGGTTCAGAAAAGAACATCCAGAGGCAGTAGATCCATCCCTAAATGCACTGTGAAGTATATGCAAGCCACAACTTACAACATTTAACAATGGTTTATCCAACGTAACAAACAGCTTATTCTGCATTAATCTGTGGAATTTCCAATTGACGTTAGGTTCTGCTCTGTTCTGTTCTTGCGTATGGCAGCTTGGCTGCCAGGTAGCTATCATTTTGGTGGGGCGCGACTATGTTGCTGATGCTGTGCCCCTATACCAGTACAGTGGTACTCATTTTGCCAACCTCAGAAGGATGACAGGCAGATTCAACCCCACCTGATGTTAATTCAGTGGAAAACGGGGCTCAAACTCAGGACCCTAAGATCCCAAGCCAGCCAGCCAAACCATTAAGCCAACACCAAGCTTGATGCTAGGTGAGTCCATGGATATCTGTAGCATCTTCCACATGTTTTGGCCTTCCATACACTTTTTAAAATGATTTAACCGAAGTGGTTCATAATATCATTCCTCTTAAAACATGCATGCTGAACTCATCACTAATGTAAAAATTTCCCTGCCTCCCCTAACCCCAATCCACTTTATGTAATTTTATCTGATGCTCACCATTACAGCTAGGAGATACAAGTGGAACTTAAATAACAACTGCGGTCATAATTGGTTATATATTTATGCCGTATGCTGTCCTGATGAGAGTAAATAAGCCCAAAATCCAGATAGGTGGCTCCAGTTGATGTTTAACCAATGATGACCATAAAATCTGTCGATTGATACGAGTGGCCGGGTGGATGGCTACGGGTTGGAGGTGATACTTTGCTGTGCGCATGCACAGGTCTTACATCCATCGGAGATCAGAGGGAGTGCTCGTCACACTCCACACATTTTATATATATATATATATATATATATATATATATATAGCACATATAGCATGATATCTCAAAAAGATGTGGATGGATTATGACAACAAAACTTGGTGGATGAGTTGGGTCGATGAGACGAACAAGCCGATTCGATTTTGGTTCAGGTCGGATGCAGATTGGGCCTATCAGTGGGCTACAAAACAAACTGTTCAGCCTGACGGAGGAATGTGCTCTACCCTGTACCATTATAGCTGATACTGTCGTTAAATTGTTCTCTCTGTGCAATTTTAGTTTGACAGTGGGTTTCTGTTGTACTATTGCTGTTGTTTTTGTCATCATTAATTATTTTAATTGCATTTGGAAATTAATTCTACAATATTTTATATGAAGATTGGGAGCTTTGTTTGACAGTGCCATTTTCCATTTCTTGGTGGACAAATAATAAATTTAAATTCAATTGTTAGCAATCATTTCTACTGACGAATAAGCACATTTTGACTGTATGGAACGTTTGGGCACTGTCGTTTGGCTTGAAATATCCAGTGAAAAAAAAAGAAACAAAATCACCAATACTCAGTCTACTGGCTTGCTTTGAGCTAATAGCTCTCGATGTTCGAATCCTTTGCCGTGGCTTCTTACAACCGGTTTCCCACATGTTCAATATATCAAACGTTTTCAGACACTGCTTGTAGCTGAGTGTTTATCACTGTCTTGCTCCAACCACCCGATGTACTCCGGTCGCTTGAGCCAGCGTTCATTGAAAGCCCACTTCCCAGGTGGCATATTCACGATCGCTGAATCGTGTAATGTCAACCTCGATACAAACTACAAAGCAAACATTGCTAAAATAATTGCATTATTATCACGAAATATTTTACAACTTGTTGAGATACCGCAAATTTCTGCGTATTAACCCATGACGACCTGAATGCCTTACGCAACCATTTCCATTTCCAGGTCACACAGCGTTCTGTCATAGCTTCCAGTCTTGGGCCTATGTGCTTGATCATGGTGTAATTTGAATAAACTCACACGTTTATTTCTGACTTTTTGAACACTTAACAATACTCGACAGTCTGATAGCTGACTGTATATTATATAGCAACTGTAGAAGAGTCTAATAACAGCATTTATCATAAATTGGTCCATGCCAACAAAAGGTTTGGCAGTATAGGCGATCGTTTGAGCCGCAAATTAAATTTTCCACTTTCCAAGACTTGGCACTTAACAATTCAAATTTTGAAGCAGTTTCCAGGACAAGATTTAAATTCCAGTTTTAAGGACATTGCAGTAGGGGTACGGACCCAGGGTTGGGCTCAGTGTGAGTGCGAGCGCGAGGCCTTTGCTTGTGGAAAAGTTGTTCATTGCACTGCGCAGCACTAAACCATCCATCTTAAATGGCATTTTGCACCAGCGTAGCCTTTAGGATTACTGGAGCATTTTCAAGATAATCATCTCATTGAAATTTCGGAATGATATTCCTTATGGCCGACTCCTATGTTATTTTCTGACCACAAACACAATTCATGATTTCAGTCTTGCCACAGTGCCTTCACAATGTCGGACATTTGTTCAAGTATGCATGAGAAGTCTCACTCGGCAGGCTACGAAAGACAGTTCCACTAGGAGACTTTTCCAAATGGAAGTTTCATTATGTTTCATAGTTGTGTGTTTGACTGTCTGTTTGTCTGCATGCTAACTCAAAAACATTCACTTAAATGTGAATGGCACCCCTCCCTTCGAGTGAGCTTATACTTACAACAGCTCGAGAATGTAATAATGTTCTCATGCCAAATACACTGCAGGACAAGTTAGACCATACTTGGTGGTGTAAATGGTTAAAGCATCCACTCTCAGACTGGGAGGTCGGTGGTTCAAACGTTCAAACCCCGGCCGAGTCAAAGCAAAGACTTCAAAAACGAGACGTGCTGCTTCCTTGCTTGAAGCTCAGCATTTTAAAAGTCAATGACGAGGACAAGCGACCATAGGTTGGCAGCCATAGCACAGGCTTTGATGGGCCAAATCGTCTCCTCCTCATTTGAAGATGCCTGGAAGTGAATTCATGTTATACGATATAGGAGGCTTTGATGAGCGGTAGTTTCTGCTTTTTCGGTTTCCATACAGCAGGAGCTTTATCCTTTCAATTGTAATTTCCCAGAATCCTCTCCAGATCTGTTTCTGGACCACGTGCAGGATAGTGTGTGGGATACGCAGGCCTTCACATTCAGGATACATGCAGCAACAGCCGGCGTGGCACATAGTTTGGGTACCGGAACAGTGGAGGGGTTTGCATCTGAAGCCTTCGGGTTTTTTTTTTTTTTTAGAACTTTTATTTTTTGCACCTTATATTGACAAGGAACCGATTAAAATTTGGAATCCAATAAAAATGACATCACGCAACAAGTGGTATCTCAAATAGCTCAATGTGGCTCGATCTTCAGAATGCAAAGCTATCGAGAGATGAAATTTTGCACACGTTCAAGAGGACAGTTCACATCAGGATTTTTACTCTTGCTTTAATTTGTCAATAAATTACGAATACTGTACTTCAACAAATAACTTGTACTTGAGCATCAGTTTTTGTCAGTGGAGTACGTCTCCACAATGCTGTGTCCAACAAACACAAAATTTTGCAAGAACCTCAGCAAAGTGAAGAGTCTGATATTGGAAAAGTTATTCTTCACAGACAATATCAAACGTGGTGTCGTCAAAAAGGTGATACCCCAGGTTATTTCACATTTTGTATCTCAGGAATTCAAAGGCTTCATAAAGAGATGAAAACGAGACGGGCACTCGGGAGAGCGCATACCTCCACCAAGCTAAACAGTTTACATTTTGTATCCCACTGATAAGTGTGGTGTTGGCTTCGTGGTTAGGGTGGCTGGATGGGATGTTATGGTCCTGAGTTCAAGCCCCATTGGCCACTGAAATAACATCGGGTGAGGTCAACTCAGCCTGTCATCCTTCCGATGTCGGCGAAATGAGTACCAGTGTACTGGTAATAAGGGGCACAGCATCAGTGGCATAGTCGCACCCCAACAAAATGATAGCTACCTAGCAGCCAAGCTCTCATACACAAGATAAAGAAGAAGAAGATCCCACTGATACGTCGGATATGGATTCGGACCTGAACCAAAATTGAATCGGCTTCTTCTTGTCACCTAACCAACTCATCCACCAAGTATCGTCTGAATCTGTTAATAACTTTTTGAGATATTGTGCTATATATATCATTTTTGGCCCCATCTCGCAATCGTAAAGAATCACTTTTAAAAATTCTCAAATCCGGATCCGCATCCAGATCTTCACCAAAATCGAATCGATTCGTCCATGTCACACACCCAACCTGTCCACCAAATTTTGTCCGAATCCGTGCACAACTTTTTGAGATGTCCTGTTCACAGGCAGACAAACAAGGATGAAAATATAACCTACGCAGATCCTCAGTGGTGGAGGTAATTCATTAAAAATGTTTTAAAATGTGCACGTAATTGCATTTTGTGGTATTTGACTTTTTGACCATGCCTGAGGGAGTGGGGTAGGGCCAAAAATGATACTGCCTTTGCACCTTCTTGTTATTTTGGTGATCATAACCACCAAGTTTAGTGAATTTATGCACAACTGTTTAGGAGGAGATAGAGGGACGGACAGACAGACACAGACAGACAGCCGGTTACAATATCCTGCAGTTTTTTGCAAAATGCGTGGGGATGATGAACGAGTAGTTTAGAATTCTCACAGCATACTTAAAATGAAATCTTAATCAAGTGGTGCACTGGAAATACCCAAGGATACAACAAGGATACGTGACACATCAGAAGACCATTTGGTCCATCGTGCGTATGCGCTATCAGATATTCCCGAAATGAAAAGTCAAAGAAAACTGAAATTTTGCACACACCTTCAGAGATACAGAATCAGAAATAAGGAAAGAGTTCCGAACAGGGAAAAACCTTAACACAGGATCGCTGCGATAAACGCCAAACTAATCTGTGACGGCCTACAAGGTCGGTATGAACAATAATTTTGAAATTTGTAGTAATTCTACAGTGAATTTAAAAGAAGAGAATGTCTGTGAAAAAAATTTATTTTAACAATATGGGGGTGGGGGGTGGGGGGGTCATGGGGGGCATTCTATGGCTATTTTGTTCACATTAACAGTATTTATCAGAAGATTAACCACAAAGGAGGTCATTATGGTATTTGATTGCCTGTAATCACCTTTGGTCATGGTTGACAGCATGGAGTAAAGATATGCACATTTGCCTCTTGACTGTCCAGCCTGGGTTTGAATCCAGACCCAGCTATCAACTGTCATCCCATTGTTTCACAGACGGGGCGATTCATCAAAATGTATGCCGTCCCTCGGATGCACGTTAAACGGGCCTCCCGTATGCCAGCATTCGTTGCTGGAGGTTAAAGATCCCACGGTGTCCTTTGCGAAGAGTAGGCGTGCCATCGCCGGCACCATGGCCAAATTCCAGCCAATGATGCTACCCTACAGCCTTGTGCTACATACAAAACCAAGAAGACGATGAAGAAGAAGAAGAAGAACACCTCTGGTAAGAGGCTGGAAGCCTGAGATTCATCGAGGCTCCATACACCATGAGTAACTCAACCTGCAGACTCGAACGCATCGAGGGTTCAGTATCCTTAAACAGCAATCCTATCGTGCAACACACCATTCATTATCGTGATCTCATGTTTCCGGAGCATCAGTTCTGCCGAAGCAATTTCCACGGATGGGAAAAAACCCCAGACAGATCGTCACATCGTCGCAGGGTGCTTTGGGCCATGATGGAAGGAATTTGAAATTGGTATAAGGTACCGGCACGTAATGAGCTGCCATTTTCGAAAGACACCATGGGATCTTTCACATCCTCCTGTAAGTGCTGGGAGATGGGACACCTGGCTTAACGACTCTCCGGAAGGATGGCGAACTCGTTGATACAACGCCCTGCCTGCAAAGTATCAGAGTGACAGTCTTGGAGTTGGGTTGATAAGCGAACCTGGACTAGATAGCTCAAAGGTGATTATGCAACCTCTGGTTTACCCTGGTAGTCTGCAATAAATCATTCCACAAGCTGCATTATGCTCATCTGCAGTGTGTCAATGTCTAATGTAGCCAAAGTATTAAAGTTGCTTTTGCACTTCCTTTGTCTCTTATTGAATTTGGCCTCGAACGTGGGCTTGCGTACTTTCACGTCGATCATCCCAATTCACCGTTCTCATGCAGCACACAACAATAGCCTCCCACTTTCCATACAAAACCATTTATTTTCTATGAATTGAAATAACTTTTTGGCAATCGATTTTTAATTGTTATAATCTTAGGTTCATGGAGGTGATCAACACAAATCACATACAGGGCAAAGGCACCAGTAAACAGGAGTGAATTTTTACATGTATGAGATCGACCTTAGTGGGCAATGCACAAATACAGCAGGACTTTGACCATTGCTATAATTTGTCCGTCGTTTGTATGTCTGTCGGATACAGAAGCATACTGGATTTGAACCTGGGTTCTCAACATCACAAGTCATCACTTCAGATGGAAATGCAAAGTCAGCCCATCTTAACATGATATAAACATGATATTGTGGGGCTAAGTGACATGGCATGCGTGAACCTAGATCAGGGTCACAGGTGTACCCACCGTGCGTACTCATCAGGGGTTCCACCATTGGCATCAGGGGCACCGGGGTCTGCTCCATACACCATGAGTAACTCAGCCTGCAGACTCTGACCCGAACGTGCTGCAACATGCAAGGGTGTGGTGCCTTTTTCCTGGTAAAGAGAAGACCACGGGACAGTCAAGAAAAGACATACGATGATACTTTAATTGAGCCTCAGTGGTGTCTTCGTCATTGGCCTAATCCCGTCCCCTTATGCCTGACATACACGCGCAGACACAGACACAGTCACTCAAGGAGAATGTGAACGAGAAAAACCATCAAGATTTTGCCTCCTCGGAGACAATACGAAAAGATTATTGCTTGTTGAAGTTCACCCGACTATCATGATCTCACTCTCAACTCGATCAATTCTCAGCCAATTATTTCCAGTGCTATCTTCAAGCTGACTGGGACATCGCTCTCTGCTGACAGCCAATCCAAACAACGTCAGCTCCGTTAAGAGCTTGGATTGGTGCACAAAGCACAGACACCACACAAAGGGTGCATGAGGTCATGGATTAATTGACAGCGAAGAATTAAAAAAAATTTTTTGCAATCACTCCAAGTCAGCGAAGATGGATAAACAGCAGATACAACAGTTTTCAACGAGCCATGAAAAATACACTTCATTTAAAACACACACTTGGTGTATACGTGGTTAATGAAACCTATTGCATAATAACTTAAACAAAGACTATAATTGATTATATACATATGTTTAAATATTAAAACATATCTGGGGCGATACATTATTTTAAAGAAAACTCGTCACTTTCTTGGATTCGTTTCTATTTTCATTCTCCTCGTCGTTGGACGTGACATGCACACAACCTTCTGGCAAGTCTTCGATCATTGGTGAGAAGCTTAGCGAAGTGAATTAAGGATTAGAGGAACTTTTTTGTATGGAAAGACATGTCCATGGAGGAGGGGAGGTGAGGTGGGTATAAAGTGAAGAACTATTAATGAGTATTTTGAATGATTACAACGACTTATTACCAGGTCCATGTTAATGTTATTAAGTGACCAAAAGCAGACGGCGTAAATCGGGTCATTCTACGTGGTGCTGGCATGACAACAGCACTTGCACGGTTGTGCGACAGCTCTGTGGTTAAACGCCTTGCCGTTTTGCCTCACCACTTTGGAATGGATTTCTATATCCTTTCAAGTGAGGTTTACTGCTTTCCTAGCTCACGTATGACGTCTTTACATAAAATGGGTGGGGACTTGAGGGAGACGGAGGACAAAGGCTCACAGGCGAGAGATCACGTGGGGGTGAAATTTGCATATTCCGCATCTTCAATATGAGCATGCCCTGCCCAAGGTGATACAATGACACAAAATAACCACAAAAATATTTCCCATGTGTTGAATATTGGTTACGCATGTTCTCTTTTTTTTTTGTGAACAATGTCAAGGCTCGTGGAAGAGCGAGAACACTGAACAGATCAGGATGCAACAGAACAAAACAAAAAATAAAAAGAGGAGAGGAAACACCAACAGCAGGGTTGAAGGACAAAATATAGGGAGACCTGAACAAATTGAGGATGTAGGGAGGAATGAGGGCCAGGGGAGAATGCAGAAATAGTACAGAAATAGCATTGGGTGCAACACCAGAAAGGAGATGATAGAAGACAAACCACCGACCTGTCTGCAATGAGAAAGTGATGGGCTGACGGGCTATGCTTCATCGCAGCAGATTCCAATGATCTTGAAGGCCTTGGTTTCCACGGAATCAATCTGAGAAAGATGTGAGGCAGGGGAGCCAGCGCAGAGGGGAGAACAGTACTCCATCAAGCTATGGATGAAGGCCTTGTAGGTGGATAGGCGTTCAGGTGTGCCAAAGAAGGACTTTGCATGATCGAGGATGCCCAGTCGTCGAATGGCTTTGGAGGACAATTTTGAAATGTGGTTTGCCCAAGAAAGATCATGGCTGAAAGCGAAACCCAGGGGTTTGAATGACTGAACTTCCTCAAGATGATTGTTAAAGAGAAGATGGGAGGGTTTGTCATATGGTCCTTTTGCAAATTGAGAGTGAGAGTGCGAGATTTGTCTGGATTGAAGGACATATTCCAAGTGTTCGACCAGCTTGTGATTTTTGTCAAGGTCTGCATAGAGGGAAGAGGCTGTAGCCTGCCGGTCTGGAGGATGAGAGATGTCACGGCAGAGGATGGAGTCATCAACAAATAAATGAGGAAATAAATGAGAGAGATCTTTGATGAAGATTAGGAATATGATGGGGCCAGGAGCACAGCCCTGGGGAACTCAAGCCTTGACAGGGAGAGGAGATGAAAGGATTCCATTGAGAGCCACACTTTGGCTATGAGGGTAGAAGAAGTCAGTATTAAGCCATGTGTGAAGTTGGCCTTGGATGTCATCGGCAGAGAGTTTGGAGAGTAAGGCAGGATGCCAGACTGTATCAGAAGCACGAGATATTTTGAGAGAGATGGCTCTGATCTCATGTCTGACATTGAGGCCTCCATCCATTGTTAGGTGAGAAGCAGCAGCATGTCCAAGATGGAGTGAACTGGTCTGAATGTAAATTGGGAATCTGAGATGACGTCATTGGAGAAAAGGAAGGATTTCAAATCAACTGCAATGATGGATTCCATGATCTTGCTGATGATTGGAAGTAAGCTCATAGTCTGTAGTTAAGGGGATCAGTTTTTGCACCTTTTCTATGTAGTGCAGTGATGTTTCCTTATTTCCAAGCAGGTGGACGATGACCTCATGCAAATAATGAGGTGAAAAAGAGCAGAAGGAGGATGTGGAAGAGAAACAGAGCAGGTTCTCAGTACATATTAGCTGAGGCCATCCGGTTTAGTTGCAGAATCAGTCTAGAGTTGCCAGAAACCACCTTCTCAGGTACAAAAAAAACATGGTCTAGGAGCAGTTGGGTGTGACTGGGAAAGATGGGTACTGAGAGTGAAAGGTTGGGGTTAATATTATGATCAGATTAACCAAATGGAGCAGAGAAAGAGCAGGAGGCATTTGTGGCAAAGATGGTCATGACCAAGTCTTTAAGGGAGAATTTGCCATCGGGAGAAATCCGGGTCAGAAAGTTCACAGATTTAGTTAGTTTTTGTCGCAAGTATCAAATACCAATGGCTTCGGCAAGATGTGGAAGGGTATCAATTGGATACAAAGACTGCTGCTCCAATGCACACAAATTCATCTTTGGCACTCTGAAGGCACCACAACTAAAACCATTGACATTTTGCAGGTGTGTGAAGACTGGCTGTATTCATATATTTAATATTTAGCAAGAAAGATTTAGACAGTGATTTATTCGGCAGAATTTTATTGCTTATCCCAAGTTGTTCTGAGTGTTGGAGTAGACCACGACTTGTAGACTGGTGCCACATGTCCATCAGATGGGGTGGGGAAAGAAATGCACCTCCTCCATTAAAACCATTAGCGAGTCCGCTGGGTTTATAAATTGACGATACGATGGTGACATGGCAATTCTCCGATGAGTAGCTAAATGTTCAGAAGAGGTAAATTTTGAAGCAAAGCAAAGGTTCTCATAGCACATTTTCCAATTTATAAACTACCAACAGGGTTATGTGGGTGAAGCAATGAATGAATGCATGCTCTGCTGCAAAGCATATGAAGAGATCAACCAGGATATAATCAATACTAAATTACAGTTCCGGTTAGTGCGGTTTAAGCATCAAGGTCAGACATCATCTGTACGTCAGCATGAGATGGTAGTGAAACCACAGCTTTGCATACAAGGAGCATATGGCATCAAGTTAGCAAGGTAAATGGATATTAGAGGTAAATAATTAACATCTCCGAAATGCAATGCTCTTGTCATTTTATGCTGCTGGAAACTTTCTGTAAAAGTGCGAGACGTTAAACACAAACGCACATGCCATCAGGAATGCTAAACAAATCAATACACACCTCCCAAGTGTCCATCGACACCAGGCCATAAAAAGAGGGAAGCCGAAATGTATTGAGAATTGGACTTCAACTAAAATGTGTCACTGCAGTTATATGCTTTGACTGGTATAAACAATTCCTGCTTAGTGCACTTGATCGCACTGCTGTATTCAAGTCCCGCTGCAAGAATGGGCACTTGGCCATTCCACGAATAAAATGGACAAAGTGCAGTTTGTTCCAGGGTATTAAATCAGCATATTCCAAAAAAATAAAAATAAAACCTGGCTCAAATGTTACCCGTGGAAAACTCTTCATGCAACGGTCAAGTTTTTAAGTTAACGTGTCATGAAACTGCCACGGGATTAAAATTCCCCGTGTGCACGCGGACCGACTTGGAGTGCTGAATTATGTGGCATTGCTCTGACAACTCACCGCAGAGTCTGCGGCCTGTGGATGAGTGCAGAAATTACAGCCAAACGCATGTGTGGTACTGACCAGATGGAAGAAGTTTGCCTGAGCCCCCAAGGTTAGCAAGCGAAGACTCGTCTCGGTGTTGGCTGTCCGCACGCTCGAGTGAAGTTGCTGCGAAGAGCCAAATCGACAACATGCAGTTTTCGCATTTTTATTCAAGCAACAATTAACTTGTCAGCAAAATAAAAATATATATAATTAAGCAAATGCGGACAATAAATTAGACGTGGAGACCACACCAAATCTCTTTTTTCACTATTATGGCCTACCGCTTGCGCACAAGGCCTTTACACACACAAGAACTCCACCTAACAAACATACCATGTGTTCTCATGACATCGTGAGCCACGTGAACCGATGTGTTGACTGACAGTGAATAAAAACTAAAACAAGTGGAATGTCCTGGAAATTAATCAACCACAAAACGCCCGCACAGAAGCCACAAAGGAAGTCAAAAAGACAGTTCAAGTGGTTCCTGGTCGCTGCCAAAACAACATAAAGCCAACCAACCAAAATGAATGTGGTGACAATGGACGACAATATATCAAATCGACAGCCAAACCACCGACTTGTTGTCACACCAAGCTCTGCTAATGATGACGCACACGGATTGAATACAACGATGGATGCCAAAAGGCAAAGTGATCAAAGTTGAACAGTTAAGAAAATAAACTTTTTCTTGCCCAAAATATAAACAGCAATCCAAAGGGGAGGGATAAAAGCATTTCATCCAATAAATTCAGTCATGCCGTAAATGGAGTACACTTTAACACAGGTCAAGCTGTTTTGTGTGGAATTTACAACTTTCAACTTCCCAGCTGAACACTGCAATCTGCATGGATAGCAACTGGGGACTGGCAAGCTGTTGCTTGCCATCTTTCTCACTCTTCCTCCCTCCCTTGACAGCTTGGAATCTAAGGCCTTCTGTGTCATTGGAATTTCACATCAGGAAGCTGAGTCTCATGATCCACTCCTTGCTCACCATACACAGGTTGGTGACCTTGCAGTTTTTTGTTTTTTTTAATGTAACTGGCACAATTCTGGTGTTGCTTCTCCTGTTCCTGTCCCTCCAGGTCACACACATTCCGTCAGAATACTCTTCTTGCTACTCTCCCCAAGTCTAAACTCAAAGTTCACATCAATTCTTGTGAACATTTCTATTCTAGATTCTATTTTCGCCTTTGACATTTCCTTCCAGAGTTGGTCATCTCGAACACTTCCCGACAGGATTTAAAGTTTGTTGCCCACCGCCACCTCATAAGTCTCCAATTTCCATGACTGAGTTTTTAACCAAACCTGTCGAGACGCTGTTCCTGCCTTTCTCCGACAATGCCTTACTTTGTGCTGTGATGAATCCATTTTTTGCCATCCTCCCATTTTCCCTTTGCCCCATTTTATCTGTTGATCAACTGCCTCGTCATTCTGTTCATCCATTTGCCTTGATACCTGAATCATAATAATATTTAAAAAACTCCACACAGCTGGCCACTCTCGACTCACATGTGCAGTGTGTCTGTATGTAATATAATCATATATATATATATATATATATACACACACATATATCTTCTTCTTCTTTCGGCTGCTCCCGTTAGGGGTCGCCACAGCGGATCATCCGTTATAATCCGCATAATGATTTGGCACAGGTTTTACGCCGGATGCCCTTCCTGAAGCAACCCTGGTCGCCTCTTACGACACAGGGATATGGTACACCTATTCTAACCGAGGCATACACCGGGCCTGGTACACTGGTACTCACTTCGCCGACCTCGGAAGGATGACAGGCTGAGTCAACCTCCTGGTGTGTATTAATTCAAGCGGCCAACGGGGCTTGAACTCAGGACCTTTTGGATCCCAAGCCGCTACCCTAACCACTACGCCAACACCAGGGTAATACATACATATATATATATATATAATGCTTTTGGATCATGCCTCTAAAAAAGAACCAAAACTTTGAGGCTATCTACATTTCACGTACAAAAACAATTTTAAAATACTTGAGCTTCTCAACATCCTCTTCCCCCTTCACCCCATCCCTTGCACACCCTTCTGCCAACCCCATATTTCTCGCACCTCTTCACATTCTACTTGCAATTTTACACATGTTCTCTTATCTCCTCCTCCTCTTTAGATGTATTCCGTTCCTCATCTCAATGTTTTCTTTCTTGACACTCATCCCATTATCATATATCGTTTTTGGCTTTAT
The DNA here is from genome assembly GCA_035128595.1 of Eptatretus atami. Taxonomy (NCBI): domain Eukaryota; kingdom Metazoa; phylum Chordata; class Myxini; order Myxiniformes; family Myxinidae; genus Eptatretus; species Eptatretus atami. The sequence continues at coordinate 56,698,993 of CM068967.1, forward strand.
TGTTTTTCTCTTTCCACAGGTGGAAGATGAAATCACAGCTGCTTACAATTCAAAAGCAGAACTAAAATTGCAGTGGTTTGTAAAAAGACCCAATCAGTTGTGATTGTTCAGCAGTGTTTCAACGAATGACTTTTTAACCTCTGCCACCGAAGGTGGACAGAGGTTATATCTTCATCCCTGTCTTGTGTCTGTTTGTTTGTTTGTGTGCAGGATATCTCAAAAAGTTGTGGACGGATTCAGATGAAATTTGGTGGAGAGCTTGAGTGCATGACCAGGACGAAATGATTCCATTTTGGTGAAGATCCGAATCCGGATACGATAATTTTTCTCATTCTTCAAGTGATTCTTCACCATTGAGAGATGGGGCCAAAAACGGTATACAGCACGATATTTCATAAAATTTTGGATGAGTCATGCCAAAACTAAGTGGATGAGTTGGTTATGTGACAAGAACAAGGCGATTTGATTTTGGTTCAGGTCCAGATCCATATCCGGCCTCTGTCGGATACAAAACATTAACTGTTTAGCCTGGCGGAGGCATGCACTCTACTGAGTGCCGTTATAGTGTAGTTTTGCTTTCCAGATCTGCGTTACCTCCCTCAATTACCAATGTCAAAGCAGCCAAAGTGAAAATTCTCCTTTTTTCTTCTGAATTACAAAGTAGTCAACCAAGAATGCCTTGGCTTGGTAAACACCAGGTCAACCAACCATTGGAGAAAACAAATAATCTAGCCAACGCTGGATCATTGGAAGAAGAATAATCACCAGCAAAAGTGCCATCAACTTTCTTTTGAAAAGTAAGGAGCAAGCACTCCAAGTTTGAAGCAGTCACAATTTTCCAACAGAATATAAAAGAAAGAGTGCAATTTCGATGAATAAAGGTAAAACCAGGTATGAACAATGCAATCTACTGAAAGGTTTCAAGGACAGGGGCAACTCATGTATTTTACCAACACGTGAGAACAAGGCAAGCACTGTTCAGCCAACAGTTGCAAAGTCATAAATCCTTGGTCTCTTATCACGATATATTCCACATTTGAACCTTATAATACACTTTTCGATGCATTCCCCAAAACTTTTCATGTCGTTCACTAATTCGCAACAAAATTAACTCGTTCTTTCACTTCTTTTCTAACATCCAGATGCATTAGCACAAATGCCCCTGACCGACTTTCTTGTGCACGAAGCCTATCGACACTCTGGCCGAAAGTTCTTCAAGATCGCAGCTGGCTCCTTTCTCATGTGGTCTTTGGGGCTTTTAGAGAGAACAATTTCGATTTTATATTTACCTGAACAAAAAGCATAAATAATGTGCATGCAAGTTGTAAAGTCAGGTTGGTGGACTGTCCATTTTCTTCTGGGGTTGGCAGGATTGCCCTCGAGGTTTGCACATTCACCTCTGAGTGCTCTAGCCTGGGTTTAAATGCTGACCCAGCTTTCAACTGTATTCTTGGTGTTCTGCAGTCAGGGCGGGGCATCAATGTGCATGCCATCCCTCAGATGTACGTTGAATTGGGTGTCCCATCTGCTAACATTAGTTGGTGTAGATTAAAGATCCCACAGTATCCTTTGCAGAGTAGGCCATTACCTGACAAAATTCCAAATTCCTGCATCAACAGCACAGGCTCGCCCCCCTCCCCCCCAGCAACGATTCAAATCAGCAGCCATGTGCTCCTCCCCGAGCCCACCCATATCATATGCATTCTCTTCCAGAATCCTACATCGAGATACCCTCCCCAATTGTAATCTGAAAATGCATCCCCATTACTTTCTCCTTCTCTTCTCCTGTCTGTTGAACCGATGCCTTCTGTCTGTTGTCTTATGCCCATCCCTCCAGTCTTTCAAGAGTATGACCCATCATCATCTCATATTTTGTCACACGCATACCCATACCTGCTCTCTTCTGCCCTCTGTCATTCAGCTCCGGCCTCCCTGAGCTGTTAGGGTTAGGGTTTCTGTATATAGAAATATACACAAAAGTAAAAGTTACCTTGCTGAGGTCTTCTGCAAAGCTCGAATCCTCTTCACGGCATGGCAGCCGATGTATGAACGCCAGCATTTGGTACTTGGCACGGATGAAATTTGATTTTGTTGGGCTGTAGGAAAATAAGGCTGATGACAACAGATAAGTATAAAAACAAATAAGTGACAAAAAAATATATATTGTGGCTTAAATGTTTACAAACAAAAAAAGTGACAAAAATTCAGTATTATATTAACCTCAGAATTAGTTTCACTGAAAAAAATGAACATTTATGATGGTCATTTTCCTTGATGTTACAAAACTTAAAATAAGGTATCAAGGTATAAGACTGGAACACAGACACACCGAGACACTGAGCTTGGGGGAAGTGACGTCACTTCCCAGGATACTCTGGGTACCAGCAACGTCACAACAATTGCGCCGCCTTTCGCACCGCACTCAGCAAGGCATTTCCTCAAGAGGAACTTCCTCCTACCCATGGATGTCAATCAATGGGGACTATCCGTGCTCTGTCCTTTTAAGTGCTGAACGTCAAGCAAGGAAGCAGCACATACCATTTTTTTTTAAGTCTTTGGTATGACTTTGGTATGACTCGGACGGAGTTTGAACTACCGACCTCGCAGACTCAGAGCAGACGCTCCAACCATTACACCACCGTCTGGCTTGTTTACCTATTTGAACCTGAATGGAATAAAGAATAATGAAGTGAAAAGGTGACATGCTCACATGAGTGTTGCAGATGCACAGATAAGGGTGATGTAAACCAATATCTCAGATTAAATTTCTCAGTCCCTTCCTTCTCAGTCCCTCATTTCTTTCAAATATTCATCATTAAAATGCAAAATTCTCGGAAATTATTTTTAAGAATGCAAAAATTATAAAAAAAAGATAAAAGGAGTTTATGTTTATTCATTGAACAACTGTGTTGAACACCCAAAGCAGTTTGCATTTAAAAAAAAAATGACCTGAATGTGCCCCTTAATAATAATGGTAAGAATAATAAATGGATTATTTGCTCTGATCAAACTTGAGATTTAAATAAAAGAGCCCAATTTGTGGTTTTTGTCTATTCAGTCTTTGTTTGCTGCATTTAACTGTCATCAAAACAACCAGCACTACTCCTTCTTCTTCTTCTTTAACAACACATTTATTCCCACCTTAATGTGAGTCAACCAGGAAACATTTTGAGATCAAACCAAATTATTTATTATTATTATTATTATTAATATTTAACGGCCACAATTATTCCCACGTTTAATGTGAGGTTTGCCCGAAAAATCTTGGCCCAAGTTTCACTAACAGGTTGGCCAGGCCTGTCGTTCAGCTAAAGTTAGGGCAGAAATTGGTAATATGTTCAGGGTGCCGGAGATTAATCGCCTGCTCTTTGCGAAGGGCACCGCAGGATCTTTAACATCCACCAATTAATGCCGGCAGACAGGATGCCCAGTTTAACATCCATCTGAGGGATGGAACACACATTGATGAATCACCCTGCCCGATACACCAGGATGATAGTTTATAGCTGGGTAGGGATTCAAACATAGTCAAGACAGCTTAGAGGCGAGTGATCGTACCTCTGGAGTCGAGGCCATTCTGCCAGGCCCAACATCAAAACGTTGACATATCTTTAAAAGAACGTTTTTACATTGAGAATACATTTAACCATTATTGGCCCTCGAAATGCACGTAAATAGCACTCTATCAAGAAACCCAAATCGTTTAAATGGAATGCAGTAATGCAAGCATAACAACGAATTCACTTCTTCATTTGACGTTTGGATGTGCTGCATCTCAGCATCTCCCTCCCCCTCCCTCAATAAATACAAAAACAAATAAGCACCGATTTTCTTCGGATTTCGATGTAGTAGGTAGTGTATGTGTATATTGACATGCATCAAATCTACATACATTCATTTATTATTATTATATATATAATATATATATATATATATATATATATATATGTATTGGATGTATATATATGAATGTACATGTATATGTATATATATCGTTCCGAATTCGCGCCCGCCGGCGTGCGATCGCCGCGTACCTCTAATCGCAACCGCGTCGCCCACCGGAACAGACAATTCAGTCGTGACCCTCTTGGAACTATCGCCAGAAACCAGTCACGGGTGGGGGTTTAACCTCACCACAGCCCAGTCCGCATTCTACCCGCGCGAATAGGGTCACTCGCCGAATATCGAAATACCTCAGTACCTCGCCGCAGGTCGGCTTGGGACACGAACCGCTTAAGCGGTTCGTTCCGTTCTACAGCGATAAC
>CM068967.1:56707836-56725870 GCA_035128595.1 Eptatretus atami
CGGACAGGGCTGATAGCTGACTGTATATTAGATAGCAATGTAGAAGCAGGTCTAATAACGCATTTATCATAATTGCGTCCACCAACAAAAAGGTTTGGCAAGTATAGGCGATCGTTTGAGCGCAAATTTAAATTTTTCCACTTTCCAAGGATTGGCCACTTAACCAATCAAATTTTGAAGCAGTTCCAGACAGATTTAAATTCCAGTTTTAAGGACCATTTGCAGTGGGTACGGACCCAGGGTGGGCTCAGTGTGAGTGCGAGCGCGAGCCTTTCTTGTGGAAAGTTTTCATTGCCACTGCGCAGCACTAAACCAATTCCATCTTAAATGGCATTTGCACCAGCGTAGCCTTTAGGATTACTGGGAGCATTTTTCAAGATAATCATCTCACTTGAACACTCGGAATGATTATTCCTTATGGCCGACTCTCCTATTGTTATTTCTGACACCAAACACTCAATTCATGATTTCAGTCTTGCCCACATGCGCTTTCATCAATGTCGGACATTTGTTCATAGTATGCATGAGAAGTCTCACTCGGCAGGCTACGAAAGGACACTTTTCCTTACTAGGAGACTTTTCCAAATTGGAAGTTTCATTATGTTTGCATAGTGTGTGTTGACTGTCTTGTTTGTCTGCATTTGCTAACTCAAAAAACATTTCACCTTTTAAAATTGTGAATGGACACCCCTCCCTTCGAGTGAGCTTATCTTACAACAGCTCGAAGCAATGTAATAATGTTCTCGATGCCAAATACACTGCAGGACCAAAGTTAGACGCATACTTCGGTGGTGTAAATGGTTAAAGCATCCACTCTCAGACTGGGAGTCGGTGGTTCAAACGTTCAAACCCCGGTGCCGGAGTCAAAGCAAAGACTTCAAAAACGAGACGCTGCTCTTCCTTGCTTGAGAAGCTCAGCAATTTAAAAGTCAATGACGGAGGACAAGCGACCATAGGTTGGCAAGCATAGCACAGCTTTGTTATGCGGCCAAAGTCTCCTTCCTCATTGTAAGGATGCCTGGAAGTGAAATCCAATGTTATACGTATAGGAGGCTTTGTATAGCCCGTAGTTCTGCTGTTTTCGGTTTCCATACAGCAGGAGCTTATCCTTTCAATTGTAATTTCCCAGAATCCTCTCCAGATCTGTTTTCTGGACCACGTGCAGGATAGGGTGTGGGTACGCAGCGCCTTTCACTTCAGGATACATGCAGCAACAGCCGGCGTGGGCCACATAGTTTGGGTACCGGAACAGTGGAGGGTTTGCATCTGGAAGCCTTCGGGTTATTTTTTTTTTTTTAGAACTTTTTAATTTTTGCCACCTTATATTGACAAGGAACGATTAAAATTTGGAATCCATAAAATGAATCACGCAACACAGTGCGGTATCTCAAATAGCTCAATGTGCCGATCTTCAGAATGCAAAGCTAATCGTAGAGATGAAAATTTTGCACACGTTCAAGAGGACAGTTCACATCAGGATTTTACTCTTGCTTATTTGTCAATTGAAATTTACGAATACTGCTACTTCAACAAATAACTTTACTTGATAGCATTCAGTTTTTGTCAGTGGGAGTACGTCTCCACAATGCTGTGTCCAACAAACACAAATTTTTGCTAAAAACCTCAGCAAAGTGAAGAGCTCTGATATTGCGAAAAGTTATTCGTTCACAGACATATCAAACGTAGGTGTCGTCAAAAGAGCTGATTACCCCGTTATTTCACATTTTGTATCTCAGGAATTCAAAGGCTTCATAAAATGAAAACGAGACGGGCACTCGGAGAGGCGCATACCTCCACCAAAGCTAAACAGTTTACATTTTGTATCCCACTGAATAAGTGTGGTGTTGCTTCGTTGGTTAGGGTGCCTGGATGGGATGTTATGGTCCTGAGTTCAAAGCCCCCATGGGCCACTGAATAACATCGGGTGAGGTCAACTCAGCCTTGTCATCCTTTCCGATGTCGGCGAAATGAGTACCATGTACTGGTAATAAGGGGACAGCATCAGGGGCATAGTTCGCCAACCCCAACAAAATGCATAGCGTACCTAGCAAGCCAAGCTCTTTCATACAACAAGATAAAAGAAGAAGAAGATTCCCACTTGATACGTCGGAATGGATTCGGACCGGAACCAAAATTGAATCGCTTCTTCTTGTCACCTAACCAACTCATCCACCAAGTATCGTCTGAATCTGTTAATAACTTGTTTGAGAGTTATTGTGTAATAATATCATTTTTGCCCCATCCTCGCAATCGTTAAAGAATCCACTTTTTAAAAAAAAATTCTCAAACCGGATCCGCATCCAGATCTTCACCAAATGCGAATTCGATTCGTCCAGTTCACACACCCAACCTTCCACCAAAATTTGTCCGAATCCGGCACAACTTTTGAGATGTCCTGTTCACAGGCAGACCAAACAAAGGATGAAAATATAACCTACGCAGATCTTCGTGGCGACGTAATTCATGAAAATGTTTTAAAATGTGCACGTAAATTGCATTTTTGGTATTTGACTTTTTGACATGCTGAGGGAGTGCGGTAGGGCCAAAAATGATATGCCTTTGCACCTTCTTGTTTGGTGATCATAACCACCAAGTGTAGTGGAATTAGCACAAACTGTTTAAGAGCGAGATAGAGGACGGACAGACAGGACACAGACAGACAGCCGGGTTTACAATTCCTGCAGTTTTTTGCAAAATGCCGTGGGCTGGGAATGATATGAACGAGTAGTTTAGAATTCTCACAGCATACTTAAAATTTGAAATCTTATCAGTGGTTGCCCACTGGAAATACCCAGGATAACAACAAGGATACGTGATCACATCAGAAGACCATTTTGGCTCCATCGTGCGATGCGCATCAAGATATTCCCGAAATGAAAAGGTCAAAAGAAAAACTGAATTTTGGACACCACCACGCTTCAGAGAACAGAATCAGAAAAAGGAAAGAGTTCCGAACAGGGAAACCTAACACAGGATCGCTGGCGATAAACGCCAAACTAATCGTGACGGCCTACAAGGTCGGTATGATCAATAAATTTGAAATTGTAGTAATTCTACAGTGATTTAAAAGAAGAGAATTCTGTGCAAAAAATTATTTTAAAATATGGGGTGGCGCAGATGACAAGCTTGACCTCGCTAGCCGGCTCGGGTGTGGTGTGTGGGGGTCATTGGGGGGCATTCTATGCTTTTTTTCACATTAACAGTATTTATCAGAAGATAACCACAAAGGAGTCATTATGGTATTTGATTGCCTGTAATCCACCTTTGGTTCATGGTTGACAGCATGGAGTAAAGATATGACACATTTGCCTTCTTGACTGTCCAGCCTGGGTTTGATCCCAGGACCCAGCTATTCAACTGTCATCCCATTGTTTCACAGACGGGCGCATTCATCAAAATTGTATGCCGTCCCTCGGCATGCACGTTAAACGGCCCTCCTATGCCAGCATCGTGTGGGGTTAAAGATCCCACGGTGTCCTTGCGAAGAGTCAGGCGTTGCCATCGCCGGCACCATGGCCAAAATTCCAGCCAATGATGCTACCCACACCTTGTGCTACTACCAAAACCCAAGAAGACGATGAAAGAAGAAGAAGAAGAACACCTCTGGTAAGAGCTGGAGGCCTGAGAGTTCATATTGGTTACAAATTCCGAAACGCATCGAGGGTTTCAGTATCCTTTAAACAGCAAATCTATCGCTTGCAACACACCATTTCATATCGTTGATCTTCCCAATGGTTTCCGGAGATCAGTTCTGCCGAAGCAAGTTCCACGGATGGAAAAACACCCAGGACAGATCGTCACATCGTCGCAGGGTGCTTTGGGCCATTGATGGAAGGAATTTGAAATTGTATAAGTACCGGCACGTAATTGAGTGCCATTTCGAAAGACCCATGGGATCTTTCACATCCTTCCTTAAGTGCTGGGAGATGGACACACCTGGCTTAACGACTCTCTCGGAAGGATGCGAACTCGTTGATACAAACGCCCTGCTGCACAAAGTATCAGAGTGACAGTCTTGGAGTGGGTTGAATAATCGAACCTGGACTAGATAGCTCAAGAGTGATTATGCGCAACCGGCTGGTTTTACTCCTGGTAGTCTGCCAATAAATCATTCCAACAAGCTGCATTATTGCCTCATCTGCAGTGTGTCAATGTCTAAGTAGCCAAAGTATTAAAAGTGCTTTGTGCCACTTCCTTTTGTCTCTTTATTGAATTTTGGCCCTCGAACGTGGGCTTGCGTACTTCACGTCGATCATTCCAATTCACGCTTCTCATGGCAGCACCACAACAATAGCCTCCCACTTTCCATACAAAACCATTGTATTTTCTATTGAATTGAAATAACTTTTTTGGCAATCGAAAATTTTTAATTGTCTATAATCTTAGGTTCATGGAGTGATCACACACAAATCACCATACACGGGCAAAGGCACCAGTAACAGAGTGAATTTTTACATGTATGATATCGGACCTAGTGGGCAATGCACAAATACATTCAGGACTTTGACATTTGCAATTAATTGTGTCCGTCGTTTGTATGTCTGTCGGATTACAGAGCATACTGGGATTTTGAACCTGGGTTTCTCAACATCACAAGTTATCACTTCAGATGGAAATGCAAAGTCAGCCCCATCTTAACATGATATAAAACATATATTGTGGGCTAAGACATGGCATGCGTGAACCTAGATCAGGTCACAGGTCTTGTACCCACCGTGCGTTAGCTTCATCAGGGGTTCCACCATTGCATCAGGGGCACCGGGGTCTGTCCCATACACCATGAATAACTCAGCCTGCCAGACTTGACCGAACGTTGCTGCAACACAAGGTGTTTTGGCTCCCTTTCTGGTAAAAGGAGAAGACACGGACAGTCAAGAAAAGACATGCGATGATACTTATAATCTGAGCCTGCAGTGGTGTCTTCGTCATTGCCAAATCCCGTCCCCTTGATGCCTGAATTACACGCGCAGACACACACAAGTTCACTCAGGAGAATGTGAACGAGAAAAAACCATCAGATTTTGCCTCCCGGAGGACAATACGGAAAAGCATTTTATTGCTTGTGTTGAAGTTTCAACCGACTACATGACTTACTCTCACTCGATCCAATTCTCAAGCCACATTATTCCAGTGCTATCTTCAAAGCTGACTGGGACATCGTTCTCTGCTGACACCAATCCAAACAACTTCAGCTCCGTTTAAGAGCTTGGAATTAGTGCACAAAGCACAGACAACCACACAAAGGGTGCATAGGTCATGGATTAATTGACAGCGAAAGAAGTGTAAAAAAAAAAATTTGCAAGTCCACTCCAAGTCAGCCGAAGATGATAAAACAGCAGAACAACAGTTTCAACGAGCCATGAAAATACACTTCATTTAAAACACCACCCACTTGGGTGTATACGTGGTTTTAATTGCAAAACCTATTGCATAATAACTTAAAACCAAAGACTATAATTGATTATATAATATTTTAAATATTAAAACATATCTGGGGCGATACATTTATTTTAAAGAAAGACTTCGTCACTTTCTTGGATTCGTTTCTTATTTTCATTCTCCTCGTCGGTTGGACGTGACATGCACACAACTTCTGGCAAGTCTTCGATCATTGGTGAGACGCTTAGCGAAGTTAATAAGGATTAGAGAAATTTTTTGTATGGAAAGACATGTCCATGGAGGAGGGGAGGCTGCAGGGGGTATAAAGGTGAAACTATTAATGAGGTATTTTTAATGCATACCAACGACTTATTACCAGTCCTGTTAATGTTATTAAGTGACCAAAAGCAAGACGGCCGTAAAATTCGGGTCATTTCTACGTGGTGCAGGCATGCAAAAACAGCACTTGCACGCTTGTGCGGAACGGCTCTGTGGTTAAACGCCTTGGCCGTTTGCCTCACCACTTGAATGGATTTCTATATCCTTTCAAGTGAGTTACTGCTTTCCAGCCTCAACGTATGACGTCCTTTTACATAAAAATGGGTGGGACTGAGGAGACGGAGGGACAAAGACTCACAAGGCGATGAGATCACGTGGAGGGTGAAATTTTGGCATATTTCCGCATCTCAAATATGAGCATGCCCTGCCAACAGTGAACAATGACACAAAATAACCACAAAAATATTTCCCATGTGTTGAATATTGGTACGCATGTTCTCTTTTTTTTTTGTGAACAATGTCAAGGCTCGTGGAAGATCGAGAGAACCACTGAAACAGATCAGGATGCAACAGAACAAAACAGAAAAATAAAAAGAGGAGAGAACACCCAACAGCAGGGTTGAAGACAAAATATAGGGAGACCCTGAACAAATTAGGATTAGGGAGGAATGAGGGCCAGGGGAGAATGCACAGAATAGTACAGAAATAGCATGGGGCAACACCAGAAAAGGAATGATAGAAGGAAAACCACCACCTGTCTGCAATGAGAAAGTGAATGGGCTGCGGCTATGCTTCATCGCAGCAGATTCCAATGATCCTTGGAAGCCTTGGTTTCCACGAATCAATCTGAGAAAATGTGACGGCAGGGGAGCCAGCGCAGAGGAGGAGAACAGTACTCCATCAAGCTATGGATGAAGGCCTTTGTAGGTGGATAGGCGTTCAGGTGTGCCAAAGAAGGCGACTTATTGCTATGAGTCAAGGATGCCCAGGTCGTCGATGCTTTGAGAACAATTTGAAATGTGGTTTGCCCAAGAAAGATCATGGCTGAAGCGAAACCCAGGGTTTGAAATGACTGAACTTCCTCAAGATGATTGTTAAAGAGAAGATGCGAGGTTTGTCATATGTCTTTGGCAAATTGAGAGTGAGAGTGCGAGATTGTGTCTGGATTGAAGGACATATATCCAAACGTGTTCGACCAGCTTGTGATTTTGTCAAGGTCTGCATAGAGGGGAAGAGGCTGTAGCCTGCCGGTCTGGAGGGTTTGAGAGATGTCACGGCAGAGGATGGAGTCTATCAAACAAATAAATAGATCGGAGGAATAAATGAGAGAGATCTTTGCATGAAGCATTAGGAATATGATGGGGCCAGCGGAGCACAGCCCTGGGAACTCAAGCCTTGAAGCCGGAGAGAGATGAAAGGATTCCATGAGAAGCCACACTTTTGGCTATGAGGTAGAAGAAGTCGAGTATTAAAGCCATGGTGTGAAGGTTTGGCCTTGGATGTCATCGGCAGAGAGTTTGGAGAGTAAGGCAGGATGCCAGACTGTATCAGAAAAGCACGAGATATTTGTTTAGAGAGATGGCTCTGCATCTCATGTCTGACCATTGAGGCCTCCATCCATTGTTAGGGTGAGATAGAGCCAGCATTGTCCCAAGATGGAGTGAACTTGGTCTGAATGTACAATTGGGAATCTGAAGATGACGTCATTGAGAAAAAGACAGATTTCAAATCAACTGCAATGATGATTCCATGATCTTGCTGATGATTGAAGTAAGTCATAGTCTGTAGTTAAGGGATCAGTTTTTTTGCAACCTTTCTATTGTAGCTGCAGTGATGTTTCCTTTTTCCAAGCAGGTGCGATGACCTCATGCAAATAATGAGGTGAAAAAGAGCAGAGGAGACTGTGGAGAGTAAACAGAGCAGGTTCTCAGTTACATATTTAGCTGAGGCATTCCGGTTAGTTGCAGAAGAATCAGTCTAGAGTTGCCAGAAACCACCTTCTCAGGTACAAAAAAAACATGTCTAGGAGCAGTTGGTGTGACTGGAAAGATGGTACTGAGAGGAAAGGTTGGGGGTTAATATTTGATTCAGAATTAAACCAAAGAGCAGAAGAAAGAGCAGAGGCATTTGTGCAAAGAATGGTCAATGACCAAGTCTTAAGCCGAATTTGCCATCGGAGAAATCCGAGTCGAAAGTTCACAGAATTAGTTAGTTTTTGTTCGCAAAGTATCAAATACCAATGGCTTCGGCAAGATGTGAAGGGGATCAATTGGATACAAAGACTGCTGGCCTCCAATGCACACAAATTCATCTTTGGGCACCTCTGACAGGCACCACATACTAAAACCATTGACATTTTGCGGAAATGTGTGAAGACTGGGCTGTATTCATATATTTAATATTTAGCAAGAAGATTTAGACAGTTTAGATTTATTCGCAGAATTTATTTGCTTATCCCAAGTTGTTCTGAGTGTTGGAGTAGACCAGGACTTGTTAGACTGCGTTGCCAATGTCCCATTCAGATGAAAGGCGTGGGGAAAGAAAGCCACCTCCTCCATTTAAAACCATTAGCGAGGTCCGCTGGGTTTATAAATTGACGATACGATGGTGACATGGCAATTCTCGATGAGTAGCTAAATGTTCAGAAGAGGTTAAATTTTGAAGCAAAGCAAGTTCTCATAGCACATTTTCCAATTTATAAAACCACAGGCGTTATTTGGGGAAGCAAGAAGAATGGCATGCTCTTAGCTGCACAGCATTATGAAGAGATCAACCAGGATATATCAATAGTTAAATTACCAGTTCCCGGTTAGTGCCGGATTTTAAGCATCAAAGGTTCCAGACCATCATCTGTACGGTCAGCATGAGATGGTAGTGGAAACTACAGCTTTGCATACAAGGAGCAATTATGCATCAAGTTAGCAAGGTAACATGGAATTAGGTAATAATTAACATCTCCGAAATGCAATGCTTCTTGTCATTTTGCTGCTGGAAACTTTCTGTTAAAAGTGCCGAGACGTTAACACAAACGCACAATTGCCATCAGGAATGCTAAAACAAATCAATACCACCTCCCAAGTGTCCATCGACACCAGGCCATAAAAAAGAGCGAAGCCGAAATGTATTGAGAATTGCGACTCAACTAAAATGTGCACTCAGTTATATGCTTTGACTGGTATAAACAATTCCTTTGCTTAGTGCACTTGATTCGGCACTGGCTGTATTCCAAAGGTCCCGCTGGCAAGAAATGGCACTTGGCCCATTCCACGAATAAAAATGGACAAAGTGCGTTTGTTCCAGGTATTAAAATCAGCATTCCAAAAAAATAATAAAAATAAAACCTTGGCTCAAATGTTACCCGGGAAAAACTCTTCATTGCAAACGGTCAAGTTTTAAGTTAAACGTGTCATGAAAACTGCCACGGGATTTAAAATTCCCCGTGTGCACGCGCGACCGACTGGAGTCTGAATTATTGTGGGCATTCCTCTGACAACTCACCCGCAGAGTCTGCGAGCCTGTGGATGATGCAAAATTTACAGCCAAACGCATGTGTGATGTACTGACCAGATTGAAGAAGTTGCCTGAAGCCCCAAGGTTAGCAAGCGAAACTCGTCTCGGTGTTGGCTGTCCGCCACGCTCGAGCTGAAGTTGCTGCGAAAGGCCAAATCGACAAACATTGCAGTTTTCGCATTTTTATTCAAGCAACAATTAACTTGTCAGCCAAAATAAAAATATATATAATTAAGCAAAATGCGGACAAATTAGACGTGGACACCACAAACCAAATCTCTTTTTCACTATTATGGCCTACCGCTTGCGCCACAAGGCCTTTACAACACACAAGAACTCACCTAACAAACACACATTGTGTTTCATGGACATCGTGAGCCACGTGAACCGAATTGTGTTGACTTGACAGTGAATAAAAACTAAAAACAAGATGGAATGTGCCTGGGAAATTAATCAACCACAAAACCGCCCGCACAGAAGCCACAAAGGAAGTCAAAAAGACAGTTTCAAGTGGTTGCCTGGTCGCTGCCAAAAACAACATTAAAGCCAACCCAACCAAAATGAATGTGGTGACAAATGGACGACAAATATTCAAATCGACAGCCAAACCACCGACTTGTGTCACACCAAGCTCTGCTATGATGACGCACACGGATTGGAATACACAAACGAATGGATGCAAAAGGCAAAGATTCAAAGTTGAACAGTTAAGAAAAATAAACTTTTTTCTTGCCCAAAAATATAAAACAGCAATCCAAAAGAGGGAGGGATAAAAAGCATTTCATCCATAAATTCCAGTCACGCCTGTAAATGGAGTACACGTTAAACACAGGTCAAGCTGTTTTGTGTGAATTAACAACTTTAAACTTCCCAGGCTGAACACTGCCCAATCTGCATGATAGCAAACTGGGACTGGCCAAGCTGTTCTTTTGCCATCTTTCGTCTCTTCCTCCCCTCCCTGGACGCTTGGAATCTAAGGCCTTTCTGTGTCATTGAATTTCCACACAGGAAGCTGAGTCTCATGATCCAAACTCCTTGCTTCACCATACACAGGTGGTGGCCTTGCAGTTTTTTGTTTTTTTAATGTAACTGCACAATTCTGGTAGTTGCTTCTCCTGTTTCCTGTTCCCCTCCATGGTCACACACATTCGTCAGAATACTCTTCTTGCTTACTCTTCCCCAAGTCTAAACTCAAAGTTCACATCAATTCTTGGAACATTTTTATTCTAGATTCTATTTTCGCCTTTGACATTTCCTTCCAGAGTTGCCGTCATCGTTTGAAACACTTCCCGACAGATTTAAAGTTTGTTTGCCCCCACCCCACCTCATAAGTCTCCAATTTCCATGACTAGTTTTTAACCAAACCTGTCGGAGACGCTGTTCCGCCTTTCTCCGACAAGCCTACTTTTGTGCTGTGAATGAATCCATTTTTTTGCCATCCTCCCATTTCCCTTTGCCCCATTTATCTGTTGATCAAACTGCTCGTCATTCTGTCATCCATTTGCCTTGATACCTGAATATTTAATAATATTTAAAAAACTCCACCACAGGCGGCCCACTTCTCGACTCACATGTGCAGTGTGTCTGTATGTAATATAATCATATATATAATATATAACACACACATATATCTTCTTTTTCTTTCGGCTGCTCCCGTTAGGGTCGCCACAGCGGATCATCCGTTATAAATTCCGCATAATATTATAGGCACAGGTTTACGCCGGATGCCCTTCCTGAAGCAACCCTGGTCGCCCTCTACGATACAGGATATGGTACACCTATTCTAACCGAGGCATACCACCGGGCCTGGTACCATGTACTCACTTCGCCGAACCTCGAAAGGATGACAGCTGAGGTCAAAGCCCTCCTGGTGTATTAATTCAAGCGGCCAACGGGGCGCGAACTCAGGACCTTTTGGATCCCAAGCCCGCTACCCTAACCACTACGCCAACACCAGGCGTAATACATACATATATATATATATATAATATATATATATAATATATATAATATATATATATATATACATAATATATATATATATAATGCTTTTGCGATCCATGCCTCTAAAAAAAGAACCAAAACTATTGAGGCTATTCTCATTCACTACAAAAAACAATTTTAAAATACTTGAGCTTCTCAACCATCCTCTTCCCCCTTCACCCCATCCCTTGCACACCCTTGCTGCCAACCCCATATTTCTCCGGCAGCCTCTTCACATTCTACTTGCAATTTTACAACATGTTCTTCTTATTTCCTCCTCCTCTTTAGAATGTATTCCGTTCCTCATCTCAATGTTTCTTTCTTGACACTCATCCATTATCATATATCGTTTTTGGCTTTATTTGGTTTTTCTCTTTCCCACAGGTGGAAGATGAAATCACAGCTGCTTACAATTCAAAAAGCAGAACTAAAATTGCAGTGGTTTGTAAAAGACCCAGATCAGTTGTGATTGCGTTCAGCAGTTGTTTCAACGAATTGACTTTTTAACCTTCTGCCAACCGAAGTGACGAGCAGGTTATTTTCATCCTGTCTGTTGTCTGTTGTTCTGTTGGTGTGCAGGATATCTCAAAATAAGTGTGGACGGATTCAGGATGAAATTTGCGTGGAGAGGCTTGAGTGGCATGACCACGACGAAAATGTTTCCTTTTGGTGAAGATCCGAATCCGGATACGCATAATTTTCTCATTCGTTCAACTGCATTTTTCACCATGAGGAATCGGGGCCAAAAACGCGTATACAGCACGATATTTCATAAAATTTTGATGAAGTCATGCCAAAACTAAGTGGAGTGAGTGGTTATGTGACTAAAACAAGGCGATTTGATTTGGTCAGGTCCAGATCCATATCCGGCCTCTTGTCGGGATACAAAACATTAACTTGTTTAGCCTGGCGGAGGCATGCACTCACTGAGTGCCTTTATAGTGTAGTTTTTGCTTTCCAGATCTGCCGTTACCTCCCTCCCACATTACCAATGGTCAAAGGCAGCCAAGTGAAAATTCTCCTTTTTCTTCTGAATTACAATAAGTAGTCAACAGGAATGCCATTGGCTTGGCAAACACCAGGTCAACCAACCATTGGAGTAAAACAAAATAATCTACCAACGCTGAATCATTGAAGAAAATAATCACCAGCAAAAGTGCCATCAACTTTCTTTTGAAAAGTAAGGAGCAAGCACTCCAAGTTTGAAGCAGTCACAATTTCCAACAGAATATAAAAGAAAGAGTTGCAATTTCGAATGAATAGAGTAAACCAGGTATGAACAATGCAATTCTACTGAAAAGGTTTCAAGGACAGGGGCAACTTCATGTTATTTACCAACACTGAGAACAAGGCAAGCACTGTTCAGCACAACAGTTGCAAAAGTTCATAATCCTTGGTCTCTTATCACAATTATATTCCACATTTGAACCTTATAATTTACACTTTCGATGCATTCCCCAAAACTTTCATATAGTCGTTCACTAATTTCGCCTACAAATTAACGTCGTTCTTCACTTCTTTTCTTAACATCCCAATTGCATTAGCACAAATGCCCCTGACCGGACTTTCTTGTGCACGAAGCCTTATCGACACTCTGCGCCGAAAGTTCTTCAAGACGCAGCTGGCTCCTTTCTCATGTGGTCTTTGGGGCTTTTAGAGAGAAACAATTTCATTTATATTTCCTGACAAAAAGCATAAATAATGTGCATGCAAGTTGAAAGTCAGGTTGTGGACTGTTCCATTTTCTCTGGGGTTGGCAGGATTGCCCTCGAGGTTTGCACATTCCCTCTGATGCTCTAGCCTGGCGTTAAATTGTGACCCAGCTTCAACTGTATTTTGGTGTCTGCAGTCCAGGGCGGAGCATCAATGCTGCATTGCCACCCTCAGCATTGTACGTTGAAATTGCGTGTTCCCATCTGCTAACATTTAGTTGGTTCTTGTAGGATTAAAGATCCCACAGTATCCTTTTTGCAGAGAAGGCCATTACCTGACAAAGATTCCAAATTCCTGCTATCAACAGCACAGGTCGCGCCCCCTCCCCCCCAGCAACGATTTCAAATCAAGCAGCCATGTGCTTCCTCCCCGGAGGCCCCACCCATATCATATGCATTTCTCTTCAGAATTCCTACATCGAGAATACCCCCCCAATTGTAATCTGAAAATGCATCCATTACTTTCTCCTTCTCTTCTCCTGTCTGTTGAACCGATGCCTTCTGTTCGTTGTTCTTATGCCCATCCCTCCAGTCTTTCAAGAGTATTGGACCCATCATCATCTCATATTTTGTCACACGCATACCATACCTGCTTCTCTTCTGCCCTCTGTTCATTCAGCTCCGGCCTCCCTAGGCTGTTAGGGTTTAGGGTTTCTGTATATAGAAAATATACACAAAAAGTAAAAGTTACCTTGCTGAGGATCTTCTTGCAAAGCTCGAATCCCTTCACGGCATGGCAGCCGATTGTATAACGCCAGCATTTGGTACTTGGCACGGATGAAATTGATTTGTTGGGCTGTAGGGAAAATTAAGGCTGTATGACAACAGAATAAGTATAAAACAAAATAAGTGACAAAAAAATTATATTGTGGCTTAAATGTTTACAAACAAAAAAAGTGACAAAATCAGTATTAATATTAACCTCAGAATTAGTTTCACTGGAAAAAAAATGAACATTTATGATGTCATTTCCTTGATGTTACAAAAACTTAAAATAAGGTATCCAGGGTATAAAGACTGGAACACAGAGACACACCGAGACACTTGAAGCTTGGAAGTGATCACGTGTCCCAGGGATATTCTCTGGGTACCAGCAACGTCAACAACAATTGCGCCGCCTTTCGCACCGCACTCAGCAAGGCATTCCTCAAGAGAACTTCCTCCTACCCGATGGATGTCAATCAATGGGACTGTCCGTGCTCTTTCTTGTTAAGTGCTGAACGTCGCAAGAAGGCAACCACATACCATGTTTTTTTTAAGTCTTGGTATGAACGTTTTGCGTATGACTCGGACGATTTGAATTACCGACCTCGGCAGACTCAGAGCAGCACCTTCCCAACCATTACCACCACCCGTCTGGCTTGTTTACCTATTTGAACCTGAATGGAATAAAGGAATAAATAAGTGAGAAAAGTGACAATGCTCACATGGTGTTTGCAGATGCACAGATTAAGGTGATTTAAAACCAATATCCTCAGATTAAATTTCTCAGTCCCTTCTTCTCCATTCCCTCAATTTCTTTTCAAATATTCATCATTAAAATGCAAAATTTCTCGGAATTATTAAGAATGCAAAATTGTTAAAGAAGATAAAAGGAAGTTTATGTTAGTTCATTGAACAACTGTGTTGAAACCCACAAACAGTTTGCATTTAAAAAAAAAATGAACCTGAATGTGCCCCTTAATAATAATGGTAAGAATAATAAATGATTATTGCTCTGATCAAACTTGAGATTTAATAAAAGAGCCCAATTGTAGTTTTGTCTATTCAGTCTTGTTTGCTGCATTTAACTGTCATCCCAAAACAACCAGCACTACTCCTCTTCTTTCTTCTTCTTCTTCTTCTTTAACCAACACATTTATTCCACCTTAATGTGAGTCAACCAGGAAAACATTTTGAGATCAAACCAATTATTTAGTATATATTATAATATTTAATGCCACCAATTATTCCCACGTTTAATGTGAGTTTGCCCGAAAAAATTCGTTGGTCCCAAGTTCACTAACAGGTGGCAGCCTGTCGTTCAGCAAAAGTAGGCAGAAATTGGTAATATGTTTCAGATGCCGGAATTATGCCTGCTCTTTGCGAAGGACACGCAGGATCTTTAACTTCCACCAAATTAATGCCGGCAGATAGGATTGCCCAGTTTAACATCCATTCTGATGGGATGGAACACACATTGATGAATCACCCTGCCCGATACACCAGGATGATAGTTTAGTAGCTGGGTAGGATTCAAACATAGTCAAGACAGCTTTAGAGGCGAGTGATCGACCTCTGGAGTCGAGCCATTCTGCCAGCCCAACATTCAAAAACGTTGACATATCTTTTAAAAGAAACGTTTTTACATTGAGAATACAATTTAACCATCCTAATTGGCCCTCGAAATGGCACGTAAAATAGCACTCTATCAAGAAACCCAAATCGGTTAAAATGGAATGCAGTAATGCAAGCATAACAAACGAATCTCTGTCTTCATTTGACGTTTTGGAATGTTGCTGCATCTCAGCATCTCTCTCCCCCCTCCCAATAAAATACAAAAACAAAATAGCACCGATTTTTCTTTCGGATTTCGATGTATAGCGTAGTGTATGTGTATATGACAGTTATCAAATTACATACAATTCATATGCTAATATATATATATATATATATATATGATATATATATATATATAATATATGATGTATATAATATGAATGTATATTAGTATGTATATATATCGTTTCCGGAATCGCTGGCCCGCGGCGGCTGCGATTGGCGCGTACCTCTAATCGCAAACCGCGATCGCCCACGGACAGACAATTCAGTCGTAGACCCTCTTGGAACTACGCCAGAAACCAGTCACGGGTGGGGTTTAACCTCACCACAGCCAGTCCGCATTCTACCCGCGCGAATACGCGTACACTCGCCGATATCAAATACACTCAGTACCTCGCCGCCAGGTCGCTTGGACACGAACCGCTTAAGCGGTTCGTTCCTCTACAGCGATAACCGAGCGGGTATTATTTTTTTCGCCCAGACCTCGACGGATTCCGATTTCTCCTTATCCGCGGTGTTTAAAACCCAACATAATTATTCCGCACGACTGCAGATTGGCCATTTCAATGGGGGAATAGACAGGACGCAACGAACGGATACATTTCACACCAAGGACATTTATTACTTAACAACAAACACAAGCAAGAAATCATGCCGGTATTTACAAGCAAGGCAAATAGAAAGCAATAACAACCGGACTACAATGAGAATGTAACATTGCACTAACAGACGGCCGCCACGACAACATTCATTCAAAAACCCCAAGAAAACACAAGAAAAGACCCCCTCAACAGACAAGGGGGTCAGGCTGACACTTGGGGTCTTTATGACACGGGACCTGGCGAGACCGAACGGGTCCCGCGAGACCGTAGGCAAGGTTACCTGCACCCTCGAGGTGCCTCGATGCCGTCGGCGAGCTCTCTTTGGCACCTCCTCCCACGACGCGGCAGGTTCCGCCCCCCACAGCCGAGCAGAGCTGCGCCTCCCGTCCGCCGTCTCATAGGTACGTCGCCCGGACTCTTCCAACCGACCCACGCCTCTGGTGTACGGTCGCTCCACAGACCCATTGAGACCAAGAGACCAAGACAAACCAGACCAGGTAAAGGGCGCAAAACGAAGAGAGGAGACCAGACCAGGAGAAGGAGCGCCAACGAAGAGGAGGAGATTCAAGGTCGCCGGCTGTCCGCCTTATAAGCCTGGGCTCCCCCTTCCCCGTTTTCGGCTCCCGCTCCCTCGCAAAGCTTCTCGAAAGGCGGCGTTTCTCGAACTCCGACCGCCTCACTCCTCGTTACACCAATCGCGAGCGAGCCGCCTCGCCCTTCTCGTCACACCAGCTCGGAGAAAAAAGGCGGTAAAAAAAAAACCCACAATCATCGCAGGTTCCTTCCTTGTTCCCTTTACTTGCGCCCTCGGACGGCTTTCGACGCGGAAGATGGTCGTGAGCGTGGTCTGTGGAGGATGGCGTTTGCAGAGCTGGCGTAGTGGCGAAGCAGGTGTGGTGTGTGTAATGGTGCGCGGAAGATTATGTCGGTTCAAAATACGATAGAGAAAGAAAAAACCACCTCAAAGGGTCACAGCCCATGTAACACGGAATAATTCCTAATTAAACAACGGTGGGGAATCTAACTGAACAACAGACTTATCGATCTAAACTGAACTAGGACCGCTTTATGGTGTTTCTGCGAATTTCCCAACAGCCGTAACACTGACCCCTCCCCTTTTTACCAGACTCGTCCCGATGTCGGCGAATTTTCGTGCTGCCATCATGTGTAGTTTCCCTAGTACGATTTTACCTCGATCCCTGAGCTGCGACATTCAAGTTATTATGTCCCAAAAATAAATAACCTACGGCTGAGTAACTTACTAAACAAACCCATTCATTACAGAGAGCTAAATAAATTAGCGGCGCTAAGGACACACATGCAGGGCAAGCAACTCATTTACCAATTAACAAACCTTACCTTAACTTAAATTGTACGCTACCACCATGGTCCCAAGAATCGCATGGACTCTTGTGGGAAAAAGCAGGGAGCCAGGCTGCTCACATGCAGTCTTTCTGGCTCTCATGAACAATGCAAGCAGGGAATGGTGGCCGGCTGGCTCACACGCAGTCCTAGCCTCCCCCGTGAGGCAGTGAAACACAAGCGGTGCACGGGCCGCCAATGCGTCCCGTGATGCGGCTTGCCTACAGGGCCAGCTCCCTGCAGTACGCGCGCATGAATCTGACGCAGCAAAAACAACGTTGCACGGCCGCCAATGCGGCTCCGTGACTGTGGCTGGCCTACAGAGCAGTTCACTGCAGTACGCGCGAACGATCTGTACGCAGCAAACAAACGTTGCACGGCCGCCAATGGTTCCCGTGATGCACATGCCATACAGGGCAGTCCCTGCAGCCTGCAGCACGCGCGATGATCCTGGCGCACATGGTAATGGACAGGGGCAAATGCACAACAAGGGCCGCAGGGATGGGGTCATGGCAACGGCAGGCAGACGAGGCATGGCATGGCAAAACAAGACCGTTGGTGAAGCTGACCGGCACAGGCCTTGAAGCAAACAGCCAGCAGACGATCCGACCGGCACAGGCCTTGCAGCAAAACAGCCGGCAGATGATCCGACCGGCACAGGCCTTG
>CM068967.1:56727938-56748742 GCA_035128595.1 Eptatretus atami
TACGATCGCTGAATCGTGTAATGTCAACCTCATTACCAAACTACAACAAACATTGCTAAAATAATTGCATTATGTATCACGGAAAATATTTACAACTTGTTGAGATACCGCAAATTTCTGCGTATGAACCCATTGACGGACCGGAATGCCTTACGCAACCATTTCATTTCCAGCGTCACACAGCGTTCTGTCATAGCTTCCAGTCTTTGGGCCTATGTGCTTAATCATGGTGTTAATTTGAATAAACCACACGCTTTATTTCTGACTTTTTGAACACTTAACAATACTCGACAGTCTGATAGCTGACTGTATATTAGATAGCAAATGTAGAAGAGGTCTAATAACAGCATTTATCATAATTGCGTCCATGCCCAACAAAAGGTTTGGCAAGTATAGGCGATCGTTTGAGCCGCAAATTTAAATTTTTCCACTTTCCAAGACTTGGCCACTTAACATTCAAATTTTGAAGCAGTTTCCAGACAGATTTAAATATCCAGTTTTAAGGACATTTAGCAGTAGGGTACGGACCCAGGGGTGGGCCTCAGTGTGAGTGCGAGCGCGAGCCTTTCTTGTGGAAAGTTGTTCATTGCACTGCGCAGCAACTAAACCAATTCCATCTTAAATGGCATTTATGCACCAGCGTAGCCTTTAGGATTACTGGGAGCATTTTTCAAGATAATCATCTCATTGAAATCGGATGATATTCCTTATGGCCGACTTCCTATGTTATTTCTGACACAAACACCAATTCATGATTTCAGTCTTGCCCACAGTGCCTTCACAATGTCGGACATTTGTTCAAAGATATGCATGAGAAGTCTCACTCGGCAGGCTACGAAAGGACAGCTTTCCACTAGGAGACTTTTCCAAATTGGAAGTTTCATTATGTTTCATAGTGTGTGTTGACTGTCTTGTTTGTCTGGCATTGCTAACTCAAAAACATTCACTTAAATGTGAATGGCACCCCTCCCTTCGAAGTGAGCTTATACTTTACAACAGCTCAGCAATGTAATAATGTTCTCGATGCCAAATACACTGCAGGCACAAAGTTAGACCATACTTCGGTGGTGTAAATGGTTTAAAGCATCCACTCTCAGACTGGAGGTCGGTGGTTCAAACGTTCAAACCCCGGCCGGAGTCAAAGCAAAGACTTCAAAAAACGAGAACGTCATGCTGCTTCCTTGCTTGAAAGCTCAGCAATTTAAAAGTCAATGACGAGGACAAGCGACCATAGGTTGGCAGCCATAGCACCAGGCTTTGTTATGCGGCCAAATCGTCTCCTTCCTTCATTGAAGATGCGGAAGTGAATCCATGTTATACGATATAGGAGGCTTTGATATGAGCCGCGTAGTTTCTGCCTTTTTCGGTTTCCATACAGCAGGAGCTATCCTTTCAATTGTAATTTCCCAGAATTCCTCTCCAGATCTGTTTCTGGACCACGTGAGGATAGTGTGTGGGATACGCAGCGCCTTCACTTCAGGATACATGCAGCAACAGCCGGCGTGTGGCACATAGTTTGGGTACCGGAACAGTGGAGTGCGTTTGCATCTGAAGCCTTCGGCGTTTTTTTTTTTTTTTTAGAACTTTTTAATTTTTGCACCTTATAATTGACAAGGAACGATTAAAATTTGGAATCCAATAAAATGAATCACGCAACACAGTGCGGTATCTAAATAGCTCAATGTGGCTCGATCTTCAGAATGCAAGCTAATCGAGAGATGAAAATTTTGCACACGTTCAAGAGGACAGTTCACATCAGGATTTTACTCTTGCTTAATTTGTCAATTGAAATACGAATTACTGCTACTTCAACAAATAACTTTACTTGATGAGCATTCAGTTTGTTGTCAGTGGGAGTACGGTCTCCACAATGCTGTGTCCAACAAACACAAAATTTTGCTAAAGAACCTCAGCAAAGTGAAGAGTCTGATATTGCGAAAAGTTATTCGTTCACAGACATATCAAACGTGGTGTCGTCAAAAGGCTGATACCCCGCGTTATTTCACATTTTGTATCTCAGGAATTCAAAGGCTTCATAAGAATGAAAACGAGACGGGCACTCGGAGAGCGACATACCCCACCAAAGCTAAACAGTTTACATTTTGTATCCCACTGATAAGTGTGGTGTTGGCTTCGTGTTAGGGTGCTGGGATGGGATGTTTATGGTCCTGAGTTTCAAAGCCCCATGGCACTGAAATAACATCGGGTGAGGTCAACTCAGGCCTGTCATCCTTTCCGATGTCGGCGAAATGAGTAACCAGTGTACTGGTAATAAGGGGCACAGCATCAGTGGCATAGTTCGACCCCAACAAAAATGCATAGCGACCTAGCAAAGCCAAGCTCTTCATACACAAGATAAAGAAGAAGAAGATTCCCACTGATACGTCGGATATGGATTGCGGACCTGAACCAAAATTGAATCGCTTCTTCTTGTCACCTAACCAACTCATCCACCAAGTATCGTCTGAATCTGTATAACTTGTTGAGATATTGTGCTAATAATATTCATTTTTGCCCCATCTCGCAATCGTAAAGAAATCACTTTTAAAAAATTCTCAAATCCGGATCCGCATCCAGATCTTCACCAAATCGAATTCGATTCGTCCATGTCACACACCCAACCTGTCCACCAAATTTTGTTCCGAATCCGTGCACAACTTTTGAGATGTCCTGTTCACAGGCAGACCAAAACAAGGATGAAAATATAACCTACGCAGATCCTCAGTGGAGACGTAATTCATGAAAAATGTTTTTAAATGTGCACGTAAATTGCATTTTTGGTATTTGACTTTTTGACATGCCTGAGGGAGTGCGGTAGGGCCAAAAATGATACTGCCTTTGCACCTTCTTTGTTATTTTGGTGCATCATAACCACCAATGTTTAGTGAATTATGCACCAAACTGTTTAAGAGCGAGATAGAGGACGCGACAGACAGGACACAGACAACAGCCGGGGTTCCAATATCCTGCAGTTTTTTGCAAAATGGCCGTGGGCTGGGAAATGATTGAACGAGTAGTTTAGAATTCTCACAGCATACTTAAAATTTGAAATCTTAATTCAAGTGGTGCCCACTGGAAATACCAAGGATACAACAAGGATACGTGATCACATCAGAAGACCATTTGGCTCCATCGCTGCGATGCGCTATCAGATATTCCCGAAATGAAAAGGTCAAAAGAAAACTGAAATTTTGGCACACACCTTCAGAGAACAGAATAGAAATAAGGAAAAGAGTTCCGAACAAGGCGAAAACCTAACACAGGATCGCATGCGATTAAACGCCAAAACTAATCTGTGACGGCCCTACAAGGTCGGTATGATCAATAAATTGTGAAATTGGTAGTAATTCTACAGTGATTTAAAAGAAGAGAATGTCTGTGCAAAAAATTTATTTTAAACAATATGGGGGTGGAAGCGCGAGAGTGGAGCAAGCTCTGACCTCGCTAGTCTCGGCTGCGGGTACCTTGCTGGTGCTGTTGATGGGGTCATGGGGGGCATTCTATGGCTATTTTGTTCACTATTAACAGTATTTATCAGAAGATAACACAAAGGAGGTCATTATGGTATTTGATTGCCTGTAATCACCTTTGGTTCATGGTTGGACAGCATGGAGTAAAGATATGCACATTTGCCTCTTGACTGTCCAGCCTGGGTTTGATCCAGGACCCAGCTATTCAACTGTCATCCCATTGTTTCACAGAACGGGCGCGATTCATCAAAATTGTATTGCCGTCCCTCGGCATGCACGTGTAAACGGGCCCCCGTATGCCAGCATCGTTGCTGGAGGTTAAAGATCCCACGGCTGTCCTTTGCGAAGACGTAGGCGTGCCATCGCCGGCACCATGGCCAAATTCCAGCCAATGATGCTACCCTACAGCCTTGTGCTTAACATACAAAACCAAGAAGACGATGAAAGAAGAAGAAGAAGACACCTCTGTAAGAGGCTGGAGGCCTGAGATTCATATGGATTACAAATTCCGAAACGCATCGAGGGTTCAGTATCCTTAAACAGCAATCTATCGTCATTGCAACACACCATTCATATCGCTGATCTCATGTTTCCGGAGATCAGTTCTGCCGAAGCAAGTTCCACGGATGGGAAAAACCCCAGGACAGATCGTCACATCGTCGCAGGGTGCTTTGGGCCATTGATGGAAGGAATTTGAAATTGTATAAGTACCCGGCACGTAATTGAGAGTGCCATTTCGAAAGACACCATGGGATCTTTCACATCCTTCCTAGTAAGTGCTGGGAGATGGGACACCCTGGCTTAACGACTCTCCGGAAGGATGGCGAACTCGTTGATTACAAACGGCCCTGGCTGCACAAAGTATCAGAGTGACAGTCTTGGAGTGGGTTGCAATAAGCGAACCTGGACTAGATAGCTCAAGGTGATTATGCAACCTCTGGTTTACTCCTGGTAGTCTGCCAATAAATCATTCCAACAAGCTGCATTATTGCCTCATCTGCAGTGTGTCAATGTCTAATGTAGCCAAAGTATTAAAAGTTGCTTTTGCACTTCCATTGTCTCTTATGAATTTTGGGCCTCGAACGTGGGCTTGCGTACTTTCACGCTCGATCATCCCAATTCACCGCTTCCATGCCAGCACCACAACAATAGCCTCCCACTTTCCATACAAAACCATTGATTTTCTATGAATTGAAATAACTTTTTTGGCAATCGAAAATTTTTAAATTGTCTATAATCTTAGGTTCATGGAGTGATCAACACAAAATCACATACACGGGCAAAGGCACCAGTAAACAGGAGTGAATTTTTACATGTATGATTATCGACCTTAGTGGGGCAATGCACAAATACATCAGGACTTTGACATTGCAATTAATTTGTCCGTCGTTCTGTTATGTCTGTCGGGATACAGAGCATACTGGGATTTTGAACCTGGGTTTCTCACATCACAAGTTCATCACTTCAGATGGAAATGCAAAGTCAGCCCCATCTTAACATGATATAAACATATATTGTGGGGCTAAGTGACATGGCATGCGTGAAACCTAGATCAGGGTCACAGGTTCTTGTACCCACCGTGCGTTACTCATCAGGGGTTCCACCATTGCATCAGGGGCACCGGGGTCTGCTCCCATACACCATGAAGTAACTCAGCCTGCAGACTCTGACCGAACGTGCTGCAACATGCAAGGTGTTTTGCGCTGCCCTTGTCCTGGTAAAAAGAGAAGACCCACGGACAGTCAAGAAAAGACATGCGATGATACTTTAATCTGAGCCTCAGTGGTGTCTTCGTCATTGGCCATAATCCCGTCCCCTTGATGCCTGACATTACACGCGCAGACACAGGACCACAAGTCACTCAAGGAGAATGTGAACGAGCAAAAAACCATCAAGATTTTGCCTTCCCTCGGAGACAATACGAAAAGCATTTTATGTGCTTGTGTTGAAGTTATCACCCGACTATAAGATCTTACTCTCAACTCGATCAATTCTCAGCCACATTATTTCCAGTGACTATCTTCAAGCTGACTGGGACATCGCTCTGCTGACAGCCTAATCCAAACAACTCAGCTCCGTTAAGAGCTTGGAATTGGTCACAAAGCACAACAACCACACAAAGGGTGCATAAGGTCATGGATTAATTGACAGCGAAAGAAGTGTTAAAAAAAAAATTTGCAAGTCACTCCAAGTCAGCCGAAGATGGATAAAACAGCAGACACAACAGTTTTCAACGAGCCATGAAAATACACTTCATTTAAAACACCACCCCACTTTGGGCTGTATACGGGTTTTTAATTGCAAAACCTATTGCATAATAACTTAAACAAAACTATAATTTGATTATATAATCATTTTAAATATTAAAACCATATCTGGGGCGATACATTATTTTAAAGAAAACTTCGTCACTTTCTTGGATTGCGTTTCTTATTTTCATTCTCCTCGTCGGTTGGACGTGACATGCACACAACCTTCTGGCAAGTCTTCGATCATTGGCTGAGACGCTTAGCGAAGTTAAATAAGGATTAGAGAAATTTTTTGTATGGAAAGACATGTCCATGGCAGGAGGGAGGTGAGGGGTATTAAAGGGAAGAACTATTAATGAGTATTTTTAAGCATTACCAACGACTTATTACCAGTCCCATGTTAATGTTATTAAGTGACCAAAAGCAAGACGGCGTAAATCGGGTCATTTCTACGTGGTGCTAGGCATGAAAAACAGCACTTGCACGCTTGTGCGGAACAGGCTCTGTGGTTAAACGCCTTGCCGTTTTGCCTCACCACTTTGAATGGATTTCTATATCCTTTCAAGTGAGTTACTGCTTTCCATAGGGCCTCACGTTTATGACGTCCTTTACATAAAATGGTGTGGGGACTGAGGGAGACGGCAGGGACAAAGGTACTCACAAGGCGAAGAGCACGGTGGGGGTGAAATTTTGGCATATTCCGCATCTTCAAATATGAGCAGTGCCCTGCCAAAGTGAACAATGACACAAAATAACCACAAAAATATTTCCCATTGTGTTGAATATTGGTTACGCATGTCTCTTTTTTTTTTGTGAAACAATGTCAAGGCTCGTGGAAGACGAAGAACCACTGAACAGATCAGGATGGCAACAGAACAAAACAAAAAATAAATAAGAGGGAGAGGAACACCAACACAGGGTTGAAGACAAAATATAGGGAACCCTGAACAAATTAGATTAGGGAGAATGAGGGCCAGGGAGAATGCAGCAAATAGTACAGAAATAGCATGGGTGCAACACCAGAAAGCGAAGATGATAGAAGGAAACCACCGACCTGGTCTGCAAATGAAGAAAGTGAATGGGCTGACGGCTATTGCTCATCGCAGCAGATTCAATGATCTTGAAGCCTTGGTTTCCACGAATCAATCTGAGAAAGATGTGACGCAGGGAGCCAGCGAGAGGATCGGAGAACAGTACTCCATCAAGCTATGGATGAAGGCTTGTAGTTGGATAGGCGTTTCAGGTGTGGCCAAAGAAGGACTTTTTGCTATCGATCGAGGATGCCCAGTCGTCGAATGCTTTGCGAGGACAATTTGAAAATGTGGTTTGCCCAAGAAGATCATGGCTGAAGCGAAACCAGGGTTTGAATGACTGAACTTCCTCAAGATGATTGTTAAAGAGAAGATGGCGAGGGTTTGTCATATGGTCCTTTTGGCAAATTGAGAGTGAGAGTGCGAGATTTGTCTGCGCATTTGAAGGACACTAGTCCAAAACGTGTTCGACCAGCTTGTGATTTTGTCAAGGTCTGATAGAGGGAAGAGCTGTAGGCCTTGCCGGTCTGGAGGATGTTTGAGAGATGTCCACGGCAGAGGATGGAGTCTATCAACAATAAATAGATCGGAAATAAATGAGAGAGAATCTTTGCATGAAGATTAGGAATATGATTGGGGCCAGCGAAGCACAGCCCTGGGAACTCAAGCCTTGACAAGGGAGAGGAGCATGAAAGGATTCCATGAGAAGCCACACTTTGGCTATGAGGGTAGAAGAAGTCAGTATTAAGCCATGGTGTGAAGGTTTGGCCTTGGATGTCATCGGCAGAGAGTTTGGAGAGTAAGGCAGGATCGCCAGACTGTATCAGAAAAGCACGAGATATTTGAGAGAGATGGCTCTGATCTCATGTCTGACATTGAGGCCTCCATCCATTGTTAGGTGAGAAGCAGCCAGCATTGTCCAAGATGGAGTGAACTGGTCTGAATGTAAATTGGGAATCTGAGATGACGTCATTGAGAAAAAGGAACGATTTCAAATTCAACTGCAATATGATTCCATGATCTTGCTTGATGATGGAAGTAAGTCATAGTCTGTAGTTAAGGGATCAGTTTTTTTGCAACCTTTTTCTATGTAGTGCAGTGATGTTTCCTTTTTCCAAGCAGGTGGACGATGACCTCATGCAAATAATGAGGTGAAAAGAGCAGAAGGAGGACTGTGGAGAGAAACAGGCAGGTCTCAGTACATATTAGCTGGCAGGCCATCCGGTTAGTTGCAGAATCAGTCTAGAGTTGCCAGAAACCACCCTTCTCAGGTACAAAAAAAACATGTCTAGGAGCAGTTGGTGTGACTTGGGAAAGATTGGCGTACTGAGAGTGAAAGGTTGGGGTTAATATTATGATCAGATTAACCAAATGGAGCAGAAGAAAGAGCAGAGGCATTTGGGCCAAAGATGGTCATGACCCAAGTCTTTAAGCCGAATTTGCCATCGGAGAAATCCGCGGTCAGAAAGTTCCACAGATTAGTTATTTTTGTCGCAAGTATCAAATACCAATGGCTGTCGGCAAAGATGGGAAGGGTTATTCAATTGGATTACAAAGACTGCTGGCCTCCAATGCACACAAATTCATCTTTGGCACTCCTCTGACAGGCACCACATACTAAAACCATGACATTTTGCAGGTGTGTGAAGACTGGGCTGTATTCATATATTTAATTATTTAGCAAGAAAGATTTAGACAGTTTTGATTTATTCGGCAGACATTTATTTGCTTATCCCAAGTTGTTCTGAGTGTTGAGTAGACCAGACTTGTTAGACTGCGTTGCCAATGTCCATCAGATGGGGTGGGAAAGAAATGCCACCTCCTCCATTTTAAAACCATTAGCGATGGTCCGCTGGGTTTATAAATTGACGATACGATGGTGACATGGCAATTCTCCGATGAGTAGCTAAATGTTCAGAGAGGTTAAATTTTGAAGCAAAGCAAAGGTTTCTCATAGCACATTTTCCAATTTATAACTACCACAGGCGGTTATTGGGTGAAGCAATGAATTGAATGCATGCTCTTAGCTGCAAGCATATGAAGAGATCAACCAGGATATAATTCAATAGTTAAATTACCAGTTCCCGGTTTAGTGCCGGTTAAGCATCAAGGTCAGACATTCATCTGTACTCAGCATGAGATGGTAGTGAACTACAGCTTTGCATACAAGGAGCAATAGCATCAAGTTAGCAAGGTAAATGGATATTAAGGTAAATAATTAACATCTCCGAAAATGCAATGCTCTTGTCATTTTATGGCTGCTGGAAACTTTCTGTTAAAATGCGAGACGTTAAACACAAACGCACAATGCCATCAGGAATGCTAAACAAATCAATACCACCTCCCAAGTG
The DNA here is from genome assembly GCA_035128595.1 of Eptatretus atami. NCBI lineage: Eukaryota > Metazoa > Chordata > Myxini > Myxiniformes > Myxinidae > Eptatretus > Eptatretus atami. Next base: position 56,737,040 of record CM068967.1, read on the forward strand.
TCCATCGCACACCAGCCATTAAAAAAGAGGCGAAGCCGAATGTATTTGAGAATTGCGACTTCAACTAAATGTGCACTCAGTTATATGCTTTGACTGGTATAAACAATTCCTGCTTAGTGCACTTTGATCGGCACTGCTGTTATTCCAAAGGTCCCGCTGGCAAGAAATGGCACTTGGCCATTCCACGAAATAAAAAATGACAAAGTGCAGTTTGTTCCAGGGTATTTAAATCAGAGCATATTCCAAAAAAATTAAAAATAAAAACCTGCTCAAATGTACCCGGGAAAAACTCTTCATTGCAACGGTCAAGTTTTTAAGTTAAACGTGTCATGAAACTGCCACGGGATTAAAATTCCCCGTGTGCACGCGCGACCGACTTGGAGTCTGAATTATGTGGCATTGCCTCTGACAAACTCACCGCAGAGTCTGCGAGCCTGTGGATGAGTTGCAGAAATTACAGCCAAACGCATGTGTGGTACTGACCAGATTTGAAGAAGTTTGCCTGAAGCCCCAAGGTTAGCAAGCGAGAACTCGTCTCCGGTGTTGGCTGTCCGCACGCTCGAGCTGAAGTTGCTGCGAAAGGCCAAATCGACAAACATTGCAGTTTTCGCAATTTTTATTCAAGCCAACAATTAACTTGTCAGCAAAATAAAAATATATATAATTAAGCAAATGCGGACAATAATTAGACGGTGGACACCACAAAACCAAATCTCTTTTTCACTATTATGGCCTACCGCTTGCGCCACAAGGCCTTTACACACACAAGAACTCCACCTAACAAACACACCATGTGTTCTCATGGACATCGTGCAGCCACGTGAACCGACATTGTGTTGACTGACAGTGAATAAAACTAAAACAAGATGGAATGTCCTGGAAATTAATCAACCCACAAAACCGCCCGCACAGAAGCCACAAAGAAGTCAAAAAGACAGTTCAAGTGTTCCTGTCGCTGCCCAAAAACAACATTAAAGCCAACCCAAGCCAAAATGAATGTGGTGACAATGGACGACAATATTATTCAAATCGACAGCCAAACCACCGACTTGTTGTCACACCAAGCTCTGCTAATGATGACGCACAACGGATTGGGAATACACACGTATGGATGCAAAAGGCAAAGGGGATCAAAGTTGAACAGTTAAGAAAATAAACTTTTTTCTTGCCCAAAAATATAAACAGCAATCCAAAAGGGGAGGGATAAAAAGCATTTCATCCAATAAATTCCAGGTCACGCCTGTAAATGGAGTACACGTTAACACAGGTCAAGCTGTTTTGTGTGGAATTACAACTTTAACTTCCCAGTCTGAACACTGCCCAATCTGCATGGATAGCAACTGCGGACTGGCAAGCTGTTGCTTTTGCCATCTTTCTCTCTCTTCCTCCCCTCCCTGGACAGCTTGGAATCTAAGGCCTTCTGTGTCATTGGAATTTCCACATCAGGAAGCTGAGTCTCATGATCCACTCCTTGCTTCACCATACACAGGTGGTCTGGACCTTGCAGTTTTTTGTTTTTTTTTAATGTAACTGCACAATTCTGGTAGTTGCTTCTCCTGTTCCTGTCCCTCCATGGTCACACACATTCATCAGAATACTCTTCTTGCTTACTCTTCCCCAAGTCTAAACTCCAAAGTTCCACATCAATTCTTGTGAACATTTTCTTTCTAGATTCTATTTTTCCCTTTGACATTTCCTTCCAGAGTTGCCTCATCTTGAAACACTTCCCGACAGGATTTAAAGTTTGTTTCCCACCGCCACCTCATAAGTCTCCAATTTCCATGACTTAGTTTTTACCAAACCTGTCGCAGACGCTGTTCCTGCCTTTCTCCGACAATGCCTTACTTTTTGTGCTGTGATGAATCATTTTTTGCCATCCTCCTTTCCCTTGGCCCCCAATTTATCTGTTGATCCCAAACTGCCTCGTCATTCTGTTCAATCCATTTGCCTTGATACCTGAATATAATAATATTTAAAAAAACTCCACCACAGCTGGCCCACTTCTCGGACTCACATGTGCAGTGTGTCGTATGTAATATAATCATATATATATATATACACACACATATATCTTCTTCTTTCTTTCGGCTGCTTCCCGTTAGGGGTCGCCACAGCGGATCATCCGTATATTAATCCGCATAATTATTTGGCACAGGTTTTACGCCGGATGCCCTTCCTGAAGCAACCCTGGTCGCCCTCTTACGATTACAGTGATATGGTACACCTATTCTAACCGAGGCATACCACCGGGGCCTGGTACACTGGTTACTCACTTTCGCCGAACCTCGAAGATGGACAGGCCTGAGGTCAAAGCCTCCTGGTTGTATTAATTCAAGCGGCCAAACGGGGCGGAACTCAGGACCTTTTGGATCCCAAGCCGCTACCCTAACCACTACGCCAACCACCAGGCGTAATACATACATATATATATATATATATATATATATATATATATATATATATATATATATATAAATATATACTATATATATATATATAATGCTTTTGCGATCCATGCCTCTAAAAAGAACCAAAACTTTGAGGCTATCTACATTTTCACGTTACAAAAACAATTTTAAAATACTTGAGCTTCTCAACATCCTCTTCCCCCTTCACCCCATCCCTTGCACACCCTTCTGCCAACCCCATATTTCTCCGCACCTCTTCACATTCTACTCTGCAATTTACAACATGTTCTCTTAATCTCCTCCTCCTCTTTAGAATTATTCCGTTCCTCATCTCAATGTTTTCTTCTTGACACTCATCCCCATTATCATATATCGTTTTTGGCTTTATTTGTTTTTTCTCTTTCACAGTGGAAGATGGAAATCACAGCTGCTTACAATTCAAAAGCAGAACTAAAAATTGCAGTGGTTTGTTAAAAGACCCAATCAGTTGTGATTGCGTTCAGCATGTTTCAACGAATTGACTTTTTAACCTCTGCCAACCGAATGACAGAGGCAGGCTTATATTTCATCCCTGTCTTGTTGTCTGTTGTTTGTTTGGATGTGCAGGATATCTCAAAATTTGTGGACGGCTTCAGGATGAAAATTGCGTGGAGAGGCTTGAGTGGCATACCAGCGACGAAATGTTTCCATTTTGGTGAAGATCGAATCCGGATACGCATAATTTTCTCATTCTTCAACTGCATTCTTCACCATTGAGAGAATGGGGCCAAAAACGGTATACAGCACGATATTTCATAAAATTTTGATGAGTCATGCCAAAACTAAGTGGAGGGAGTGGTTATGTGACAAGAACAAGGCGATTTGATTTGGTTCAGGTCCAGATCCATTATCCGGCCTCTGTCGGCATAAAAACATTAACTTGTTTAGCCTGGCGGAGGCATGCACTCCTACTGAGTGCCGTTTTATAGTGTAGTTTTGCTTTTCCAGATCTGCCGTTACCTCCCTCAATTACCAATTGTCAAAGCAGCCAAGTGAAAATTCTCCTTTTTTTCTTCTGAATTACAAAGTAAGTAGTCAACAAGGAATGCCTTGGCTTGGCAAACACCAGGTCAACCAACCATTGGAGAAAACAAAATAATCTAAGCCAACGCTGATCATTGGAAGAAAATAATCACCAGCAAAAGTGCCATCAACTTTCTTTTGAAAAGTAAGGAGCAAGCACTCCAAGTTGAAGCAGTCACAATTTTATCCACAGAATATAAAAGAAAGAGGTGCAATTCGACTATGAATAGAGGTAAAACCAGGTATGAACAATGCAAATTCTACTGAAAAGGTTTCAAGGACAGGGGCAACAACTTCATGTTTATTTACCAACACCGTGAGAACAAGGCAAGCACTGTTCAGCACAACAGTTGCAAAGTCATAAATCCTTGGTCTCTTATTCACGATTATATTCCACATTTGAACCTTATAATACACTTTTCGATGCATTCCCCAAAAACTTTCATATAGTCGTTCACTAATTTCGCCTACAAATTAACGTCGTTCGTTCACTTCTTTTCTTAACATCCCAGATTGCATTAGCACAAATGCCCCTGACCGGACTTTCTTGTGCACGAAGCCTTATCGACACTCTGCGCCGAAAGTTCTTCAAGACGCAGCTGGCTCCTTTCTCATGTGGTCTTTGGGGCTTTTAGAGAGGAAAACAATTTCGATTTATATTTCCTGAACAAAAAGCATAAATAATGTGCATGCAAGGTTGTAAAGTCAGGTTGTGGACTGTTCCATTTTCTCTGGGTTGGCAGGAATTGCCCTCGAGGTTTGCACATTCACCTCTGAGTGCATCTAGCCTGGCGTTTAAATTGCTGACCCAGCTTTCAACTGTATTTTGGTGTCTGCAGTCAGGGCGGGCATCAATGCTGCATTGCCACCCTCAGCATGTACGTTGAAATTGCGGTTCCCATCTGCTAACATTAGTTGGTTCTTGTAGGATTAAAGATCCCACAGTATCCTTTTTGCAGAGTAGGCCATTACCTGACAAAATTCCAAATTCCTGCTATCAACAGCACAGGCTCGCCCCCCTCCCAACCCCGCAACGATTTCAAATCAGCAGCCATGTGCTCCTCCCCGGAGCCCCACCCATATCATATGCATTCTCTTTCAGAATCCTACATCGAGATACCCTCCCCAATTGTAATCTGAAAATGCATCCCATTACTTTCTCCTTCTCTTCTCCTGTCTGTTGAACCCGATGCCTTCTGTTCGGTTGTCTTATGCCCATCCCTCCAGTCTTTCAAGAGTATGGACCCATTCATCATCTCATATTTTGTCACACGCATTACCCATACCTGCTCTCTTCTGCCCTCTGTCATTCAGCTCCGCGCCTCCCTGAGGCTGTTAGGGTTAGGGTTTCTGTATATAGAAATATACACAAAAAGTAAAAGTTAACCTTGCTGAGGTCTTCTGCAAAGCTCGAATCCTCTTTCACGGCATGCAGCCGATTGTATGCAACGCCAGCATTTGGTACTTGGCACGGATGAAATTTGATTTTGTTGGGCTGTAGGGAAAATAAGGCTGTATGACAACATATAAGTATAAAACAAAATAAGTGACAAAAAAAAATTATATTGTGGCTAAATGTTTACAAACAAAAAAAGTGACAAAATCAGTATTATACTTAACCTCAGAATAGTTTCACTGAAAAAAATGAACATTTATGATGGCTCATTTTCCTTGATGTTACAAAACTTAAAATAAGGTATCAGGTTATAAGACTGGAACCACAGAACACACCGAGACACTGAGTTGGGAAAGTGACGTCACGTTCCAGGATACTCTGGGTACCAGCAACGTCAACAACAATTGCGCCGCCTTTCGCACCGCACTCAGCAAGGCATTTCCTCAAGAGACTTCCTCCTACCCGATGGATGTCAATCAATGCGGGACTGTCCGTGCTCTTTCTTGTTAAGTGCTGAACGTCAGGCAAGGAAGGCACCACATTACCATTTTTTTTTAAGTCTTGGTATGACTTTGCGTATGACTCGGACGATTGAAATTACCGACCTCGGCAGACTCAGAGCAGCACCTTCCAACCATTACACCACCCGTCTGGCTTGTTTACCTATTTGAACCTGAATGGAATAAAGAATAATGAGTGAAAAAGGTGACAATGCTCACATGAGTGTTGCAGCATGCACAGATTAAGGGTTGATGGTTAAACCCAATATCTCAGATTAAATTTCTCAGTCCCTTCTTCTCAGTCCCTCAATTTCTTTTCAAATATTCATCATTAAAATGCAAAATTCTCGGAAAATTATTTTAAGAATGCAAAAATTTGTTAAAGAAGATAAAAGGAAGTTTATGTTTATTCATTGAACAACTGTGTTGAACACCCACAAAGCAGTTTGCATTTAAAAAAAAAATGACCTGAATGCTGCCCCTTAATAATTAATGCGTAAGACATAATAAATGGATTATTTGCTCTGATCAAACTTGAGATTTAAATAAAAGAGCCCAATTGTAGTTTTGTGCTATCAGTCTTTGTTTGCGCATTAACTGTCATCAAAACAACCAGCACTACTCCTTCTTCTTTCTTCTTCTTCTTCTTCTTTAACCAACACATTTATTCCACCTTAATGTGAGTCAACCAGGAAACATTTTGAGATCAAACAATTATTTAGTATTATTATTTAATATTTAATGGCCACCAATTATTCCCACGTTTAATGTGAGGTTTGCCCGAAAAAATTCGTTGGTCCCAAGTTTCACTACAGGTGGCAGGCCTGTCGTTCAGCTAAAGTTAGGCAGGAAATTGGTAATATGTTTTCAGGGATGCCGGAGATTAATCGCCTGCTCTGTTGCGAAGACACCGCAGGATCTTTAACTCCACCAAATTAATGCCGGCAGAGAGGATTGCCCAGTTTAACATCCATTCTGATGGGAATGGAACACACATTGATGAATCACCCTGCCCGCATACACCATGATATAGTTTAGAGCTGGGTAGGATCAAACATTAGTCAAGACAGCTTTAGAGGCGAGTATCGTACCTCTGGGAGTCGAGGCCATTCTGCCAGGCCCAACATTCAAAACGTGACATATCTTTAAAAGAAACGTTTTTACATTGAGAATACATTTAACCATCCCTAATTGGCCCTCGAATGCACGTAAATAGCACTCTATCAAGAACCCAAATCGGTTAAAATGGAATGCAGTAATGCAAAGCATAACAAACGATTTCTCTTGTCTTTCATTTGACGTTTTGGATGTTGCTGCATCTCAGCATCTCCTCTCCCCCTCCCTCAATAAATACCAAAAACAAATATAGCACCGATTTTTCTTCGGATTTCGATGTATAGGTATTTGTATGTGTATATGGACAGTTATCAAATTACATTACAAGTTCATATGCTAAAATATATATATATATATATATGATATATATATATATATATATATGGATGTATATAATTATGAATGTATATTAGTATGTATATATATCGTTACCGGAATCGCTGGCCCGCGGCGTGCTGCGATTGGCCGCGTACCTCTAATCGCAAACCGCGTCGCCCACCGGACAGGACAATTCAGTCGTAGACCCTCTTGGAACTGCGCCAGAAACCAGTCACGGGTGGGGTTTAACCTCACACAGCCCAGTCCGCATTCTGACCCGCGCGAATAGCGCGTACACTCGCCGAGTATCGAAAATTACCTTCAGTACCCGGCCGCCAGGTCGCTTGGACACGAACCGCTTAAGCGGTTCGTTCCGTCTACAGCGATAACCGAGCGGGTATTTATCGCCAGACCTTCGACGGAATTCCGATTTCTCATCCTTATCCGGGTGTTTAAAACCCAACATAATATATTCCGCACGACTGCAAGATGCATTTCAAGTGGGTGGATAGACGACGCAACGAAACGGGATACATTTCACACAAGGACATTTATTACTTACACACAACAACAAGCAAGAAATCATGCACGTATTTACAAGCAAGGCAAATAGAAAGCAATACAACCGGACTACAATGAGAACTGTACATTGCACTAACAGACGGCCGCCCACGACAAACATTCATTCAGAAAACCCCAAGAAAACACAAGAAAAGACCCCCTCACAGACAAGGGGGTCAGCTGGAACTTGGGCTTTATGACACGGACCTGCGCGAGACCGAACGGCGTCACCGCGAGACCGTAGCAGGTTACCTGGCACCCTCGAGGTGCCTCGATGCCGTCGGCGAGCTCTCTTTGGCACCTCCTCCCCGGACGCGGCAGGTTCGCGCCCCCCACAGCCGAGCAGAGCTGGCGCCTCCCGTCCGCGTCTCATTAGGTACGTCGCCCGGACTCTTCCACCGACCACGCCTTGGTGTACGGTCGCTCCACAGACCCATTAGACCAAGAGACCAAGACAAACCAGACAAGAGTAAAGGCGCGCAAAACGAAGAGAGGAGACCAGACCAGGAGAAGGAGGCGCCAACGAAGAGGAAGGAGATTCAAGGCTCGCGGCTGTCCGCTTATATAGCCTGGGCTCCGCCCTTCCCCGTTTTCGGCTCCCGCCTCCCTCGCAAGCTTCTCGAAAAGGGCGGCGTTTCTCAACTCCGACCGCCTCACTCCTCGTTCCACCAATCGCGAGCGAGCCGCCTCGCCCTTCTCGTCACACCAGCTCGGAGAAAAAAGGCGGTAAAAAAAAAACCCACAATCATCGCAGGCTTCCTTCCTTGTTCCCTTTATTGCGCCCTCGGGACGGCTTTCGACGCGGAAAGAGGTCGTGAGCGTTGGTCTGTGGAGGATGGCGTTTGCAGAGCTGGCGTAGTGGCGAAGCAGCGTGGTGGTTGTTGTAATGCGTGCGCGAGATTATGTCGGTTCAAAATAACGATAGAGAAAGAAAAAAACCTACCTCAAAGGGTCACAGCCCATGAACACGGAATAATTCCTAATAAACAACGGTGGGGAAAATCTAACTGAACACAGACTTATCGATCTAACTGAAACTAAGACCCTTTATGGTGTTCTGCGAATTTCCCAAAGCCGTAACACTGACCCCTCCCCTTTTTACCAGACTCGTCCCGGATGTCGGGCGAATTTTCGTGTGCCATCATGTGTAGTTTCCCTAGTACGATTTTACCTTCGGATCCCTGAGCTGCGACATCAAGGTTATTCATGTTCCCAAAAATAAATAACCTACGGCTTTGAGCTAACTTACTAAACCAAACCCACTTCATACAGACGACTAAATAAATTAGCGCGCTAAGGACACACATCAGGGCAAGCAACTCATTTACCAATTACAACTAAACTCTTACCTTAAACTTAAATTGTACGCTACACATGGTCCCAAGAATCGCATGGACTCTATGTGCGGAAAAAAGCAGGGAGCCAGGCTGCTCACATGCAGTCTCTGGCTCCATTGGAACAATGCAATGCACGGGAATGGGGCCGGCTGCTCACACGCAGTTCCTAGGCCTCCCCCGTGAGCGCAGTTGAAACACAAGCGGTGCACGGGCGCCAATGCGTCCCGTTGATGCTGGCTGCCTACAGGCAGTCCCTGCAGTACGCGCGCATGAATCTGACGCCAGCAAAAACAACGTTGCACGGGCCGCCAATTGCGGCTCCCGTGATGTGGCTGGGGGCCTAAGAGCAGTTCAACTGCAGTACGCGCGAACGCATCTGACGCAGCAAAACAAACGTTGCACGGCCGCCAATCGGTTCCCGTGATGCGACATGCCTACAGGGCAGTCCCTGCAGCACGCGCGATATTCCTGGCGCACATGGTAATGGACAGGGGCAATGCACAACAAGGGCCGCAGGTGATGGGGTCATGGCAACGGCAGGCAGACGGAGCGCATGCGCATGGCAAAACAAGACCGTGGTGAAAGCCTGACCGCGCACAGCCTTGAAGCAAACAGCCAGCAGACGATCCGACCGGCACAGGCCTTGCCAGCAAAAACAGCCGGCAGATGATCCCGAAACCGCACAGGCCTTGCAGCAAAACAGCCGGGCAGGATGATCCGACGGCACAGGCCTTGCAAGGCAAAACAGACGGCAGATGATCCGACCGGCACCAGGCCTTGCCAGCAAAACAGCCGGCAGATGAAGTTCGGCCGGCCTCTTGCCGTGTTCAAGGAGATGGTGGAAGGAGTGCGGTGGCTGCTGGCCACTCGGAAGAGCGGGGCTGGACCTACCCTACTGTCTCCCTCCCAACCTATCGCCTTTTTTGCCTGTCTCTGTCCATAACCCCAACTTCCCTCAGTTTGCAAAAATCCAATTTAGCCCCATCTTATTTTTTTGGTTTTTGTTGTTTTTATTTTTACTTCCCTCTATAATCCGTCTCCTAACCCCCTTTATTGTCTTTGTCTGGCTAACCTATCGTTCATCCTAGCCTACTCCCAACCCCTACGTTCCCTTCCCGGGGGGAATAAGGGAAAGCTAGCGTCTGTGCGAGGCCAATTCAAAGCCTCAGAATGGCCTCCGGTCAGATTTCAGCGATCTTTAACCCAAAGTGGGTCCAGCGCTCACAACCGAGAGCGTAAGGATGGATGGTGCGGAGGGGTACACTTCTCTATCTACCCTAACCATTAACTTTTAACTACACCGGGGGACTTTTCAACAACGCCGTCTCGGCTTAAAACTATCGTTCTAACAACCAAGATTCCCCTGTCGCCTGTGTTGTGGTGTCCTCCAAATTTCGGGCCATGCCCCCCAATTTTCCTTCCGTGCCCTCACACGGTCTCATGGCTGGGACGCGTGGGCTCCCTTGGCAGGGAACTACCTCTGCCGAAGTTCTCCAACAATGGCACCCCTGGGCACTACACTGCCTCCGAGCCTACCAGCTCCCTAAACACCGCGGAGTGCCTCTCTGGCGACTCCCTGAAACGCTTCACATGGCAGGGCTGGCACCCCGGGCCCCTTCCCTGGGTACCCGCGCCCACGACACTGCCCACGCATGCCAATTGGCGCCCCGGGCCCCCGCATCATGCGGGTGCACCCGTGCCCACTACGCTATCCCGGCCCCCACTGCGACCACCCTTGGCCTACCACGGCGACTTAGCCCGGTGCCGGTAGAGGGCGCGACGTGGGGTACCGACTCAGCGATTACTCACCTGGTTCGCGGCCACGCTCCCAGCCCATCAACAGGGCTCTTGCACCCCTCCAAATGGGTTACTCAACCGCGAGCCTACATTCCCACCAACAGCAAACGACCTCCATTTTTGCAATTAACTACCCCTCTACTCACATTACTCTGACCCCGGGTTCCCTTGGGCGGAATCACTCCTCCCATCCCAACACTCACGCTTCCACTACAGACCATGCATTCCACATTCACTCCATGACACATCCAACCCGCTGCGCCTCACTCAACACCTCATTAACGTTTCATTTTCCACTCCTCTTCTCACACATTCCAGACGATCTGCCATTCTGCTCACTAAATCCCCGGTATCTACCTCGTGCTCCACTCGTCATCCCTTAAACGACAGCACCTTCCATTTAACACTAAGTAGACTAAGCTTACGTGCCCCTCTATACACTCAAACAGTCTGTCTCGTCCTCCAAAATAATCATTTTCCCAACCTAAATCTGAAATACAATCCCTCTAACTAATCCATTCCACGGGCCCCATGAGACTTATCCCTGCCCCATGAGCCGGTCTAGCTATGCTAACCCTTCCCCCCGAACTAGTTGTGTCCTTTGCCCTGGCAGGGGGCGTCTTCCACCCTTGCCCGCGGAATCCTGTTCACCCGAAGCGAGGTTTTTTTTTTTTGAATGCACGCGCGCACCAGCGGGCAACTGCAACCCTGCTGCCGCTACTCTTCCATGACGTCATGGCAGCTGTTCGCGCTTGGCGCACCTCGTCCCCTTCTCGGTTCCGGTACCATCTGGCAGGATCCCCTCCTGCTGGATTCCAACCATACGTGCAGCCATGACCGCTCACCCACTGGACGCATCAAAACAAGCACAATCCGCGCTGATTCAGAAGGGACCTGTTCCCCACCGCAACTACACTACACGATACACCATGCTTGGCGCTCTTGACCGACCGCGAGCTTCACACACACAGAACACGGACGCTCGCGTGGAGAACCCATCCGGTCCAAATCCGTTATCCAGCCTACCTTCTGTCCGTCCGCGGGATCGGCTAATCCACCCCTGGCGTTTCTGGACCGGGCTTCACTCCCGCAGGTGCGCACGTGCCGGCCTCGTGCGTAGCACAGCACGGACCCCACGCGCGCTGCCGTGCCAACCCGGCACGGTCCCCAATGCAGCTACGGCCGCTACTCGGCCTTTGTCCACCGTC
>CM068967.1:56805511-56825196 GCA_035128595.1 Eptatretus atami
ATATATATATAAATATATATAATATATATATTTATCGATATATATTACATTTATCGATAATATTATAATATATATATATATATTATATATATATATATATATATATATATACATATACAGTATATATCTTCTTCTTCTTCTTCTTCGGCTGCCCCGTTAGAGGGTCGCCCAGCGGATCATCCGTATGATCCGCAAGTGATTTGCACAAGTTTTACGCCGGATGCCCTTCCTGACGCAACCCTGGTCGCCTCTTACGACACAGGGATATGGTACACCTATTCTCACCGGGGCATACACCGGGCCCAGTACACTGGTACTCACCCTCGCCGACCTCGGAAGGATGACAGGCTGAGTCAACCTCCTGGTGTGTATTAATTCAAGCAGCCAACGGGGCTTGAACTCAGGACCTTTTTGGATCCCAAGCCGCTACCCTAACCACTACGCCAACACCAGGCATATATATATATATATATATATATAATATATATAATAATATATATATATTATATATATATATATTATATATAATATATATATATAACATATACACATATACGTATATATTGTTACGGCTGTGGAAATTCGCATTACACCATAAAGGGCCCGTAGGTGAGATATCTCGATAGGTACATGTGTAGTTAGCCCAAACCTGTTGTATAGAGGGAATTTATGTGATTCATCCGGGCTGCGACGCTTTGAGTTAGCCATTTTTCTTTTCTGTCGTTATTTTGAACCAACCATGTCTCAAACCGCCATCACACAACAACCACCTTAACCACCACGCCAGCCATCGTCACCAACTACAACCACGCTCCAACCCTCAGACAACAACCACAACGCCAACCCTCACCAACAGAAGACCCTCCACCCCTTCGCCTTTGCCTTCACGAATTCAATCCCACATCATCACTTCTACGGCCATTCTCCGCACCACCTGTGAACACTGAATGTCGGACTGTCTCGGGCCCGTTCGGCGATTGGTGCCGAACGCACCGAGCCGCGAGCGTGAATGGCGGCCTTTCCGAGGGAAAAATTCGGATCGGAAACGCTTCACGCCCACTTCTCCTCCGTCCAATTAGCGAGCGCGGGGGCGGCTTGGCCCCGCCTCCAGCGTGTGTATGTGAAGTCCGTATATGCAAATTTTAGGATCAGGAGAGGTTCACGCCCATTTTTGCCCGACCAATGGCTGACCGGGGGGGGGGGGGCGGCGGGTCCGCCTCCAAATCGCGTCTGATCCTAAAATTTGCATATTGGCTTCTTCCTGCTCGCCTATAAAAAGGCGAGCGCAAGGCGAATTGGAGCGAGTTGGGTTTTGGAGTTGCTTTTTGAGACAAGGAGCGTCGCGTTGGTGGAGTTGAGTCAAGTGCGCGCGGTGGAGCTGCAGGCAAGGGAGCTCGGGTCCGAGGCAAGAAGGACGGCGTCGGCGACGAGGTTGCGGTGAGGGGATCGCTCGTCTCGTCGCGGGACCCAAGCCAGCCAGCCACTCCCCTCCCCAGGGCATCAACAATTTCCCTTCCCCCCCCGCGCTGAGATAGTGCAAAAGGGGACCCCGTTCCTCCCCACCCCAAACGTGTGCCAACAAAGCACGCCAGGGGGCCCGGAGTCGGGGCACAGGCGCGCGGACACTTGCGGATTGCCCGCCAACGCGCGTCACGAGGACGCGGGTAAGACCTCCCCGGTCTCGCGGACATGCCGCTCCTCTAGGTCCCGCACACATTTGGCCTACGGGCCTGTCTGCCTCTTGTCTGTGAGGGTGGCTTCTTTCTTTTGCTTTTGTGTAAATCTGTGTTGGCGCCGTCTGTGAAGAAAACTGCATCAGTGTTGCCGTGTGTGCGCGTAGTCGGTTTTTAACTCTTACATTTGCTTTATGTGCATTTTGATTCTGTATGGCTGTATATACGTGCTTTCCGTGTGCCGGAAATAAAATGCTTGCTTATTGAACTGTGCCCGTTTCGCTTCGTCTTTTCTCCATTTGAATCTCCATCCTGCTTCACGTAAGGGTTCGTAGTGGGTCAACATCCCGCTAAGTAATCGGAACCGTCAAGGCGCGACGATAACACCGCTCGGTTATCACTGTAGCACGGAACGGACCGCTTAGCGGTTTCGTGTCCGGAGTCGGCCTGTGGCGTGGTACGATCGCCCGGTCGACCACTCGCGCAGGTACTTAGGTAGATCGAATTTGGCGAGCAACCCTATCCTGCGCAGGTGGGCAATTGGCACGATCGTGGTGAGGTTAAACCCCTACCCGTGACTAGCTCCCGGCGTTGTTCCGAGAGGGTCACGACTGAATTGTCCGTCCGGTGGGCGATGTCCGCGATTCGAGTTACGTGGCCGTTCGCACGCCGGCGGGCGCGAATTCGCAACACTGGTGTCAGGAGTGGGATACAAACTCTCCGCGTCTCCAGCTAAATTCACGGGACGGAGCAGGGGTGTGCGAGGCGACCCCCCGTTCCCTCCAAATTACGAGCAATTTAAATTAACCCCTTACAAGAAATAAGATGAAGTCTCAAGCGAGCGGGTGCCGGGGTATTAAAAATGGAGTTAGAATTATAGAATCCATGGCCCAGGATGAGAGCCCCGAGCAGGAAATGTTGTGGTACAGGACAATTTCCCCCCAACCGGACCCAGAACCGAAATGGCCACGGCAGCGGCAGACGTCCGCGGTGTATGGACACCTCCCCTTCCCCCCCTCCGCCAAAACCCCCGATCCTGGCCGAATTGGCTCAGCGAGTGCACCCGACATGGCCCAGCTTATGCGCCTGCTGGCGGCAATGAATGCGAAGATGGATACAAACACAAATAAAATAAAAGAAATGAAAAACTGCGGTAGTGCAGCAAATAGGCCGAACCTGCAGGCGGGCACGGCGAGAATGTTGGCAATAACAGGGGAGCTCAAAATGGGGCGCCACGTGCTGGAGCGAACGAGCTGGGAGGGATGCAAAGTTGTCAGGCCCGCAAATGGAGGTGGGTGAGGCAAAATATTTCGGGAGACGTGTGGGCGAGGGTCGTGACAGAGAAGGTGACGGAAAAGTGACGGCAACACAGAGGGGAAAATTATTTGGGGTGACGGAGACGTGCACCAGGGAGATAAGACACGAGGTGAAAGGAATTGGGAGGGAGAGGAAAGAACAAATTAAGAACGGAAAGCAAGGATGAGGTAGCGGAGATCTGTGAAAGAGCAAGGAGTGAAACAGAGGAAGGACGGGAGCGACTTAAGGAGAAAGCAAGGTTGACCTACGTAAAGATAGGAAAGACGCCAGAAAGAAGCAGAGACTAATAGACACGAGGAGACAACAGAAACTAATAATGTAAGAGAACATGGGAGATAGAGAGTGAATTGGATGGGTTAGAGACGCACACACACACACGGAGGCAGTGGAGAACCATGAGGGGGAGCTGGCGGACTGTCTCGTGACCCGGTGCAAGCAGCTGGATGGCCTCCTTCGGGAACGGAGGAGACGCTATTCTCCCTTGAAGCTGATCATGACCAGGTGAGTTCGGTCGTGCTTGGCGAGGTCGAGGGGAGGAGTGCTGTGGACAGTACACGCCGAGCTTAGGGGTATAAGGCCCGGGAACCCTTGTGGGGACCAAATCCCCAGTGTGGTTACGAGTGTAGTCCCGGTGTGTGAGGTTGAAAGGTGTGAGTGCGCCCCCGTGTTGTGGAAGCGACCCCGTGTGTGAGTGGTGTGGTCGCGAGTGTGCGGAGAGCGTGCTTCCCCGCACGCCGTGTGTGAAAGGGGCGCCGCAGGTGGAAGAGACCACGTGCGCGCAGGAAAACGGCACGCGTGTGCGAACAGCCGAGTGGAGTGCGCCCCGTGTGTGAGTGGTGTGGTGGCAGTGTGCCGAAGTGCGTGCTTCCCAGCACGCCGTGTGTGGATGAGACCCAGGTGTGAGTGCGCCCCCGTGTGTGGAAGCGATCCCGCGTGTGAGTGGTCTGGTGGCAAGTGTGCCGAAGTTGCGTGCCTCCCAGCATGCCGTGTGTGGATGAGGACGTGTGTGGAAGGAGCCACGTGTGCAAGGGAAATGGCACGAGTGAGTGGCGGCGGAGTGTGAGAAGGCGGTATGTGAGGGAGATGACGGTCGCATGCGGGAGCACGCAGCGCATCTCCCAGAGTGAGTGTAATGAGTGGAGTATGAGCGTCGTGACACGCAGGTGTGCGTGGATTGAATGGAAGACGACGACGGCGACAGAGAGACGAGGGCCGAGTAGCGGCCGTGCTGTTTTGAGCACCGCGCGCGGGTTCACGCAGAGCGAGCGCGAGGTTCGGGCCGTGCTACGCACGAGGCCGCCACGTGTCCGCTTGCGGGAGTGAAACCCGGTCCGGAAACGCCCGCGTAGATGTTGCCGATCCCGCGGACGACAGACAAAGGCTAGCAGGGATACGGATTTGGACCGGACGGGTTCCCACGCGAGCTTGTTGTTAAGCTCCAAACGGGCAGAGCACATGTGTTCGCGTGGGGAACCCCTCAAAAGCGCGAGGCTTGGGTTTTTTTTTAATGTGCAGGGTGACGTCATGGCTGCGTGTAGGGTTGGAATCCGCAGGAGGTGGAATCCCTGCCGGATGGTGCATCCAAGAGGACGAGGGACGCGAACAGCTGCATGACGTTCACGCCAAAGGTGCGCGCTGTGAATTGCCGTGCTGGTGCGCAGGTTGCGAGTTTCCGCGCTGGTTGCTGCGCATAAAAATAAAAAAAGCAAGCCTCGCTTCGGGTGAACAGGAATTCCCGGAAGGGG
Organism: Eptatretus atami; assembly: GCA_035128595.1. Classification (NCBI taxonomy): domain Eukaryota; kingdom Metazoa; phylum Chordata; class Myxini; order Myxiniformes; family Myxinidae; genus Eptatretus; species Eptatretus atami. The sequence goes on from CM068967.1 coordinate 56,810,247, forward strand.
TGGAAGACCCTGCCGCGGCACAGGATACAACTAGTTAGGGGGAAGGGTAGTGTGAGTTAGACCGGCTTCATGGGGCAGGGGTAAGTCCTCATGGGGCCCGTGGAAATGATTAGGTAGAGGGATTTAGGTGAATCTAGGAAGGGAAATGGGAAATGACATTGAGGACAGTGACAGACTTTGGATGTGTAGTGGGAACGTAGCTTAGCTACGTAGTGTTTAAATGAACGTGCTGTAGTGTAAGGGATGACGTGGGAGCACGAGTTTAGTTAGGGAGGTAGTTAGAAGGATGGCAGAGTTCAGCGGTGTGTGGTTGAAGATGGTGAGTTGTGTGGGAACATGGTGAGTGAGTGAGGCCAGCGGATCTGTGGATGGAGCGAATGTGGAATGCATGTGCGATGAGTGATTGGGGGAGGAGTGACTCCGCCCAAGGACCCAGGGTCAGTGTAAAGTGAGTTAGTGGGGTAGTCAAAATGGACAAAATGGAGGTCGTTTTTGTTGTTTGTTGGTGGGGAAGTAGGCTCGAAACCGCGTTTGGAGGGGTGCAGGAGCCCTGTTGACGGGCTGGGAGCGTGGCTGCGAAAGGTGAGTATCGCTGAGTGGGTACCCCGGGCACCGGCTAGTCGCCGTGGTAGGCCAAGGACCCATGGGGGCCGGGATAGCGTAGTGGGCACGGGTGCGCCCGCACGATGCGGGGGCCCGGGGCCGCCGTTAGCCGCGTGGGCAGTGTGTGGGCACGGGTGACCCTCGGAAAGGGGCCCGGAAGCCAGCCTGCCACGTGAGCATTTCAGGGGAGTCGCCATGGAGGGCATTCCCCGGTGTTTAGGGAGCTGGTAGGCTCGAAGCAGGTAGTGCCAGGGTGCCATCGTTGGGGAATCGGCAGAGGGTCGTGCCTGCCAAGGGAGCCACGCGTCCCAGCATGAAACCATGTTTCGTGCCTGCCAAGGGAGCCACGCGTCCCAGCCATGAGACCATGTGAGGGCACGGAAAGGAAAATTGGGGGGCGAGGCCAGAAATTGAGAGGACACCAACACAGGCCGACGGGGAATCTGGGTTGATAGAAACCAATAGTTTAAGCGAGAGGCGCTTGTTGGAAGCCCCGGGTAGTTAACAGTTAAATGGTTAGGGTAGATTAGGAAGTGTACCCCTCCGCACCATCCATCCCTTCGCTCACGTTGTGGGCCACTGGACCCACTTTGGGTAGATCGCTGAAGTCCGAGGAGGCATCCTGAGGCTTGAGTTGGGCCTCGACACAGGACGCTAGCTCTCCCTTATTCCCCTTCCGGGAAGGGAACGTAGGGTTGGGAGTAGGCTAGGAGACGATAGGTTAGCCGAACAAGGACGGTAAAGGGGGTTAGGGGACGATTTATAGTGGTAGGTATAAAGATAAAAAAAAAAACACCAAAAATATAAGTTGGGGCTAAATGTTTTTTACAAATTAAGGGAGGGGTAGGTACAGAGACAGGCAAAGGCGATAGGTTGGGAGGGAGACGGGTAGGTAGGTCCGAGCCGCCTTCTGGAGTGGCCAGCACACCGCACTCCTCCACCAACCTCCACTGAAAGGCAAAGGCTGGCTAACTCATCGCTGGCTGTTTGCTGCGAGGCTGTACCGGCCAGATCGTCTGCAGCTGTTTCTGCAAGGCCTGTGCCGGTCAGCTCACTGCCGGCTGTGTTTGCTACAGCGGCTTGTCATGCCATGCCTTGCCTGCCTGCCTTTGCCATGCCCGCCTGCCTGCCCATGTCCACCACCGCCGTTCGTTTTGATTCCCCCCCCCCCCCCGTCATTACCATGTGCGCCGGATCGTCGTGAGTTGCAAGGACGTCCCTGCTGTCAGCTACAACACGGCCTGCAGTGCGGCCCGTCAACCGGTTCACGTTGACTTTTATTTGCTCCTGCAGAGTCCATTGATCCTGGCCATGTTTATGTAAATTTGTAAGTTAAGGTTAAGTTGTATTGTAAATATGATGCGCCCCCCGCATGTTGTCTAGCGCGGCAATTTTATTTAAATCGTCCGTATGAGTGGTTGTTTAGTTAGTTTTCAGCCCGTAGGTTATTTTTTGGGGACACCGAATAACAATAATGTCGCACTCAGGGATCCGTAGGTAAAACGTAACTAGGGGAGAACTACAAACATGATGGCACAAGAGAATTTTACGACTCGGGACGAGTCTGTAAAAAGGGGAGGGGTAGTGGTTACGGCTGTGGAATTCGCATTAACACCATAAAGGGCCCGTAGGTGAGATATCTCGATAGGTTACATGTGTAGTTAAGCCAAACCCGTTGTATAGAGGGATTTATGTGATTCTGACCGGGCTGCGACGCTTTGAGTTTAGCGATTTTTCTTTTCTGTCGTATTTTGAACGTCAACCACGTCTCAACCGCCATCACACAACAACCAACCTTAACACCACGCAGCCGTCGTCACCAACTACAACACGCTCCAACGCCTCAGAACAACACACAATGCAACCCTCACACAGAAACCCTCCACCACCTTCGCCTTACCTTCACGAATTCATCCCACATCATCACTTCTATGGCATTCCCGCACCACCTGTGAAGCACTGACATCGGGATGTCTCGGGCCCGTTCAGCCGATTGTGCCGAACGCACCGAGCCGCGAGCGGAGAATGGCGGCGCTTCCGAGGGGAAAATCAGGATCAGAAACGCTTCACGCCCACTTCTCCTCCGTCCAATTAAGCGAGCGGCGGGGCGGCTTGGCCCGCCTCCAAGCGTTGTATGTGAAGTCGTATATGCAAAATTTTAGGATCAGGAGAGGTTCAACACCCTTTTTGCCCGACACATGGCTGACCGGGGGGGGGGGCGGCGTGGCCCCTCCAATCGCGTTCTGATCCTAAAATTTGCAGTATTGGCTTCTCCTGCCGCTATAAAAAGGCGAGCACAAGGCGAATTGGGAAGCGAGTTGGTTTTGGAGTATGCTTTTTGAGACAAGGAGCGTCGCGTTGGTGGAGTTTGAGTTCAAGTGCGCGCGGTGGAGGCTGCAGGCAAGGGAGCTCGTGTCCCGAGGCAAGAAGGACGGCGGTCGCGCGGAGGTTGCGTGAGGGGGATCGCTCATAATCGTCGCGGGATACCCAGCCAGCCAGCCACTCCCATCCCCAGGGCTCAACAATTTTCCCCTTTCCCCCCCTCCCCCCCCCCCGCGCTGAGATAGTTGCAAAAAGGGGGCCCCGTTCCCTCCCCCACCCAAACGTGGTGCCAACAAGCCGCCAGGGGCCGAGTCGGGGCACAGCGGCGCGGACAACTTTGCGCTTGCCCGCCAACGCGTCACGAGGACGCGGTAAGACCTCCCGCGGTCTCGCGGACTGGCCGCTCCTCTAGGTCCCCGCCGCACATTTGGCCTACGAGGCCTGTCTGCCCTCCTTGTCTGTGAGGGTGCTTTTTTCTTCTTTTGCTTTTGTGTACAATGTGTGTTGGCCGCCGTCTATGAAGTAAACTGTAATAAGTGTTGCGTGTTGCGCGTAAGTCGGTTTTAACTCTTAATTTTGCTTTGTTCATTTTGATTCTGTATGGTTTGTAATATACGTGCTTTTCCGTGTGCGGGAAATTAAAATGCTTGCTTGTTGACTGTGCCTGTTTTTGCTTCGTCTTTTTCATTTGAATTCCAATCCTGCTTCACGTAAGGGGTTCGTAGTGGGTGCCAACATCCGGTAAGTATCCGGACGTCAAGGTCGACATAACACCGCTCGGTTTATCAACTGTTAGCACGGAACGGACCGCTTAAGCGGTTTCGTGTCCGGAGTCGGCCTGTGGCGTGGTAACGATCGCCCGGTCGACCACTCGCGCAGGTCTTAGGTAGATCGAAATTTGGCGAGCAACCCTATCTGCCGTGGGTGGGAAATTGCACGATCGTGGTGAGGTTAAAACATCACCCGTGACTAGCTCCCGGCATTGTTCGAGGGGTCACGACTGAATTGTCCGTCCGGTGGGCGACGTGCCCGCGATCGAGTAACGTGCCGTTCGCACGCCGGCGGGCGCGAATTCGCAACAATATACATATAATATATATATATATACAAACAAACAGACAAGCCAGTAGGCGACATGGTGGTCGCTACATAATTGCATACTAGTCATACAGTTTTTGATGGATCGGGCTGAAATTTTTTGACAAAGAGGTTGATTATAGTGCACATAAAAGCCTGGAAGCCGATTTTTGATTTTCGAAAAAAAAATTTTTATGATTTTTCAAAATTCAAAGTCCCGTTGCTAGGCAACGGTGGTGTCCATAGCAACGGTGCTCAAAAGCATACAACTAGATCCTGTTGAACCTACCTGCCAAGTTTCATCAAAAATCGGTTGACTCCTCTGGCCTCCAGAGCTGTCATTACATACAAACAAACATATAAATACCAACATCAAACATACAGACAGAACGGAAAAAGTGAAACATAAGGGTACTCTCGCCACCCGACCCAATATACATATGTATATATATATATATATATATATATATATATATATATATATATATATATACATATAATGCAACGTTACGGAGGTTGTGTTCAAAAAGTATCCAACCTTAATTTTTCGTGCGTAAACAAAATGAGCTAGGGAGGCGTGGTTTGGTGCACGTGTTGTAGGCGATCCTAATCCATATGCGTGAATATTTCCCGCCTGCAGAAGCCTTCGTCAGTCGCCGACAGACGCCGATGAGTGAGGAAAGTTGTAAGTGAGCGCCGTCGGATTTCGTTTTGAGACAAAGACGGAAAAAAAACTGACAAACGCTACTGCATTAAATTTTGTGTAAAGCTTGGCGTTCCCAAGTGGAAACGATCCACGCGAGATCAACAGGCCTTCGGGAACGAAGCATGGGCACCAACACAGATAAAAGAGTTGTAGCAACCGCTTCAAAGATGGTCGCACATCAGTGGAACGTGAAGCCGTTCTGGTAGGCCTCAAATCCCGAAATGAGATAGTCATTGACCAATGTGAGACACCTGCTGATGCAGGTCGACAATCAGCGATCAGAGAACTTGCAGACGAGGGCGGATCAGCATTGGATCCGTTCATTCCCATTGTGACTGAGGATTTGGCTTAAAGAGAATCTCAGCGAAGTTCGTGCAAAGCTGCCTAACGATCGAGCAGAAGCCCAACTCCGTTGGTATCACACAGGACATGCTGGAGACTGTGAACAGCGATCCCAACTTCTTCAACACAGTGATTCACTGGCGTGAGAACACAGTGATCCGTCATTTTGCAAAACCACGAAATCGACAGCACTCACTTCCTTCCTCACTCATCGGCGGCCTGTCGGCGACTGACAGCTTCTGCAGGCGGGAAAATATTCACGCAATACGGATTAGGATTGCTACATCGTGCACCAACCACGCCTCCCTAGCTTCATTTGTTACGCACGAAAATTAAGGTTGGAATAACTTTTTTGAACACCCTCGTTAATGTATGTATAATATAATATATATATAATATATATATATAATATATATATATATAATATATATATATATATATATATATATGCATATATATATATAATATATAATATATCTATATAATATATAATATATATATATATATTGTTTACGGCTGTGGAAAATCGCCAGAACACCATAAAGGTCGTAGTTCAGTTTAGATCGATAGTCTGTGTTCAGTTAGATTTTCCACACCGTTGTTTAATGGGATTTATTCGTGTCACAGGGCTGTGATCCTTTGAGGTAGGTTTTTCTTTTTTCATCGTTTTTGGGACAACCATAACTCTCAACAACCAAATCACCACAAACAACATGCTTCGCTCGCCCTTAACCACAAACGCAACCACGCCACACCATACCACAACCACAATCGCCTCTACCCGCCACACAAACAAAATCCCACACTAACATGCGTTCCCCAACGACCACAACCAAACACCACCACCTTCGCACCCTTTACCTCCCAACAACCGTCACAACTCCACACCACAAACATCGCCGTCAAACCTTCGTTCCCGAAACGACGGCCATGCTTTGCGCCAGCAGCGGGGGATCCGCATAAATGGCTCGCGCAGGCAGGGCAAGGGTTCTCCTCGCCGTGCAGCGTTGGTGATTCAACAACCACGTCAGCTCGCTCTTCCCGGGAGGGGTCGAAGGTCAGAAGGAGCGTTGGTGATTTAACCACGTCGGCTCGCTCTCCGGGAAGGGTCGGAAGGTCAAAGGCTCGATGATTCCTTCCTACTTCCCACGGTCCCGTTTTCCGCTTCCGAGCAGGGTCAGGGTCAGAGGCAGCGCATTAAGGGGCTCCAACCATCTTCCGTCCCTACACTTCAAACACCAGCCCTATAAAAGGGCCCGTTGGACAGCATCTCGTCCAGACTGCTAGACCGGAGCGCAGTCTCGAGGGGTCGGTTCCAAGCTCCGAGGTGGAGCCCTCGCCAGGATCTGGAGCAGAGTCCATCGCTACGAGCTGAGACTAGAACCAAAGAGCTGCGTGCGCAGGAGCTCACTAGCGCGGGCACGAGCTTGGCCAGTGCCAAGTTGTAAAGTATCGGCCGGGGTTGGAGCGAGATTGTGGCCATTTTCTGCGCTCTGAACTCTTCAGGCACAGTTTCGCCTAGCGCGGGAAAGCGAGTGTAGGAATCATCGAGCCTTTGGACCGCATCGCTGAGGAGCACGACATCGGCTCTCGAAGCTAAGCATGCTCCACTCCAACAGAGCTGTATCGCCGAAGCAGTGCATTGAACACATCTTATAATGAGCACTGCAACCACCTCTGCATCAGATGACCGCACTATTACAGATGACCAGCCTCCACGGCAGTATCGTCGATGCCTTGACGTGGTTGCTCAACCGCTCGACTCTGACCGCTGCAAAACGGGCGGGAGTGGCACGGGGCCCCTGCCTCGGATTCGACCCTGAGCTCGGGCAAGTGGCGCAATCTATGTGAGCGCGGGGGCATTGCTCCCCGTCCAGGCTTGCGTGCGAAGAAAAAAGGAGATTGCGGGTCGATCTTGCGAGCGCTGCAGAGTACGGGTGTAGGCGATGTCATTGGTGGTTGTGGAATGGGTCGCACCGCAGGATTGCTATGGAGGTAAAGGCGCGCGAAGGTGCGGTGGGTTCCTGGTGGTGGTCCTGGTGGTCGTGTGGGGAGCACAGGCGTGCTGCGTAGCTGCGTGGCAAGATTTCCGGATGCGTTGGTCGGGTGGCGCACCAGGAGGGTGCGGGTTAAACCGCATGCGATTGTGCGTTCGGCGCTTTGGAGGTGCGCTGCGGCTATTGGGCGTTTGTGGTATAAGGGGGAGCGATCTGTTGTAACGCGGAGATGGGCGGATTTATGGTTGTTGAGCGCGATTGTATGGATCCAAAAGTAACGAGTATGCAACAAGAAAACCCTAGCGCTCCAACCATGGGAGTCATCAGCCACTTGTAAACGCACATTATCAGTCTCTCACTGATTGAGAGAAGGCACATCGGGTGTCCTGAAATTACTGATACTCTCAGGACTATTGACGGAATCATAATACTGAATTTGTGAGCGGGCCCTTATGGTGTGTTCCTGACCTAGGTTAAAACGGATACTTGTTTTCTACAGTCAGCCGACCCTGGATAAATAACATTTAATAATTATTATATAATCATAGTATGAATAATATTATGCAGCTGTTTAATCAATTTAATAGCTTATTAATAATATAACCTATATTCGTGTATAGGCATATATATTATATCGTATAGTGTTTTGTATACCTGCTTGTTGTTTTACTATATCATGTATTTAACGTGTTATTGGCTACTGTTAACATACGTGGATGTCGTAAATAAATGTATGTATACTTTGTTCTAAATAATGTTAACTCACTACTCATAAGTATTCGTCTAGCGCTCCTCTCACATTATCACCATCACGTAGGGGTGGTATAATGCCCATACATTGCATCGCGGAATAAGATATAGCATGACATGTGAGTTTCTTATAATACACACGTGCCGTAAATCAAGTATAGTAACGGATTCAGGCAGAGCGGTGGCGGTCTGATGAGGATACGCCCGCACGTACGTGTTAGGGTCAATCCAGCAATGAACCGCGAATCGGATCGCGTTATATGCGGTCTCGCAGGGTGGCGAGAAGGTCCTCAGATCGCCAAGCCTGCGTCGAGGTACGGCTGCCCGTTCGGGCGGTCCACCGACGCAGTACGATAGGTATATCGAGCTGCGGCGAGATGACCCTATTCTTGGCCGCGAGTAGTAGACATGTGGAGCAGCCGTGGGTGGGGTTGAGATACGCCGACCCGTGACAGGGTTCCGCGCGGCCTCTCGTTTTGTTCGGCGGAAAGAACAGCTGAAGGTGTCGCTGCCGGTGGGCGACGCGGTTTGCGATTGAGAGTACAGCGGCCGATCGCACGCCGGCGGCGCGAATTCGTAACAATATATTGTTACGGCTGTGGAAATTCCGCAATACACCAAAAAAGGTCCTTAGATCAGTTTATGACGATAAGTAATCTGTGTAGTTTAGATTTTCCCCACTGTTGTTTAACAGGGAATTTCCCGTGTTCACAGGGCTGCGATCGCTTTGAGTAGCCGTTTTTCTTTCTCTATCATTATTTTGGACCAATATACCCAACAACCAAATCGCCACACCAAACAATCATTTCCCAGAACCAACTACAACTAAACACCACACCTTCGCACTCTTTATCCTCCACAACTCCATCCCGCACATCGCTTCACCGCCATTTCTCAAACGACGCCCGCCAACAACCAAACTCCCCCACCTCCGCCTTTCTACCACATCGTACGTGCCATGGGCTGTGATGCGTTCCTTTCGGCCTCAAGAATCGGATCAGGAATGCTTCACTGCCCCTTTTCATCCATCCATGCCGAGCATCGGGTAGTGTAGCCATCGCCTCCGAACCGCACTGTGAATGCATTTCCTTTCGCCCCGAAAAGCGGAATCAGGAAGGCTTCAACGGCCGCCTTTTCATCCGCCCAATGACCGAGCATCGGTGGCATAGCCGCCTCCGAACCCGCTGTGATCGCAGAAATTAACATGTACGCTCCTCCCCCGGGTGTATTACGGGAGCACGGCGGCAAAGCTTTTTTCCCCCCCTCCCGGGGGGAAGGTCCCCCCGAAAAAAAAAAAAAAAAAAAAAACCGGGGGGGAAGTCAAGAAAGAAGTCAGTCTGCAGTGTTGGCGGGACAGTCGAGTCGGGGACGGAGCTCGAGCCGGACGGGCAAGGCCCAGACAGGGGAGCGCCGGAGAGAGCTCGCCGACCCCGCCAGGGCACGAAGCCAGTCGAGCTACACTGAGAACATTGCGGATTGCCCGCCATCGCGCCACGAGGCGCGGGTAGGACCTTCGGTCTCGTGGACCTGGCCAGTCCATCGCAGGGTTCCATGCGCATTAGGCCCACGGGCCAGTCTGACCCCTTGCTTTGAGGGGTCCTTCTTTGCTTTGTGTGAATGCGTGTTGTGGCGTGCGTGTCTTGTAAAGTAGACTGTTTAAGTGCATGTAAATAAACCTTGCTTGTAGTCGGTTGTAATTCTTGCTTTTCATTGCTTTGCCTGCATACGTTGGTTTTTCAATAAATGTGCTTGGGTTGGAACTGTTCCCCGTTTCGTTCGTTCCTTTCCTGTTGTTTGAAAGGTTCCATCTTGCATCAGCGGAAGGAATGTGGTAAAGGTGTAGCTACCGCCGGTAAATAAATCACGTCCCGTCGGGGCCGGCGATAACACGGCTGCGGTTATCACTGAGCACGGAACGGGTTTAAGCGGTTCGTGTCCTAAGGCCGGCCAGCGCGAGGTCGATCGCCCGGGTTAACTACCCGCGCAGTACTTAGGTAGGTCGGAGTTTGGGCGAACAATCCTATCCTGCGCGGGTGGTGATTGGCAGATTGTGGTGGGGTCGAAAACCACCGTGAACTAAGCTTCCTGCGATAGTTCCAAGGAGGGTCACGACTGAATGCCGTTTCGGTGGGCGAGCGGTCGCGATTTCGAGTTACGTGGCCGATCGCACGCCGGGCGACGCGAATTCGTAACAATGATATATGTATATATATTATATATATCTTCTTCCTTCTTTCGGCTCGCTCCCGTTAGAGGGGTGCCACAGGCGAATCAACCGTCTCCAATTTCACTCTATCCTCCACATCTTCCATTGACACTCCAACCACCCGCATGTCCGCCCTGCAACCGTACCATGAACCTCTTCTTTGGCGCTTCCTCTCTCCTCACTGCCTGGGCGGCTCCAAATCTTCAACATCCTTCTCTCGATATACTCTGGCTTCCCTCCTGTGCACATGTCCAACCATCTCAATTCTCGCCTCTCTCACTTTGTCTCCAAACCGTCCTACCTGCGCATCCCTAATATACTCATTTCTTATCCTATCCATCCTCGTCACTCCCAACGAGAATCGCAGCATCTTTAACTCTGCCACCTCCGCTCCGCTTCCTGTCTTTGTTAAGTGCCACCTGGCTCAAAACCATACAACATATGCTGGTCCGTCACTACGTCTTATATACTTCCCCTTCACTCTTGCAGTCTACCTTCTGTCACAAATCACTCCTGGCAACTCTTCTCCAACCACTCCATCCTGCGCACATCTCTTTTCACTTCTCTCCCACACTCTCCGTTACTTTGGACAGTTGATCCCAAGTACTTAAATAAATAATTCAAACAAAAAGAGAATATAAAAAAAATATTCAGAAAGGAAAAATAATAAAAATAAACTAATAGATCTTAATAACCATCCACCTTTCCCCACCTCACTCCTTGCAACCCGCACCATAGCAACACCCTCCCTCTCATTTACGCCATGTACTCCGTCTTACTGACTGGACTTTCATTCCCCTTCTCTCCAAGTTGGTAACCTCCACCTCTCGAGGCTCGCCTCAGCTGCTCCCTACTCTCCCCTAAGAATGATGTCATCCGCGAAAGCATCATAGTCATGGAGACTCCAGTCTTGATCTCGTCCGTCAACCTGTCATCACCATTGCAAACAGGAAAGGGCCAGAGTCGATCTTGGTGCAATCCCACTTTTACTTTAACGGTCCGTATTCCTACCGCACACCTCACCGCTGTCACATGTCTCTCTACCATATCCTGCACGACCTCACATACTTCTCCACCACGTCCCGACTTCCTCATAAATGCCACAACTCCTCTTTGCAACCCTAATCAAGCTTCTCCTAAAATCCACAAACACACAGATGTAACTCCTTCTGGCCTTCCTATACTTCTCCCATAAACATTCTCAAAAGCAAACCATTGCATCAGTGGGTGCTTCTTTCCCTGGCATAAACCCATATTTGCTGCTCACAGAATCGTCACCTCTCCCCTCAACCTAGCTTCCCTAACTCTTTTCACACTTCATTGGTGTGGCTTAACAGACTTTATCCGCTCTGTAATTCCACAGCTCTGCACATCACCCTTATTCGTTGAAATGGAACCAGTACACTTATCTCCCACTCCTCCGGCATCCTCTCGACTTTCCAAGACTTTATTATAACAATCTGGTTAACGGAACCCCACTGCCATGCTCTCTAAGCACTTCCATGCCTCCACTGGTAACCAATCTGGGCACCGCCTTTCCGACTTTTCATCTTCTTCATAGCAGTCCTCATTCTCCGTTATGATCCCCCCACTTCCAAGATTCCTATCTCCACCTCTTCCCACATTCTCTCTTCTCTCTCATTTTCTTCATTCATCAGCTCCTCAAAAGTACTCATCGCACCTTCTCAAACACACTCTCCCCTGCTCGTCAGCCACATCCATTTGCCGTCCTTTATCACCGAACCTGCAGCACATCCTTCCCAGCTCGTCCTCTGTCTTGCCAATCGGTATAATTCCTTTCCCCTTCTTGTATCCAACTTCTCATTACAGCTCGTGCATATGCCTTTTCCTTGCCTATTTGCCACCTCTCTTTTTGCCTTTCCTGCCACTCCTTGTACTCCTGCCTACTTTCTTCATCTCTCTGGACTATCCCACTTCCTTTCCGCTACACCCCCTTCTTTTCCTTATACTTTCCTGTACTTCCTCGTTCCACCACCAGTCCTCCTTACATCTTCCTTCCTCTGTCCAGATGTCACACCAAGTACCTTCCTAGTATCTCCCTCACACTTAATGCGGTAGTTGCCCAATCAGTCCCACCCATCTTTACCACCATCGCAACGCCCTGTCCTCACGCTCTCCTAAATTTCACAAACAGTCTTCCTCCTTCAGCTTCCACCATCTGGTCCTTGGTTCAGCCCTCACTCTCTTCCTCAACCTCACCCTCTAAAGTCATCCTACAGACCACCAATCGATGGCGGTCGAGCTACATAAATCCCCTGCCACCACCTTAGTCACTAATCTCTTTCAGTTGCATCTCCTGCTTAAGAATGTAATACCACCTGTTGGTGCACTTCCCACTCTTGTATGTCACCCTGTGTTCCTTCCTTCTTCTTGAAATACGTATGTATATGTATGTATATATATATAACATATATATATATATATATATATATATATATCGTGGGTGCCCCCAGAGCCGAACGCCCATTGTTTTTGAAGCAAATTGGAATCCGAACAATTTTTTCGAGAAAATATTTTGCCCTAAAAACCGAACACATTTTCAGAAACCGAACACAACGTAGCGTTCATGTTTGTTCACGTGCGTCTCCCCGCTGTTCGACCCACATCTCTCGCGCTTTTGGTTCATTCCAGTTCGTCGGTGAAGTAACTACGTGAAAGCCATCCTTCGTGTGTCGATCGCTACTTTACCCTCGTGTTTTCACCTTGATTTGTGCCGGGTTTTTTTTCAAATTATCACCTTTGCATTCACTCATAGCACCAAGAGAGCAGTGAAGCAATAGGAGTAAGAGGAAGTCCGGAGAACGACATTGAGTTGAAGAAAGAAACTTATTCGCTAGCATGAGAGCGGTTACCGTGTGTCCTGATCTCGCTGGCTGTTCGAGCTGCCGAATTCGACCGTGTGTAGGATTATGAAAATAATGAGCGATAAAAGCGGCGAAAACCCGTCGTGAAGCGAACTCATTCAATGAACCACTGAACGATCGTGCTTTAACGAACTCAACGTTTTTTTCGCGAGCATCGGTAGTGACGTTTGCTGCGTCACCATGCGCTTCACCTCTTGATTCTCTCCCGTGGAACCGTGCGGTGAAAAACGGCACGTTTGTTGTCTCCACAGAGTGTACTGGGAATATTAAACACCAGTTTTGGTGCTTCATGGTTAATTACATACCTCCACCAGGCTGAACAGTTTTACGTTTTGGATCCCGATGGCCACCGATAGGCCGGAGCTGCATCCGCGCTGATGGGAAGAAGCGACAACGCTCCTGCTCATCCCAGGCTTGGAAGAAGATTCATGACCCAGAAGGTCATTACTCATCTTATTTGTACCTTAAACATGGTATTTCAGTTTGAAAGTGTCTTGAAAAGTGGTTTTTCTGGGGGTCTCAGGAACGGATTAAATTACTTTCCATTATTCTTATTGGGAAATAGTTTTGGAATCCGAACTTTTTGGAATCCGAACAGCCTACTGGAACGAATTAAATTCGGATTCTGGGGGCACACTGAAAATATATATATATATATATTAGGGTGGGTCCAAAAACAGCAAAAAAATTCGTTATATAATAAAATTCAGATGTCCCACAAGCCTTAATTATCCACTATGATTCCAATACGCGCATAAAAAATTTAAGTTGATCGGAGGGATTTAGAGGTCGCTCCAATATGGAAGACTTTTAGTTTCAATGAGTTGGTTAAATTAGGGTATGGTCAGGTACGATACGGGGTACTTCTGGATTGTCAGAGGTGGAAATGGAGTGCATTTTCCGACTCATATGGGGTCGCTTTAACTCTAAGAAATGACTGCACCGACATTGAATTCACTACATTCGAAATATACGCTAAAACAAGATTTTCATTACTGAGTTGAGTAACTATATCCTACTCATTTCGATATTTTCTAATCTATAATAATTTTGTTGTCCGTCTAAACATTTTCTTAAGAGTAAATCGACCCCACGAGTTCGAAAAAATGCAAGTCCATTTTCACTTAGGAAGTCAGAAGTGTCGATTCGCATCTCACAATTGTCTGGGTGGCAAAAACGATGGTTGGTTCTTTGTGATTATGCGATTTTACCCTGTAGATAATCTGTGGGATGCTGGCCATAACAGTTCAGAGGTGCATCTGATTATAATTTATTTATTTTTAAGAGAGAGAGAGAAGAGAGAGAGAGAGAGAGAGGGAGAGAGAGAGAGAGAGAGAGAGAGAGAGAGAGAGAGAGAAAGAGAAAGAGAAAGAGAAAGAGAAGAGAAAGAGAAAGAAGAAAGAGAAAGAATAAAGAATAGAGAGAACAACGCCTTAGCAGCAGGCCGGTGAAGATGTAGTTTGTGTGAACATAGGTTAATTGCTGAGGTAAGGTTATGCAGCTTGCCTCCAGACATGACAACTTTGGGAAGAATATTGGAAAAACAAAAAAGATCACGGCAATGAAACTTTTCCTGACATCAATGGATCAAGTATGTATATTAGTATTTGCTATGTCGAATGATAAAGGACGTGACAGCTGGGTGAAATAGGTGGAGTTCATCGGTCCCTGCTTAATAATGGGCAGCATAATGGGTTATAAAAATAAAAATTGGAAAACACTGAGAAATTTATAATTTCCACTGAACAAGAGCGCACCTTCGGTCGACCTCAACATGAAAAACAAAGGCATATCACATGCATGACAATGAGTGAAGAAAGGGAACCAAAGGACATAATTGGAAAATTTGCATAACATGACCAGGTGAGTTCGGTCGTGCTTGGCGAGGTCGAGGGGAGGAGTGCTGTGGACAGGTACACGCCGAGCTTAGGGGGTATAGAGGCCCCGGGAACCCTTGTGGGGACACAAATCCCCAGTGTGGTTACGAGTGTAGTCCCGGTGTGTGAGGTGAAAGGTGTGAGTGCGCCCCCGTGTGTGGAAGCGACCCCGTGTGTGAGTGGTG
>CM068967.1:56848279-56861040 GCA_035128595.1 Eptatretus atami
TGTATGCCTGAGTTGCAAAATGGCTTAAAACGCGGGCAACGTCGAATACGTTAGGGTAATTTGTATATTGTTAGGCACGCGGTTCATACGTGAGTACGCATGGCACTCTAAACGCTGCTACATCTTAGTTCGCGCTTTAGACAAATTTCCATGCTTGAAATTTCCTGACGTTTGCCAGCGTATGGATTCACACGTTTTATAATCTGGCAAAGTTGTGAGGCCAGTACGACGAATCAGTTGACGCACTCACTGTAGTTATATAGTCGAAACACGTCATGGTAATGTTGCGTACACATATTTTAACCTAAGTAACTGTTGTAGGCACGTTACCTAATCGGGACACACGTTCTGTAGTCACTATAAGTCGAAACACGTCAATGTAATGGTTGCGTCAGTGTTCCAGACTCCCCCTGGTTTTTTTTTGCTTCGGTATGACGTCATGTTGACACTTCAGATTCTAGTGCGGTTATAATAAAATAATTAAAAGGCTGCCGCCAACGATTAATCATAACCTCATACCGAAAAAAACAAAAAACAGAGTTGGAACACTGCGCTAACCCATTACCTTGACGTGGTTGACTATGAGAACGTACAAGTACGTGTGTTCATGTGTGTCAACAATCGCGTAGTTTAGCGTGCCTACAATTATGCCAGCATGTGCGAATGTGTGGCAACGTCGAGAAGTTTTCAACAATGCTGAAAATTTATCGACTACTCTGTTCGTACAGACGTATGCCAGCGTACTACGACGTATGCCAGCGTGTCTTAACGTATACAAAGTACCATAACGTATTCGCGGTCCAGCTTGGTTCGGCATATTTTTATACGTCGCATTACGGCTGCGAAACATCAGGTGTCAGGCTTCCACTCATGTCCAGTGCGGTTTGATTGAATCGCGAGCCGCAAGCCTATTAATAGCTACGCACGTGACTCGGGCGTCGCTGCCCAGCTATGCATAAGTATAGACTATCCGCTTGGGCTAGGTTGTGAACGCCGACACACGCTCAGCATTCGTTGATATAAGTTTATCTATATGTTGATCGAAAGTTCTGTGTTACGTTACTAATCGTTATGCACGTCCGAACTCGTTATGAATACCGCCCAAAAATAAAAAAAACAACAATAGTTTCAGCTCGCCAGGTTGTTACATACCATTTTGAATACGTACGTGCCATACGCTGGCAAAACGTTCAGGTTGTGTACGCGCTTACTTACCTACTAAGTTATGATTTGTGATAACAACAGAGCCATATTGATTACAACCTTTGATACTTCATTTGGACAGTCGTTCACATTGGTTGTTTGATGTGTGCATTAATACCTTCTCTCCTGTTGATTAGTCATTATCTGGATGTACGAAACGAGGTGGTGCTATTATTATGAAAAACATTTTTTCAGTGTGATAATTAATTTTAGTAACAAGACGAACCTTTACCATTTTGAATTTGTAAGTATTTTGTCCATTCTTTAAGTTCACTATGGACAATAGCCCATGTACTTTTGGGTTGGAGATAGAGTCTTAAAAAATGGTCAAATGCCAAAAGTGATTTTTGACCTGGTACACACTCAACAGACCCACACCACCATGTTGGTGGAGATCTCATGAGAGAACTTTTTACCACAGAGTTCCACCATATAAATGTCTATTCATATGAGAAATATAAGAGTGCACCTCAGTCATGGGAACTAAAACGGATTTCTAGTTGCTTTTTTTTTTTCCACCTGTTGCACACAGCTTTATTGAGAGATTTGGGGTGGTGATGGCGTCTGTAAATCCTTGTACACCCATTGTGTCACATTCAGGTCAATTCAATTTTAGCAAATAAGAAAAAGACATCCGAGTTCATTCAGATCCAAATCAATCCTTTTTTCCATCCACATCGACACACCCGCCTTTCTCACTTCAGGTTTCAACCCCAGTACAGGTGAACCCTGATAGAAAACCGAGCTCAACAAATTATCACTAATAAAATGTGTCTGTGTGTCTGTGGTTCCTGCTTAGTAATGCCTTGATTGAACCAGTAACTAGGCGTCTGGAAACTTTGCTGTATTACTAAGAAAACTCCAAGAAAATGCAAGGATGAAAATGTGTTTGGGTAATTAAACACCCCTTTTGAAGATAATTAACGGTCTTAATTATGATATTATATCCTTATAGGGTCATCCTCGGTTCACCACTCTCTATGGGTTTAAGCTTTCTTGTACCTCACTGATCTGAAGCCACCATGTTTTTTGGCCTGCTTCAACCATGCATTGACGTGGTACAGGGCCGCAATTGAACTTTTTCTGAACGATAAAGTATTTTTTTTCATTTCCCTCACTCTATTATCAATGCCTGCCTCATCAAGCTACGAAAGTCGCGTTTACATCACGAATGTAAGTACTTATATTTTATCAAATTAGGAGGCCTATGGAGTGATTTCAGGATTTTTATACACGATTTTTTCATGATACTACTCTCACGGACCAATTAAAGTATATCGTTCGAGTGAGTAGTTTATGTTTGTGGCTTTGAGGATCGAATAATCATCTGAAAATAAGTGTCGAAATCTGTTAGTAAATCTGATAAATTTAAAGAATAAGATTTGCTTATAACTTAAGGCTCTCTACCTTACTTTAAAGCAAGCGAGGATATGTTCCCCATCTCATATTATCAAAAGTGTAATTATGGGTGAAATTTCTAAAGCATTAAATTATATTTTTTACCGTTTGGAGGAATATTAATGACGTGAACAAAAGATGAGAGATTGTGCCAAAATTAACCCTTCATCGCGCATATGATGTAGTGCATTCACTGCTCAACCATCGCCCAAATGTTCCCCCAGGAGGAGTTTCTACATCCATAGCAATCTGCCAGATCTGTGTTCTATTTTTCGTAAGTTTCACGAGTGTCTAAAGGAATCAAGTAAATCTGGTGAAAAACGGAAGTTTAAAATAAATCTATACGTTTGTATGAAAAATAAGATAAAAGTAAAAATAAAGAGCACCTCCCAAAGTAAAAATACAGTCTATACACGTGACACGTGCAGACGAGCAGGCAACATGTGGATTAACACAGTGGCGTATTGAAACTTTTGGATTTCCTCCAGGGTTGGTGCTCGGTGTGGTGTTAAACAGGAACTCTTTGTGGACTTTTAAGCTTTTATTTGAACGAATATTGAATTCTATGTAACTGTGCAGGCGGGGTGAAGTCCAGCTTTAAAGTCAAGGGATCCTTATATGTGTGCAGCCACAGCCTGGCAGCGTTCCTCAACCCATTAATTGGAGTCTTGCTGAGCGACCGAGCCCACTTGCACCGCCGAAGCACCCTCAGTCAATAGCGTACACCTATGTCATTCTGACAGCGAATCGTTCACTCAATCGGAACGCTTGCCGGTTCTCCATCATTGGAGCGAGCGGGCGGTTCACGCTCCCTCATTCGGAGTGAGCGAGCGGTCCGCCGCCCCTCTTCGGAGCGATTAAGAGCGGTTCGCGCTCCCTCATTCGGACGCGAGCGAGCGCGTTTCATCGCTCCTCATTCGGAGCGAACACGGTCCGCGTCCCTCATCGGACAGCGAGCGGTCCGCGCTCCCCTCATCGGAGCGAGCGACGGTCCGCGCTCCTCATTCGGAGCGAGCGACGGGTCGCGCTCCCTCATCGAGCGAGCGAGCGTTCGCGCTCCCTCATTCGGAGCGGCGAGCGGTTCCGCTCCCTCATTCGGAGCGATGCGAGCGGTGCGCCCCTCATTCGGAGGGTTGCGAGCGGTTCGCGCTCCCTCATTCGATGGCGGGCGAGCAGGTCGCGCTTCCCTCATCTTAGCGAAGCGACGGATTCGCGCCTCCCTCTCGGAGCGACGAGCGGTACCGCTCCCTCATTCGAGCAGCGGCGGTCGCCGCTCCCTCATCGGAGGCGAGCGAGCGTTCGCTCTCCTCATCAGCGACGGCGGTTCGCGCTCTCATCGGACGACGAGCGGTTCGCGCCCCTCATTCGAGCGAGCGAGCGGTTCCGGCTCCCTCAATTCGGGAGCGAAATGCGAGCGGTTCCTTCCCTCATTCGAGCGAGGACGACTTTGGTTTCGCGCTCCCTCATTCGGACGAGCGCGTCGCGCCTCCTCATTCGAGCGAGCGAGCTTTCGCTCCCTATCGGCGACGACTGCGGTTCGCGCTCCCCTCATTCGGAGCGAACGAAGCGTTGCGGCTGCTTCCCATCGGATAAGCGGGAGCGGTTCGCGCTCCCTCTTTCGGAAGCGACGCGAGCGGTTCGCCCCTCAGTGGAGCGACGAGCGGTTCGCGCTCACCTCCTTCGGAGGCGACGAGCACGGTTCGCGCTCCCTCATTCGGCAGCGAAGCGAGCGGTTCGCGCTCCTCATTCGGACGAGCGAGCGGTTCGCGCTTCCTTCCAGCCGGAGCGACGCGAGTTCGCGCTCCGTCATCGAGCGAGCATCGGTCTCGGCATCCGTCATCGGAGCAGCGAGCGGTCGCGCTCCGTCATCCGGAGCGGAGCGAGCGGCTTCGCGCTCCGTCATCCGAAACGATTCAGCGTGTCTCGCGCTCCGTCATCCGACGAGCGAGCGGTTCGCGCTCCGTCATCCGAGAGCGAGTAGCGAGCGGTTCGCGCTTCCTCACCGAGCGAGCGAGCGGTCACGCTCTGTCATCCGGGAGCGAGCGAAGCGGTTCCGCTCTGTCATTCCGGAGCGAGCGACGTGATCGCGCGTCTGTTCCGGAGCGAGCGAGTGATTCGCCGCTCCGTCATCCGAGCGAGCGAGTGATTCGGCTCCGTCATCGTGAGCGACGAGTGATTCGCGCTTCGTATCCGACGAGCGAGCAGTTCGTGATCCTCATTCTGAGCGAGCGAGCAGTTCGGTCTCATCCTGAGCGAGCGGTTCGTCCTCCTTGTCCTGAGCGAGTGTGAAATATACACCTGATTTGTAGCCGTCTTGTTGTCTTAACGTGTTTTCTAATTACCGAAGCCAAATATTTTTTTTCACCCGTCACCATAGCTCTTTATGAAGATTAATGTTTGTGGAAACAGTATCCCTGAAACGTCTCATAAATGCATCGTTGTATTTTCGGTGAAAAGCTACCCATGTTGGGGTGTAGCAGTACATGCTGTGTCGGTAATCACACTGACTCCAACCTGACTTTTCACACTGACTTGAAAAAGGCAAAAGAATCATAAATATTCACAACTCAGCCCATTACTACCAGGCGAGATTTCAAAAAAGATTCGTGTACTTAATTTTTATATCCTGATTAAAAAAAAATCATTTGCCAGTGTTTCTTTTTCTCTTCCCCTTCACCTTTGCTCTTGTTATACATGTACAACACCCTTTGGTCTTCACAAATTTGATCTAAGCCCTCTGATCCTTGATCTTGTAGTTTCTTCAACCTGTATGACTCATGCATATACTCGTCGTTAACCTACCTCCACCCTATTTGACACTTAATATTTTGGACATTCCTTGATCCCTTGACCCCCCACCCCACCCCAATCCCCTGAAGTAGATCCAGTTCCTTCAAAATCCTTGACCCACGCAAATCATGGAAATCACCCTCCAACCCATGTATCCTTATTTTGCTATGAATGAAGGGATAATATCGAAACACGTCAATCTCATTTCCCTCAAGGTAACATAACTTTATCGACTTAATTTGGCAAAATCTACGATCCGAAACACAAGATGATGCCTTGGTGACCTGCTTCCGTGTCTATTGCGTTGATCTTTTTTTACATTGTGTCAGAGCGTGTTTTGCCTTTTATTACAGATATAATTTCCAATGCGTTGATATTTTCTCACTTGCGTTGAGATGCATTTATTGTTTCTATTCTTGCTTTTTAATAGTCAAATGCTATAGCAAACAAGTTGTTTGCAAAATAGGGTAGACGAGTTCTGACTCCCAATTAGGGCTGGATGTTTACCCAATTGGGGAGAAATCAGCAAAACGATTACATTATTGGACTTAAGAGAGTTTGAAAAATTCTTGGCAATTCAAGAATGAATAAGCAATCAGAATTTTTCTTTCTGAGATCTATCTTGTTGAATCAGGAGCTGGAAAAGGATTTTTAATGCCAACACAGATGTATTTTCTGTTGACTGCATTTCCTCTGGAAATGCTGTGAGCTGTCAAAATTTGTGGAAAAAACTGACCGAATCTCATAGAAAGTGAGGAATATGTTCCTTTGCCGAGTGTGTGGGTGACAGAATTTTTTTTAATGAGTCATGTACCGATTCCTCTGTCAAAGTCACGGAGGATGAATAATAGTGGATTTATCTTGGAGTTGTCTGGTGGCTGGTTGTCCCTCACTAATAACCATCGATTGGTGCTTTACGCACGGCAGGGCGTTGCATCGAAGTGTTGACATCTGCGACCAATTAAACATAGACTGCTTAGTGAAGAGGATACGAGTATTCCGCAGCCGAACGAATTACAATTCCTGCCTCAGGACTACAGCTGGAAACAAAGACAAACCATCAAGGAAATCCTTGCCATTGGGCTTGCTTTGGC
Source organism: Eptatretus atami (assembly GCA_035128595.1). Lineage (NCBI taxonomy): Eukaryota > Metazoa > Chordata > Myxini > Myxiniformes > Myxinidae > Eptatretus > Eptatretus atami. The sequence continues at coordinate 56,854,765 of CM068967.1, forward strand.
ATGGTGAATTCTGTCTCTGGGCCACATCCACACGACAGACCATTCCCCCACGAAAGCATTGTGCATGACTTAAGATCATTGTGATATCATCCTGAAGACATAAGCCAATTTCTCAATGCTGAGCAATGCTGAAAGCTTGAATGTCACAACTGATAAAACCTTTGCGTCAACAGAGACCGATGACTTGTGGAATTTTTGCTGACCATGGCATTGAACAAGTAAGCCAATCCCAAAACCATTAATTCACATAGCACATTCTGTATGGGTGAGTGGCACCTCTCCAATGGGCTGATGATAGAAAGGTATGTAGTTCAGTAATCTTGAAGGGGACGATGGAAAGCTTGGCCTTGACACGAAAGCACACCCCAACAATGCTCCATTGTTAATCGAGGGATACACACTAAGGCGATGGTTGGTGGACAAATGTTCCATCAGTGATAATAATGATTCTTGTATTGGTGTCAGAGGTGATTCTCCATTTCTGTTGCGACTTTACAAATACAAAATAAGTTTCTGCATTTTATATCTGTGACTGCAAATTAAACAGTTCAGCTTGCGCACTGAGCCAAATGAGTATGAGACTTACTAGGTAACAGGGGACATCTGCATCAGCAGCACAGCATTGGCATCCCCAGAAAAAGAACAAGCTCGAATAAGCTAAGATCCTCGTCCTCTTAATAGATGGACGTCATAAAAAAAGGAATATGACATCATTGTGATGTACAGGTTAGCGTAAATTATCTGTGCTAAAGCCCGGCTTATTCACCGGCAAACAAAATTCACAGACAAGCTTTGCCTAGCTTTCGGAGAATAATAGGTATAGGCGATTTCCCATTGTTAGCGGTGATGTATTATGACGGCAAACTTTTGTCTAGAAGATATCCAAAATCGGAGATGGTTACTGCCTGCGCGTGGCTTTCTGCATCTACTGGCAAGTTCACGAAGACCGATGAAAATCTGGGTTGTGAAACAAAAAGTTCAAAAAATAGAATGACGTCATAAAAAATTGATATGAGCGATCAGTGATGTAATCATATGTCGCGGTATATATCATCTCTGCTTAAATGCTCGATGATCCTGCCTAAACAGTATTCAAAAAGACTTGCCTAGTTTCGGAGATAATTTTTTAGGCGAATTTCCATTAGCGAGCATATGTGACGTCAATAACTTATTTTCTACGGAGGAATTTTCAAAATCGGAGATGTCATCCTAACTGTCTCGCAGGGTATTTTTTACATATATACACACAATTTTCAGGAAGTTTCGATGAAAATGTAGGCTGTGAAACAAAAAAAAGTCCACAAGGACATCAACGTGAGTAAGACTTTAGAGATCTCCAAGAGGATATCTCAAAAAATGATGCAGCCAAGCTGCCATGACTGCACACGAATAACTAAATAAGCTTGTGCGCTGCTCTGAGCAGGTAGTTGGCTATGGTGCCACACGAAAGGTTTTTTCCAGCCGAACTGAGTGTTATAACATCACTCGTGAATAACAGTCAGTGAGGCCTTTTCCTTACCCTTCCTTAATCAAGTTGAGTGTGAGGCATCAGATAGCATGTGCACTTACCTACAATTGAAGATCGTACCAGAGTACAACATTACTGTCATTGTGGATAATCCGACATGAGGGATGACAGGATCAAAACAAGTTATGACTCTAAATGTGAGTAATAATAATCTACTAGAATGGCACGCGGCCAGAGCACATACAGTCCATCACTTATGACTGTCACGAGAACATTATCAGACCCAAAACATTTTGAAAATATCATGCTTAACTTACTATCTCGTTCTTATAGTCCCTGTGTCTCTCATGTGAAGATGCACTTCTAAAACATTATCATATCGATCTGAATTCGGATCTCACCGAAATCGATTATCAATCTCGTCCTTGGCCACACACCCACATGTCCACAAGTTTTCATCACAATCCGTCCACAAACTTTTTGAGAATTGTGCTAAATATCGTTTTTGGCCCGCTCTCTGCAATGGGGAAGAATCACTTTAAAAATTCTGTCGTCGGATCTGGATTAGACCTTCACCAAAATCAATCAATTCGTCCTTGCCAACGCGCAACAAGAAGTCCTGCACCCAAGTTTCATACGAATCCGTAAACAACTTTTTGAGAGATATTGTGCTACTATAATCAGATTAGTTTTGGCCCCATTCTCAATTGTGAGAATCACTTTTTTAAAATTCTCACGATCCGGATTCGGATCTTCACTCACAATTAAGCGTTGCTGTCCTGGCTGTACGCTACCACACACAAAAATTTTTCAGGAACGATTGCTTGAATCTGTGGCAAAAAATCGCTTGACAAACAAACAAACAAACAGAGAAACAAACTTGGCGAATTTTTTTTTTTGCCACTTGTATTATAAAGAAGTTCCATGTGTAACAAGTTCTTGTTCAATCAAGGTATTATGTAAAGTATCGGCTTATGCTTGAGCAAGTCATTGGGTAAAGGATAAAATTTCTGTTTGTTAAAGTCACGGATCTTGAACATGTGACTAATATTTTGTTGTCACTTTTATAACCAATATTGCAATTTGACAGAATGCAAGCCTCCCAGCAGAACCAGGGAGAGCAAAAACAAAGTTTGTTGATTTGGACAAGAAGTGGCAGAAAATTGGTAAGGTATTTGAAAGTGTTGACAATTATCTCAAATAATAAATAAGAGTAGAAAGCATCGGATAAAAAAGAACGATTTTATCGACCTTTACCTTTTGACCCATTTATTAATTAGTCTTCTCATAGTAAGTTGAAAGTATTTGGTGGAAATTTTGATATGAAGGTTTGTTGAAAGGTGCGTAGCTAAAAGCTCGAATGATAAAAAAAAGTTTAGGCTTCGACAGACATGCAGACAGAGATGCTACAGACCAGAGCGGTTCGAGCAAAACCCCGTCTCCTGCTGCGCGAACGGACGGCTAATCAAGAAATTTCAGGCTGAAGTGTGGAATATTAATGGAGTTTATGTTGCGCGTAGTCGTATGTTTCAAAGGATGTGAAGTTTTTCAGCATAATGAAATATGTTTTTAAAAGATTAAGAGATGGTCAGAAAAAGAGGGCATTTCAAATATCACTATTACTCCAGGATTAAGTATTGAGGGAAAAACGGATCCAATCATGACCAAGAACCATGAAGTGAGGTATTAGAAACATTACGTCATCACAGATTTGAACAAATTATGTAGCTTTTTAAGTGAATTGTGGATACTTGAGGTCAGTTAACAACGTCAGGGATTTAACATCTGAATTCGGTTTCGCACCAGTACATTTGAGCGAGTATATAGAAAACCTGAGAAAGTCAATCAAATAATTAAAATATGGTGGTTTATGCACACTGTAAATTATGCTGTCATAAAATTACAAGTTAACCAAACAGCTAGTGCAGTGCCTATAGAAGTCTACGCCCTTTCAAATGTTCACCTTCTGTGTCTCATCGCCCGGAAGTATAATTGCATTAATCAGATTTTTTCCCACCTTTTTTAAACATCGTATCCACAACTTCCAAGTGAAAAACAATTCTACCATTTTCAGAAGTAATAAGAAAATTACAAACAGAATATTTGTGGTTGGATAATTGTCACCCCCCTTATAACTGCATTGTACCAATTAGTCAGATGAACAATCACCTTCAATATACCACCAAGTTATTGGCCTCACCTGTGTTAGAAATTGTAGTGATTCTGATATTGATGAAGAAAATCACTATTCCTGAGGTTTCTCTGCTGGGCTAGGTGCATTTCACATGGAAAGACTCACTAGAGGCACCTGACTCCTTCAAACACTCTGGGATAAAAAAATAAGGTTGTTGGAAATAGCCACGAAAGATCAGGGAAAAATGGGTAATAAAAACATTTAAAGCCTTTGGAATATCCCTTGAGAGCACGTCACGACAATCATTAAGACGTGGAAGCATATTATACCACCACAATCCTGCCTAAACAGGCCTGTCTCTCCAAAATGGATGACCAAGCAGGAATAGCACTGTATCAGGAAGGCACCAGGAGGCCGATGGCAACTTTGAAAGAGTGTACATGCGCCTTTATGCAAAGACTGGTCACTGTGTGCAGTGTGACAACAAACATTTCAAAGGCACTCCACAAGTCTGCCTGTATGGTAGGGTGGCAATAAACCATGACTGCAAAAAATCCACCTTGGAGTCTATGTTTGAGGATGTCAAAAAAAACTCGGAATTCCAAAGCCATGTGGCGCAACGCTTTGGTGGCTCTGACGAAACCAGATGGACTTCTTGGCTGAAAGGCAAAACGTTAACGTTTGGCACAAATCACATACGCACATCAACCAAAGACACCATCCCGACTGTGAGCATTGGATGGCAAGCATATGTTTATGGGGATGTTTCTCATCAAGCAGAGACTGGGAGCACTTCTCCGGATAGAAGGGAAAATGGATGGAGCCAACATACAAAAAAATCCTTGAGGTGCTGCCTCTCTGCAAGAAGCTGAAATTGGGACAGAAGTTCACTTTAGCTGACCACGGACCCAAAGCAAACCAGGCCAAAGCTACAACGGCAGTGGCTAGGAACAATAAAGATAAAGTTTTCTTGAGTGTCCCAGTCAAACCCCCGACCTAAGATCTTAATTGAAAATATGTGGATGACTTGGAGATTACTGTCTAGCAACGTCTCCCCAGGCAATTGACTGGTGTTTGAACAGTTTTGTACGAAAATGGTCAAATATTGGCCAATCAAGGTGTGCAAAGTTGTTGAGACGTATCCCAACGGAACTCACAAACTGTATTGCTGTAAAGGTGTTTCCACCATGCATTAACTCAGGGGGGTGGACACCTTAAAACACAACCAAGATATTTAGTTTTTGATTTTTAACTGCATTTTCTGAAATTTTTTGTAGAATTTGTTTTTCACTTGGAAGTTGTGGGTTAGCGATGCATAATAAAGATGGAAACTCTATTTAATGCAATTTATTTCTAGGCTATAGGCAAACAAAGGGAATTATTTGAGAGGCACTGTAATCTGTGTCAAAGATACATATGATAATGATATGGTCACATGAGAGTAAAGAGCAATTCAACATTACCTGCAATGCCTAACACCTCAGCCAGCTTTCGTTGGGCATGACCTAGGTGCAATGAGGAAGAGCGAATCGCAGCCGTTATATCACCAGGTGACAGCCACGTTTTATAGTAGACAGAACAGAATAATTTCCGTGTTTGGAAATTTCCTCACAAGGCAAGGGTCTCTGTCAGTAATAAGTGAAGAGCCATTCACGATGTGAGACAAAGCCATGACAGCAAGCCATTCCAAGAGGTGAACAATGGTAAGGTCTCATCTTTTCCAGAGTGCGATGGATCATTCAAGAACTGGTTCAAGACTTCTGAGCATAGACAATGGATGGAAATAAGCAGAACATTTATGCGAGGTATGCAAATCAACTATGGAAGGGAGATGAAGCTGATGTTTGAGAATTAACCCTTTGTTTTCGACAAAGGGTTAATGGCAGAATACATACGCTTCCCTTATGCTTCCACAATGGTTATCATACTTCAGAAAGTGTTCTGTTGATTTCCACCACTGTTCTACCTGTCCGCGCGGGTAGAATACACGAGCGTTCATATCCAGACATCTACTATTCCCAATAATGGTTGGAATAATAGTTTTTGAAGGGATGGAAGAGCAACAGGATGGTAACAGACAGAGGACATGGTTTTTCGAGATTTTCCAACAGCAAAGTAACACATAAAGAGTACCAAGCATCTCACAGTTAGATTAAAAATTGGCGTTGTAATTTAATAGTGCTATAGAGTGCTGCATTTTAGTCTTCTTCATGCCTTTCAACAGATCTGGTTTCGAATTGTTTTCTGTAAGTTAATATTTTGCCAAGTGAACCTCTATCAGTTTCTGACAAAAACCAGATCACTATGAAATGTGATGTAGAATGAGCTTAAAAGCAGCAGGTAACCATAATACAAGACAGCATTAAACGATGCGAGAGCCTGTCAGGTTAGTCGAGGCGATCCCCTACTTTCATAACAGGGATGTACATTAAAGTGATCTAAGTGCTGCAGTCACACCGCCCATATCACCCCGCGCACCGCACACCCACGTCTCAGCTGACCGATACTTGTCTAGTTCGACGTTATGGGTAAGTTTGTATATGTTAAGAGCACGCTGGCATACGTCGTAGTACGCTGGCATACGTCGTAATACGCTGGCATACATCGTAGTTCGCCGAGCTGTTAGACAAATTTTCCATGCTTGAAATTTCCTGACGTATGCCAGCGTATGACT
>CM068967.1:56861456-56880357 GCA_035128595.1 Eptatretus atami
TTTTTCATACGTCGGCATACGCTGGCGAAAACATCAAGGTGTGACAGGGGCTTCACACTTCGATGTCCAGTGCGGTTATGATTTGAATCGTCGAGCCGCAGCCTATTAATAGCCTACGCCACGTGATCGTCGGCGATACGCTGCCGCGCTATGCATAAGTTAGACTATCGTTGGGCATAGGTTGTGAACGCCGACAACACGCTCAGCATTCGTTGATATAAGTTATCTATATGTTATCGAAACGTTCTGTGTACGTTACTAATACGTTATGCATACGTCGAACTCGTTATGAATACGCCCAAAAATAAAAAAAACATCAATAGTTCAGCGTACGCCAGCGTTTTACATACATTTTGATACGTTGCCATACGCTGGCTAAAACGTCAAGGTGTGACAGCGGCTTTACTTACCTTACTGAAGTACCTGATTGTGATAACAACAGAGCCATTATTGATTACAAAACCTTGATACTTCATTTGACAGTCGTTCACATTGGGTTGTTTTGATGTGTGCATAATTACTTCTCTCCTGTGATTAGTTCATTATCTGTGATGTTACGAAAACGAGGGTGGTTGCTATTATTTATGAAAAAAAACAATTTTTTCAGTCGTGATAATTATTTTAGTAAAGCAAGGACAACCTTACCATTTTGAATTTTGTAAGTATGTTGTCCATTCTTTAAGTTCACCATGTACAATAGCCCATGTACTTGTGGGGTTGGAGATAAGAGTTCTTAAAAATGGTCAAATTGCCAAAAAGTGATTTTTGGACCCTGGTACAAAACTTCAACAACCCACAGCACCATGTTGGATGGAGATCTCATGGAGAACTTTTTACCCAGAGTCCACCATATAAATGTCTATTCATATGAGAAATATAAAGTAGCACCTCAGTCATGGAACTAAAACGGATTTCTAGTTGCTTTTTTTTTCCACCTGTTGCACACAGCCTAAATGGATGGTCGTTTGTAACTCCTTGTACACCCATTTGTGTCACATCAGGGTCATCAATTTAGCAAAGAAGGAAAAGACATCCGAGGCATTCAGAATCCAAATCAATCCTTTATTCAATCCACGATCGAACAACCCGCCTTTCTCACTTCCAGTTTCACCCAGTACAGGTAAACCCCTGATAAAACCGAGCTCAAACATATATCTATACTAATAAATGTGTCTGTGTCTTGTCTGTGTGTCTTATCCTTTTTTTTTTCCAAAAAACATAACTTCCAAAAAACCCCTATGAAAAAAAAAAAAAACTAAGCAGCCTGAACTTTGCATGCATACTAAGAAAACTCCAAGAAAGTGCAGGAGTGAAAATTGGGTGTTTGGGTTAATTAAAACACCCCTTTTGAAGATAATTAACGGTCGTATTAAATTATATCCTTTATCAGGCGCATCCTCGGTCACCACTCTCTATGGGGTCTTAAGGCGTTTCTTGGGTAACCTACTGGGATCTGAAGCCACCATGTTTTTTGGCCTGCTCAACCATGCATTGACGTGGTACAGGCCGCAATGATTTCTGAACGATAAAGTATTTTTTTTCACTTTCCTCACTCGTATTATCAAATGCCTGCTCATCATAGCTACGAATCGCTGTTTACATCACGAATGTAAGTACTATAATTTTCAAATTAGGAGCTTGGAGTGATTTCATGCATTATATGACACGATTTTCCATGATCTACTCTCACGGACCAATTAAAGTATATCATCGAAATATTATTTCGGCTTTGAGGATCGAATATCATCTGGAATAAATAAGTGTCGAAATCTGGAGTGAAATCTGATAATTTAAAGAAATAACGATTCTTATAACTAAGGCTCGCTACCTATTTACTTTAAGCAAGCGAGGATATGTTCCCTCCTTCTCCATATATACACAAGAAAATGTGAAATTTCTAAAGCATTAAACTTATATTTTTCTACCGTTTGGAGAATTATATTGAGTGAACAAAAGATTGAGGATTGTGCCAAAATTAACCAGCTTCATCGAGCTATATGATTTAGTGCATTCACTGCTCAACCTCGCCCAATGTCCCCCAGAGGGATTGCTTATCCATAGCATCTGCCAGATCTGTGTCTATATTTTCGTAAGTTTCACGAGGTGCTCTAAAGGGAATCAAAGTAAATCTGGTGAAAAACGGAAGTTTTAAAAATAAAGTTATAACGTTTGTATGAAAAATAAGTAAAAGTAAAAATAAAGAGCACCTCCAAAGTAAAAATAAAGTTATACCACGTGACACGTGCACAGACGAGCAGGCAACATGGTGGATTACACGGGCGATTAAACTTTGCGATGTATCCAGGGTTGTTCTTCGTTAAACAGCAACTCTTTTGTGGATAAAGCTTTATTTGAACGAATTAATTTAATTTATTTAACTGCTGCAGGCGGGGTGAAGTCCAGCTTTAAAGTTAAAGGGATCCTATATGGTATGCAGCCACAGCCTGGCCAGCCGTTCCTTACCAACCAATTAATTGGAGTGCTTGCTGAAGCGCCGAGCCACTTGCCACTCGCCGAGCACTCTGCAGTCAATAGCGGTACCACGCTATGTCATTCTGAGCGAATCGTTCACTCAATGCGGACGCTTTTGCCGTGCTCCATCATTCGGAGCGAGCGGGCGGTTCACGCTCCCTCATTCGGAGTGAGCGAGCGGTCCGCGCTGTCCCATCATTCGGGCGAGCGAGCGGTTTCGCGCTCCCCATTGCGACGAGGGCGAGCGGTTCAGCTCCCTCATTCGGAGCGAGCGAGCGGTCCGCGCTCCTCATTCGGAGCGAGCGAGCGTCCGGCCGCTCCTCATTCGGAGCGAGCGAGCGTCCGCGCTGCCTCATTCGGAGCGAGCGACGGGTTCGCGACTCCATCATTCGCGAGCGGGAGGGAGCGGTTCGCGCTCCCTATTCGAGCGGGCGAGCGTCTCGCGCTCCCTCATTCGGAGCGGGCGAGCGGTTCGCGCTCGCCTTCATTCGGAGGCGGGCCGAGCGTCGCGCTCACTATTCGGTGACGAGGCGAGCGGTTCGCGACTCCCCTCCTCGTTAGCGGCGAGCGGTTCGCGCTCCCTCTTCGGTAGCGTGCGAGCGGTTCGCCGCTCCCTCTCGGTAGCGAGCGAGCGGTTCGCGCTCCCTCTTCGGAGCGAGCGAGCGGTTCGCGCTCCCTCATCGGAGCGAGCGAGCGGTTCGCGCTCCCTTCGAGCGAGCGAGCTGGTTCGCGCTCCCTCTTCGGAGCGAGCGAGCGGTTCGCGCTCCTCTTCGGAGCGAGCGAGCGGTTCGCGCTCCCTCTTCGGCAGCGAGCGACGTTCGCGCTCCTCTTCGGAGCGAGCGAGCGTTTTCGCGCCTCCTCATTCGGAGCGAGGAGCGTTTCGCTCCTTTCGGAGGAGCGAGCGGTTCGCGCTCCGTCATTCGGAGCGAGCGAGCGGTTCGCGCTCCCTCATCGGAGCGAGCGAGCGTTCGCGTCCCTCTTTCGGAGCGAGCGAGCGGTTCGCGCTCCCATTCGCGCGAGCGAGCGGTTCGCGCTCCCTCATTCGGACGAGCGAGCGGTTCGCGCTCCCTCATTCGGAGCGAGCGAGCGTTCGCGCTCCTCATTCGGAGCGAGCGAGCGGTCGCGCTCCGTCATCCGGAAGCGAGCGAGCGTTCGCGCTCCGTCATCCGGAGCGAGCGAGGTGCGCTCTTCATCCGACGAGCGAGCGGTTCGCGCTCCGTCATCCGGAGCGAGCGAGCGGTTCGCGCTCCGTTCATCCGGAACGAGCGAGCGTTCGCGCTCCGTAATCCGGAGCGAGCGAGCGGTTCGCGCTCCGTCATCCGCAGCGAGCGAGCGTTCGCGCTCCGTCATCCGGAGCGAGCGAGCGTTCCGCTCTGTCATCCGGAGGAGCGAGCGTTCGCGCTCTGTCATCCGGAGCGAGCGAGTGATTCGCGCTCTGTCATCCGAGCGAGCGAGTGATTCGCGCTCCGTCATCCGGAGCGGGAGCGAGTGATTCCGCGCTCCGTCATCGGAGCGAGCGAGTGATTCGCGCTCCGTCATGCCGAGCGAGCGAGCAGTTCGTGTCCGTCATCCTGAGCGAGCGGTTCGTCCTCCTTCGTCCTGAGCGAGTTGTGAAATAACACCTGATTTCTGAGCTCTTTGTTGTATTAACGTGTTTTCTAAATTACCGAGCCAAATATTTTTTTTCCACCCGTCACACATAGCTCTTTATGAAGATTAATGTTTGTGAACATATCCCTGAAACGTCTCCATAAATGCATCGTTGTTTTTCGGTGATAGCTACCCATGGTTTTTGGGGTGTATGCAGTACATGCTGTTGTCGGTAATCACACTGACTCCAACCTGACTTTTCACACTGACTGAAAAAAGGCCAAAGATCATAAATATTCAAACTCAGCCCATTACTACCAGGCGAGATTCAAAAACAGATTTCGTTTACTTAATTTTATTATCCTGATTAAAAAAAAATCATTTGCCAGTGTTTCTTTTTCTCTTCCTCTTCACCTTTGCTCTTGTTAATAATGTTACAACACCCTTTGGTGCTTCACAAATTTTTGATCTGGGCCCTCTGATCCTTGATCTTTTGTAGTTTCTTCAACCTATGACTCATGCTAAACATCATGTTAACCCTACCTCCACCCATATTTGACACTTAATATTTTGACCATTCCCTTTGATCCTTGACCCCCCACCCCACCCCCAATCCCCTGACAGTTGATCCAGTTCCTTCAATCCTTGACCCACGCCAAACATGGAAATCTACCCTCCAACCAATACTCCTTATTTTGCTATGATGAAGGGATAATATTCGAAACAGTCACATCTCATTTCCCATCAAGATAACCATAACTTTATCGACTTATATTTGGCAAAATCTACGATCCGAAAACACGATGATGCCTTGGTGACCTGCTCTCCGTCTATTGCGTTGATCTTTTCTTTACATTGTGTCAGGAGGTGTTTTGCCTTTTATTACAGATTAATTTTCATGTGCTTGATTATTTTTCACTTGCGATGGATGTCATTTATTGGTTTCTATTCTTGCTTTCCTTTAATTAGTCAAATTTATAGCAAACAGATGTTTGCAAAATAGGGTAGACGAGTTGCTGACTCCCAATTAAGGGCTGATTGTTTACCCAATTGGTAGAATCAGCAAAGAAGATACATTATTGGACTTAAGAGAGTTTGAAAATATTCTTGCAAATTCAAGAATGAATAAGCAATCAGAATTTTTCTTTCTGAGATCTATTTTGTTGATCAGGTAGCTGAAAAGGATTTTCTAATGCCACCAGATATTTCTGGTGATGCATTTCCTCTGGAAACGCTTGAGCTGTCAAAATTGTGTTGGAAAATGCACCGAAATTCAAAGAAAGTGAGAAAATTGTTCCTTTGCCAAGTGTGTGGGTGACAGAATTTTTTTATGAGTCTGTACGATTCCTCAGTCAAACCGGAGGATGCAATAATAGTGGATTTATCTTTGAGTTGTCTGGTGTGGGTTTGATTCCCAGCACTACTATAAACCATCGGATTGGTGCTTCGCAGGCAGGGCGTTGCATCGGAAGTGTTGCATCTGGACATTAAACATTCTACGACATGCTTAGTGAAGAGGATACGAGTTATTGCCGGCAGCCTGAACGAATTACAAATTCCTGCCTCGACTACAGCTGGGAAGGCAAAGACAAACCATCAAGTGAAATCCTTGCCATTGGGCTGCTTTGGCAGTGGTGAATCTGTCTCTGGGCACATCACCACAGACAGACAATTCCCCCACGAAAGCATGTGATGACCTTAAGGGATCATTGTGATATCATCCTGAAGAATAATGCTCAATTTTCAATGCTGTGGCAATGCTGAAAGTTGATGGTCACAACTGTAAAACCTTTGCGTCAACAGAGACGATGACTTGTTGAATTTTTGCTGACCATGGCCATTGAACAAGTAAGCCAATCCCAAAACCATTAATCCACATAGCACATTCTGTATGGGTGGAGGGCACCTCTCCCAATGGGCTTTTGACTAGAAAGGTTGTAGTTCAGTAATCTGAAGGGGACGATGGAAAGCTTGTGCCTGTGACACGAAAGCACAACCACAATGCTCCATTGTTAATGAGGATACAACTAAGGTGTGTTGTGAGACAAATGTTCCAGTCAAGTGATAAAAATGATTCTTGTTTTGGGGTCAGAGGTGATCTCTCATTCTGTGCTGACTTTACAAATACAAAATAAGTTTTGCATTTTATTCTGTGATGCAAATAAATCAGGTTCAGCTTGCGCACTGGCAAAATGAGTATGAGCTTACTGGTAACAGGGGACATTGCATCAGCAGCAACAGCTGCATCCCCAGAAAAAACAAGCTCGAATAAGCTAAGATCCTCGTCTCTTAATGATGACGTCATAAAAAGGAATATGACATCATTGTGATGTATCAGGTTTGCGATAAATTATCTGTGCTAAAGCCCGGCTTGATTCCCGCAAACAAAATTCAAACAGCTTGCCTAGTTTCGGAGATAATGGTATAGGCGATTTCCATTAGCGGTGATATTATGACGTCAACTTTTTTCTAGGAAGATTTCCAAAATCGGAGATGGTTACTGCCTGCGCGTGGCTTTCTGCATATACATGGCAAGTTTCACGAAGATCCGATGAAAACTCTGGGTTGTGAAACAAAAAGTCAAAAAATAGGAATGACGTCATAAAAATTGATATGACGCATAGTGATGTATCATATGTGCGGTAATTCATCTCTGCTAATGCTCTTGTTCGATTCCCGAAACAGAATTCAAAAAGCTTGCCTAGTTTCGGAGATAATTTTTTTAGGCGATTTCCATTAGCGGAGATATTTTGACAGTCATAACTTATTTTCTAGGAGGAATTTTCAAAATCGGAGATCGTTACTGTCTGCGCAGGGTATTTTTACATATATACACCAAGTTTCAGGAAGTTTCGATGAAAACTGTAGGCTGTGAAACAAAAAAAGTCCACAAGAACAACAACGTGAGTAAGACTTAGAGATCCTCCAAGAGGATCTAAAAAATGATGCAGCCAAGCTGCCATGGACTGCACACGAATAACTAAATAAGCTTGTGCGCTGCTCTTGAGCAGGTAGTTGGTATGGTGCCACAGAAGGTTTTTTCCACCGAACTGTGGTTATAAATACTGTGATAACAGCAGGTGAGCCTTTCCTTACCCTTCCTTAATCAAGTTGAGTGTGAGGCATCAGAAGCATGTGCGCTTCCACAAATGATGAATGGTACAGGAGTACAACATACTGCTTCTATTGTGGAAATAACCGACATGAGATGAACATGGATCAAACAGGTTATGACTCTAATGTGAGTAATAATAATCTAACTAGAATGGCACGCGGCAGAGCACATACATCCACCACTTAATGACTGATCCACGAGAACATATCAGACCCAAAACATTTTTGAAATATCATGCTATACATTACTATCTCGTTTTTGGCCCTGTCTCTCAATGGTGAAGAATCACTTTAAAAATTATCATATCCGGATCTGAATTCGGATCTTCACCAAAATCGAATCAATTCGTCCTTGCCACACACCCAACATGTCCACCAAGTTTCATCCAAATCCGTCCACAACTTTTTGAGATATTGTGCTAAATATCGTTTTTGGCCCGCTCTCTCAATGGGGAAGAATCACTTTAAAAATTCTTGTCGTCGGATCTGGATTCAGACCTTCACCAAAATCGAATCAATTCGTCCTTGCCACACACCCAACCTGTCCACCAAGTTTCATACGAATCCGTAAACAACTTTTTGAGATATTGTGCTATATATCGTTTTTGGCCCCATCTCTCAATTGTGAAGAATCACTTTTAAAATTCTCAGATCCGGATTCGGATTCGGATCTTCACCACAATTAAGCGTTGCTGTCCTTGGCTGGTCACCTACACACACAAAAAATTTCAGAACGATTGCTTGAAATCTGTGGCCAAAAATCGTGTGACAAACAAACAAACAAACAGAGAAACAAACTTGGCGAATTTTTTTTTTTTTGCCATGTAATAAAGAATTCCATGTTGTACAAGTTCTTTTCAATCAAGGTATATGGAAATATCGGTCCTTTGCTTGAGCAAGTCATTTGGTGAAATGGATAAATTTCTGTTTGTAAAGTCAGGTATTGAACAAGTGACTAATATTTGTTGTCATTTTATAACCACCAATATTGCAATTTTGACAGAATGCAACTCTCCAGCAAACCAGGGAGAGCAAACACAAATTTTGGGGGATCTGACAAGAAGTGGAGAAAATTGATTAAAGGTATTTGAAAGTGTTGACAATTATTCAAAAATAAAATAGAAGTAGAAAGCATCGGATAAAAAATAGACGATTTTATGCGACCTTTGACCTTTTGACCCATTTATTAATTAGTCTTCTCCATATTAGTTGAAATATTTGGTGGAAATTTTGATATGAAGGTTTGTTGAAAGTGTGATGATAAAAGCTCGAATGATAAAAAAAAAAGTTTAGGCTTCGACAGACATGCAGACAGAGATGCATACAGACACAGAAGCGATTGCAAAACCCCGTCTCCTGCTGCGCGAACGGACAGGCTAATCAGAAAATTTCAGGCTGAAGTGTGGAATATTAATGGAGTTTATGTCATGGCGTGTCGTATGTTTCAAAGGATGTGAAGTTTTCAGCATATGAAATATGTTTTTAAAAGATAAATGAGTGGTCAGAAAAAGAGGGCATTTCAAAATCACCTATTACTCACAGGATTAGTATTGAGGGAAAAACGAGATCCACATCATGACCAAGAACATGAGTGAGATTAAAAAAACATACGTCATCACAGATTTGAAAAATCCACCAATTATGTACTTTTTAGTGAATGTGGATCTTGGACGTCATTAACATGTCAGGGATGTTGACATCTCTGACATTCGGTTTCGCACCAGTACATTTGAGCAGAGTATATAGAAAACCTGAGAAGTCATCAATAAATTAAATATGTGGTTTTGGCACACTGTAAATTATTGCTGTCATAAAATTTACAAGTTAACCAACAGCTATGTGCAGTGCCTATAGAAAGTCTACGGCCCCTTTCAAAATTTTCACCTTCTGTTGTCTCATCGCCTGGAAGTAAATTGCATTAAATCAGATTTTTTCCCACCTTTCTTTAAACATCGTAACCCACAACTTCCAAGTGAAAAACAAATTCTACCAATTTCAGAAAGTTAATAAAAAATACAAAACTAGAATATTTTGGTTGGATAAGTGTCCACCCCCCTTATAATAGCAATTGTAAATTAGCTCAGATGGAACCAATCACCTTCAAAATAACACACCAAGTTAATTGGCCTCCACCTGTGTTAAATTGTAGTGATTCTGATATTTGAGAATAAAATCAACTATTCCTGTAGGTTTCCTCTGCTGGGTAGTGCATTTCACAGGAAAGACTCAACCATGAGCACCACTGAGCTTTCAAAACACCTCTGGGATAAAGTTGTGGAAAGGCACAGATCAGGGAATGGGTATAAAAACATTTTAAAGGCCTTGAATATCCCTTGGAGCACAGTCACGACAATCATTAAGACGTGGAAGGCATATTATACCACCAATACCCTGCCTAGAACAGGCTGTCTCTCCAAAATGGATGACCAAGCAGGAAGAGACTGATCAGAGAGGCCACCAGGAGGCCAATGGCAACTTTGAAAGAGTTACATGCCGCCTTTATGGCAAAGACTGGTCACTGTGTGCATGTGACAACAACATTCCAAGCACTCCACAAGTCTGGCCTGTATGGTAGGGTGGCAATAAGAAGCCATGACTCAAAAAATCCCACCTTGAGTCTTGTTTGAGGAATGCAAAAAAAAACTCCGGATATTCTAAAGCCATGTGGCGAAACGCTTTGTGGTCTGACGAAACCAAGATGGAACTTTTTGGCTGAAAGGCAAAACGTTACGTTTGGCACAAATCCAACATAGCACATCAACCAAAGAACACCATCCCGACTGTGAAGCATGGTGGTGGCAGCATCATGTTATGGGGATGTTTCTCATCAGCAGAGACTGGGGCACTTCTCAGGATAGAAGGGAAAATGGATGGAGCAAAATACAAAAAAATCCTTGAGGTGCTGCCCTCTGCAAGAAAGCTGAAATTGGGACAGAAGTTCACCTTTTAGCATGACCACGACCCAAAGCAAACAGCCAAAGCTACAACGGAGTGGCTAAGGAACAAAAAGATAAATGTTCTTGAGTGTCCCAGTCAAACCCCCGACCTA
The DNA here is from genome assembly GCA_035128595.1 of Eptatretus atami. Lineage (NCBI taxonomy): Eukaryota > Metazoa > Chordata > Myxini > Myxiniformes > Myxinidae > Eptatretus > Eptatretus atami. The sequence continues at coordinate 56,871,682 of CM068967.1, forward strand.
AATCTAATTGAAAATATGTGGCATGACTTGGAGATTACTGTCTAGCAACGCTCCCCATGCAATTTGACTGAGTTTGAACAGTTTTGTACAGAAGAATGGTCAAATATTGCCCAATCAAGGTGTGCAAAGTTGGTTGAGACCTATCCCAACAGACTCACAACTGTAATTGCTGTCAAAGGTGTTTCCACCATGCATTAACTCAGGGGGGTGGACACTTAACCAACCAAGATATTCTAGTTTTGCATTTTTAACTAATTTTCTGAAATTTGTAGAATTTGTTTTTCACTTGGAAGTTGTGGGTTACGATGCATAAATAAAGATGGAAAAACTCTGATTTAATGCAATTTATTTCTAGGCTATAAGGCAACAAAGGTGAAAATTTTGAGAGGCACTGTAACTGTGTTCAAAAGATACATATGAAATGATTGAGTCAATGAGAGTAAAGAGCCAATTCACATTTACCTGCAATGCCTACACCTCAGCCATGCTTCCTTGGGCAATGACCTAGGTCGCAATGAGGAAGAGCGAATCAGCAGCCGTTATATCACCAGGTGACAGCCACGTTTTAGTTAGACAGAACAAGAATATTTCCGTGTTTAGAAATTTCCTCACACAGGGCAAGGGTCTTGTCAGTAATAAGTGAAGAGCCATTCAGATGTGAGACAAAGCCAATGACAAGAAAGCCATTCCAAGAGGTTGAACAATGGTAAGGTTCACTTTGTCCAGAGTGGATGGGATCATCAAGACACTTGGTCTCAAGACTTCTGGATAACAATGGATGAAATAAGCAGAACATTTATCGAGGTATGCAAATCACTATGGGAAGGGAGATGAAGCTGATGTTTGAGAATTAACCCTTTGTTCCGACAAAGGGTTAATGGCAGATACATAAGCTTCCCTTTGCTTCCCACAATGGTTATCATACTTCAAGAAGTGTTCTGTTGATTCCAACCATTGTTCTACCTGTCCGCCGGTGTAGAATGACACGAGCCTTCATAATCAAGACATCTTACTATTCCCAATAATGGTTGGAATAATAGTTTTTGAAGGGATGGAAGGCTAACAGGATGGAAAACAGACAAGAGGACATGGTTTTTCGAGATTTTCCACAGCAGTAACCACATAAGAGTACCAAGCATCTTACATGTGATAAATAAAATTGGTATATTTAGAATATAGTGGCTTAGAGTGCTGCCATTTTAGTTGTTCTTCATGCCTTTCAAGCAGATCTGGTCGAATTGGTTTCTGATAAGTTTTAATATTTCTGCCAAGTGGAACCTCTATCAGTTTCTGACAAAAACCAGATCACTATGAAATGTGATGTAGAATGAGCTAAAAAGGCAGCAGTGTAACCCATCAGGTAACAAGACAGCATTTAACGATGCAGAGCCTTGTCAGGTTGTCGAGGCGATCCCTACTTTCATACACCAGGGATGCTACATTAAAGTTGATCTAAGTGCGCGCGCGTGCACACGCGCACGCGCACACGCACACACACTTTAATGGCAGCGGATAAACAAAGACCAATTATAGTATTGCCTCTCCAGTCCATTCGGAAATGTTGAATAATGAAAAAAGTAACATCAACAAAGGCTAAAAATATGTCCAAAAAAACAACTATATATATACAAGGACAAGAGAAAGAATTGCTTCAATTCGGATTCAACTCGTATCCGGATTCAGATCTTCACCAAAATTGGAGCAATTCTTTCTCGTCACACACCCAACATGTCCACCAAGTTTTGTATGAATCCGTCCATAACTTTTTGAGATATCGTGGCCTATATTATAATTGGTTTTAGCCCCATCATCCATGGTAAAGAATCACTAAATAAAATTCTCGAATCTGTATCCGGATTTGGATCTAACCAACCGTCCTTGTCACACACCAAACCTGTCCACCAAATTTCATCCAAATCCATCCATAACTTTTTGAGACATCCTGCTCACAGACAAGTAAAGAGACAAAAAAAAAAATGACCGTTTTACAGCCATTTTTCCTGCTGTGCAGGGGTTGGCTTTTTCTTGAGGCAATGTTTTTTATGGCCGGATGCCCTTCCTGACGCAACCCTGGTCGCCTCTTACGACACACAGGGATATGGTACACCTATTCTAACCCTGGCATACACCGGGACCAGTACATGGTACTCATTTCGCCGACCTCGGAAGGATGACAGGCTGAGTCAACCCCCTGGTGTTAATTCAGCAGCCAACGGCTTGAACTCAGGACCCTGGGATCCCAAGCCGCCACCCTAACCACAAGCAACACCAGGCTTAGACAAACAAATAAAGAGGTGAAAAAAAACCTCTGTCCACCTTCAGTGGCAGAGTTAAAGAGAGAGAAAACAAAGCCATTGATTTAAAATTCAATCTGCAAGCATTCAATTAAAGAAATGGCATCATTTGTACGAGACATTTCAACTGCAAACACAATAGAAAATCAAACTGAAAAAGAATAGAAAGACAAGATGAGATATGTAAACAAGGTCAGCAGTCACTGTACCCAATATCGAGTTGATATTTCCCCTCGGAATTGATACTTCGTTTGTTAGAAAGACTTGCTAGCTGAATGAGCCTTTTCTTGCGATTAAATTCAGCTTCATTGTACTGCAACAATGCATTGTAAATTAATGCCAAGCAAAAGGTCAAATTAAAAGTCACATGTAATGGCTATGACCGAGATCATTGGTGCACCGCTTTCTCACATCAGGAATAATTACAAAGCATGAAATGAAATTGATTGGGAACTTGTCAGGTAGAAGGAAACCAGGTGTGATTATTGCCCTTTCGAGCTGAAAAATGGCCCTTCACATATGACAGGCAAACTCCTGGCTGCGTAGAATACCGAAGCTCAAACGAAGGTGTGCTACCTCCGTGCCATTTGTCATACTGTGGAACGACTACCCAAAATAGGTCAGTGTGCAGTGGTGGCACAGCTTAAATCCCCATGTTAATATTAACAGCAGCCTGAGACAGCCCTGTACTTTGCCTTAATGGCTTCAACAGAACAACGTGGTATACAACGTTAAATTTTGTGAAACCTCCAACTCACAACCAAGAGCTCCACAGTCAGATGGTTGCTTTTTACCCAACTGCATAACCAATGAATTTTATGGTGAGGCAGTTGCTCTGAAACAACTTGGCTTCTCTTCCTGGAAAGCAAACCCAACCCAAAGCAACCTCAGATCATTCCATAAAGCCCACAGCAAGTGTGTCCACTCTCAGGAGAGCCAGAAAACAAAATCTGTCCAACCTCAAGATTGAACATACAAACTTGTCGCTCTCCTCTAAAACCTGGTGGCAACTTGTTAAGTCTGTCTCTAGAGTATGGACCCTTCCATCCCTTCCCTCTATTCAAATGGCACCAAAGCCGACTCTGCTCGTGAGAAGGCTGAATGCTTCAATTATGTGTTTGCTTCCAAATCTTGTGTCACCAACCCCTCACTCTGTATCCATCCTTCCCAGTCACACCCAACTGCTCCTGGACTTTGGGTCATTTGTACCTCAGAAGGTGGAGAAGTTTCTGGCAACCCTCAAATGAACCGGACGGCATCAGCTCGCGTGTCCTAAAAACCTACTCTGCTGCTCTTGCTCATGCTCTTTTCACCCTGTCATTTCCCAGGGTCATCTTCCATCTGCTTGGAAATTGGCCAACATCACTGGATGACCTAAAAACGTGCAAAAAAATGATTTCCTTAACTACAGATCAATAAGCTTACTTCCAATCATCAGCAAGGTCATGGAATCCATCACTGTTGATATAAAATCATTTCTTTTTTCCAACAACCTCATCTCAGATCACAAATTTGGTTTCAGACCAGGTCACTACATTGGACATGCTGCTCCTACTCTCCCAACAATGGGTGGAGACCCTCAATGTCAGACATTAAATCAGGGCCGTCTCTCTGCTTTTGATACGGTCTGAGATCCTGACTTGCTCTCTCTCTGCCTATGACATCCAACGCCAACTACACACACGGCTTACTGCCTCCCTCCACTCTCGTAGTCAATGTGTGGCTCTTAACGAAATCCTTTCATCTCCTCTCCCTGTTAAGGCTGGATTGACTCAAGGCAGTGTTCTGGGACCAGTCATATTCCTGATCTTCATAAACGATCTCTCTGACTCTGGAAAATCCCCTTTATGTATTTGCCGACGACTCCACCCTCTTCCTGGACATCCTTCATCCTTCAGACAGATAGGCTTGCCACCTCTTCCATCTCTTCAGACCTCTTCCCTTGACAAATTCACAAGCTGGTCAAACACTTGGAATAAGTCTTTCAATCCTGACAAATATCCACTCACACTCTCTCTCTCCGAAAGGACCATCTGGCAAACCATCCCATATAGTTTTTAAACAATCCTCTTGAGGAAGTTCAATCACTCAAACTCCTGGGTCTCACTATCACTATCAGCCATGACCTTTGTTGAATAAACCACATTTCAAAAATGAACTCCAAAACTAGTTGCCGACTGGGCATCCCTCGTCATATAAAGTCCTTCCTTGGCATACCTGAGCTCCTAACCACCTACAAAGTCTTCATCAACAGCTTGATAGAGTACTGCTCCCCGCTATGGCCTGGCACTCATGCATCACACCTTGTTCAGCTTGATGTCGTGGAAGCCAAGGCCTTCAAGATCACTGGAATCTCCTGTGATAAAGCTGAGTCCTTGCGCCGATCACTTTCCCATCACAGACAGGTCGGTGGTCTCTCTGTCTTCTACCGCCTCATTTATGGTCTTGCACCCTCTTCTCTTTCCATGCTCCCCCACCCCAACCCCCAATCCTCCTCTTTGTACTGTTCCTTTTGTTCTGCTGCATCATGACTCATTCAATGTTCTCGTTATTCCACAAGCCTTGAATCTGTGTCGAAAAAAAATAATTAACGTCGCACTTCCATGAGCCTCAACATTGTGTACATGGTATCAGGAAAGCAAGTATGTACCTAGTTTTATTGTCATTGCTCCTCAAGTAAAGCAGCAATATGGTTATTCTTCAGCATTTTTCCATTTAATCCCTTTTTCTTTATCAAAACCATTTAATTTTATTTGCAGATGAACAATCATGGCTGAACATTTGAGTTTATGAGAATGGGCACAAATTGCATCAAGATGTGGGGGTATGGCAAGTCAGTTGTCCAAGTTCAAAGGTGGTGGAGAAGCATGGCCGAATTGCAATCCTCAACCCGAAGACCGTAAGACATTTAAAAACTGTCATATGTAGTTAATGATTACAGGTTCGGTGAAGGATACAATACGATCTGGGAGACCATCAACATCACGTTCACCAGCAAATGTGTGGGTTGAATGTGTGGGTTGTGCAAGACATGTTCACCCGAAGTCCATCAAAATTGGTGAGGCAGGCATCCCGAGACAGTAGCTTGACACAAATGAAAACCCAAAACTCTGGATGAACTCAAAAACAAGATTCATTCATTATATTATGAGCAATGTTCTGAGACATGCTTTGGAAAAGTCAAGAGAGAAACTTATCAATGGGATTACAAAAGTGTGTGAGAAATAAAGGAATTTTAGAATTTTTTTTGGAAATATTTAAGAATTTTTTGAAATACAGGAATACAGCTTCCGTACAATTTTTAATTGGCGCGGTAATAAATGGTATTGACTGTAGCATCAAATGGCGATATATACATATATATATATATATATATATATATATATATATATATATATATATTGTTGCGATTCTACAAAACCACATGCCTCTAAGGCAATGGCACCCAACATAGTGATCCCCAGGCAGTTATTTCATTAGTTTTCGTGCAGTTCGTCCTCCCTTCATGTCTCGTGGGTTAACGGAATGAAGTGTGTTGTGTGGCTCTCGTAGTTAGGTCTAGTATCTATCTCTAATTCATATTGTAATTCCTACCCTAACCCTGTCCTTTTAGCGATAGTACATAACAACACACGCTATTCAATAGGAAATTGATAATAAGCACACCACGACACCTCCCGTGGCTCGGATCCACCACATCTCCACGACACACTATACCACCCTCGCATCGAGTGCCATTATTTTGTTCAAATCTGTGTGCCAATTCCCAACCGGCGCCTCACCTAACTTCACACCTCGTTCACCAAACCTCACCACTTTGACCACGAACGCCTCCCCTGCACACGGAAAAAATATTCCCGCACCCCCTCGCACCTATGCATCGCTATAATTCACTGTTCTTTTTTGAGGAACACTGCGCGACACGGATTGGCCTTGGCACCGCACGATGCTTGACCACACAACAGACATTAATAGCTCGACCGCATCTCACCGGGGACGTCCCCGGTGAGCATCTGGAATTGATACAACCCTCATCCAGTCGCCAGACCATGGCAAGTCCAAGGGCAACGAGGAGGGATCGTGAGAAGGGTGATCCGGGAGTTTGGTTTGGGGCTCGGGTGTGCGTTTTTAGCTCATGACGGGGTCCGTAGGTGGCGGGCAAAGTCCGCTGCCATCCGACATTCAGACTACACTTGGAACACAATCAAGGCCGGGGTGCCGGCTAGGGAAGCATGCCCTATGTTAAGTCAGGAGCTCCGACCCGTGCCGAAGCGGGAAGGCAACTGAGACGGTTTCCAGTCCCAGAGCCTAGCAGGGCGTGGCTCGGGCTGCTGTGGCCCAATAGAGGAGCAGGATTCGGGGCACAGCACGTCGCTTTCCGGTCATCACCCCACCCATCGCCCGGGACTTATAAAAGAGGGAGCGCGGAGCCGTTGGACTCTCTTCTCTGGCTCTTCACTCGCTTCTCACCTCTTTGCTTCGCTCCCCGTCTTGGTATTGGTGTGCGATTGCCAGAACGCGCTTCTTCTTCTTCTTTGAGAGCCTGATCCGGGGCGAGTGCCGAGACTCCCTGCCGTGCTGTCGACGTTCTGCCACCCCAGTGGAGCCAGACGGATCAGTGCGGAGCGCATGTTGCCGCGAGCCCCGTCAAAGTAATTAAGCCAGAGATAATGCACCATATCACGAGGTGGGAACACTCAGACAAAGTGTCCCACGGAGGTAAGTGTTGCACAGACCTATACACAGTTAGGTTAGGGACCTTTCTCCTTTCGCATCTATCTCTCCTCTTTCTATCCACCTCTCTATCCCGTCTTCTTTGGATGCACAAGAACATCATTACTGACTCGCAATCCATTTCCTCTGGCACGACACCGCACCCCCACATTGCACTACACCATACCTCCCACTCCCACACCTTAGACACAACCAGTATTCCTCCACCTACCTCTCCTAAGCATTGTGGGTTAGGTTGGTCTGCAGATCGCAACAGGTATTGAGAGGTCGTTTATCCTCATCTGATTTCTTCCTCTCTGGCTATCTCATCTTCGTGTGTGTGTGGTGTGTGTGTGTGTGGTGTGTGTGTGTGTGTGTGTGTGTGTGTGTGTGTGTTGTGTGTGTGGTGCGTGTGTTGAGTGTGCGTGTGATGGCGCCTGTCCCAGAATAAATTTAGATTGTAGAAGATATAACGGGATAACTCTGCTCTGTGTCTGCTTTTGTAAGATTGCTCTCCTTTGCCGCATCCCACAAATTCCTTGCTATCCCCTGCTGTACATAAAATAAAACCCCATTCAATGTGCCACATACCTTTCCTCACTTGATTGTAAATAAATGCTTTGTATAGAAATGTTCCCAGCTCGTTTTCGTGTTTTCTTCCATTGGTCCAGCATGGCTCGCACCCTCGTCTAGCCGGGACGTTATTCCCCAACAATCTGTTTCCCAGCCGGTACGTGCTTGGCAGTCCCACTCGGCTGCATCTGATCTGGTAAGGTGATCCGGCTTGAGCAAGTGCGTACCCAAGGCGTGTCCCCACGGGAATTAAATCACGTAACCTTTAGGTCAACGGTATTCAATAGACGGAGGACCCTAAGCCACGTGGTTGAGTTATTGGTGTTCACGGTCGATTAGTGACCCGCCGATTCCGGAGAGTCTGGTGGGAACCCGAGGTAGTTCACCCCTCGTGGTCTTCACCCCTGACCCCAGGTCCGCAACAATATATATATATATATATAATCGGTACTTACGAAATTGTCAACTTGACCTCTGACCTTGTCTAATAAAAGCTGTCTCTAGAGAAGGTAGCGACGCAAACCAGAAGTTTCACGATTATTCTGTACCAAACCATCAAAAATCGAATGTTTGACCTCACTGTGACCTTGACCTTTGACCGATTTTGACCAAAATCTAATCAGCACAGCCATCACCCTCCTGAATCACGTGGTGTAATTTGACATTGGTAGCTTCTTCGGTTCTCGAGTTATCGTGCCTACAAACAAACACAACACACAAAACAAACACACAAGCAGATGACGGAAGTCATCAAATATACTTACGAAATCTTTAGATTTCGAAAAGTAACGAGCAGTCTCAATAGACTGATACTTATGAAATTGTCAACTTGACTCTTGACCTTGTCTAATAAAAGCTGTCTCTGAGAAGGTAGCGACGCAAACCAGAAGTTTGTACGATGATTCTGTACCAAACCATCAAAAATCGAATGTTTGACCTCACTGTGACCTTGACCTTTGACCATTTTGACCAAAATCTAATCAGCACTAGCCATCACCCTCCTGAATCACGTGGTGTAATTTGACATTGGTAGCTTCTTCCGTTCTCGAGTTATCGTGCCTACAAACAAACACACAAAACACACCACAAACAAACA
>CM068967.1:56880382-56904415 GCA_035128595.1 Eptatretus atami
GTATATTATATAATATACAGTGGGGAGAACAAGTATTTGATACACTGGCAGATTTTGCAGGTTTTCCAACTTTACACAAGCACGTAGAGGTCTGTATTTTTATCATAAGTACACTTCTACGTGAAAGACGGAAATCTAAAAACAAAAATCCTGAAATCACATTGTATGATTTTTTAAATAATTATTTGCATTTATTGCATGAAATAAGTATTTGATCACCTACCACAAGTAAAGAATTCCGGCTCTCACAGACCTGTAGTTTTGTCTTTAAGAAGCCCTCCCATTCTCCACTCATTACCTGTATTACTGCACCTGTTTGAACTCGTTATCTGCATAAAAAGAAGCCTGTCCACACTCAATCAATCAGACTCCAACCTCTCACAATGGCAAGACCAGAGAGCTGTCTAAGGACATCAGGGACAAAATTGTAGACTTGCACAAGGCTGGGATGGGCTACAGGACAATGGCAAGCAGCTTGGTGAGAGGAAACAACTGTTGCGCAATAATTAGAAAATGGAAGAAGTTCAAGATAACAAGTCAATCTCCTCGGTCTGGGCTCCATGCAAGATCTTACCTCGTGGAGCCTCAATGATCATGAGAAAAGGTGAGGGATCAGCCCAGACTACACGGCAGGACCTGGTCAATGACCTGAAGAGAGCTGGGACCACAGTATCAAAAGAAAACCACAAGTAACACACTACGCGTCATGGATTAAAATCCTGCAGAGCACGCAGGTCCCTCTGCTCAAGCCAGCGCATGTCCAGGCCCGTCTGAAGTTTGCCAATGACCATCTGGATGATCCAGAAGGAGAATGGAGAAGGTCATTTGGTCTGATGAGACAAAATAGTGCTTTTTGGTTTAAACTCCACTCGCCATGTTTGGAGGAAGAAGAAGGATGAGTACAACCCCAAGAACAACCATCCCAACCGTGAAGCATGGAGGTGGAAACTCATTCTTTGGGGATGCTTTTTCTGCAAACGGACAGGACGACTGCACCGTATTGAGGGGAGGATGGATGGGGCCATGTATCGCGAGATCTTGGCCAAACAACCTCCTTCCTCAACAAGAGCATTGAAGATGGGGCGTGGCTGGGTCTTCCAGCATGACAATGACCCGAAACACACAGCCAGGGGCAACTAAGGAGTGGCTCCGTAAGAAGCATCTCAAGGTCCTGGAGTGGCCTTGCCAGTCTCCAGACCTGAACCCAATAGAAATCTTGGAGGGAGCTGAAAGTCTGTGTTGCCCAGCGACAGCCCGAAACCTGAGAATCTGGAGAAGATCTGTATGGAGGAGTGGGCCAAAATCCCTGCTGCAGTCTGTTGCAAACCTGGTTAAGACTACAGGAAACGTCTGAATCTCTGTAATTGCAACAAAGGTTTCCTGTACCAAATATTAAGTTCTGTTTTTCTGATGTATCAAATACTTATTTCATGCAATAAAATGCAAATTAATTATTTAAAAATCATCAATGTGATTTTCAGGATTTTTGTTTTAGATTCCGTCTTTCACAGTTGAAGTGTACCTATGATATAAATTACAGACCTCTACGTGCTTTGGTAAGTGGGAAAACCTGCAAAATCGGCAGTGTATCAATACTTGTTCTCACCCACTGTATATATATATACAGCATATATATATATATATATATACACACATATACATATATATATATATATAATATATATATATATATATATATATTATATAATCACATCTGTATTATAATCAATGATACGTTAAAAATAGGTACTTGTAAGTAAGTAAATACATAATAAACAAGCAATCATAGACTGGTACTTACGAAATCGTCAACTTGACCTCTGACCTTGTTTAATAAAAGCTGTCTCTAGAGAAGGTAGCGACGCAAACCAGAAGTTCTACGATGATTATGTACAAACCATCAAAAATCGTAACGTCGACCGAGAGCAAAATCTCCATTTCTCCTACGCAATTATTTAATATTATTTTATCAAAGTCACAAAACCGTAATATTCGGCCATCCACCAACAATCTTTACATAATCCGACGGCTTAGCGAGTCAGGCATGCGACGATAACTTTATTGGGATAAAAAATGACTTTAAACACCATCTTTATCGAAAACACGCGTCAGCTGCGCACAACGCAAAACCTTTACGTGACTCCACGACGCGTCTGCTCGAGCGCAGCTGCACCACGTGACGAGCCGTGACGCGGCGAGTGAAAATATTTTTTATACAATCTTAAAACGTCTCCAAAACATCCGATTTTTACCAGAATTTTCGACAACCGAGTGTTAAGCGTCCTAAAGCGATCGCAAAAACCGAAGACAAATTAAAATCGAAGTTAAAACGAACTCGTAATCGACCGACAGCAAAATACTCCATTTCTCCACATGAATTTACGGATTATGTTTTGACCTCACTGTGACCTTGACCGTTGACAGATTTTTGACCAAATCTAATCAGCGCTAGCCATCACCCTCCTGAATTACGTGGTGTAATTTGACATTTGTAGCTTCTTCCGTTCTCGAGTTATCGTGCCTACAAACAAACACACAAACACAACACAAGCAAACAAACACACAAACAGAGGACGGAAGTCATTCAATATATTTACGAAATCTTTAGATTTTCGTAAGTAAAAAACAAGCAGTCATAGACTGGTACTTACGAAATCGTCAACTTGACCTCTGACCTTGTCTAATAAAAGCTGTCTCTAGAGAAGGTAGCGACGCAAACCAGAAGTTTCTACGATGATTCTGTACAAACCATCATAAATCGAATGTTTGAACCTCACTGTGACCTTGACGTTTGACCGATTTTGACCAAAATCTAATCGCGCTAGGCTATCACCCTCCTGAATCACGTGGTGTAATTTGACATTGGTAGCTTCTTCCGTTCGTGAATTATAATTTTTTTTTGATGTTTGACCTCACTGTGACCTTGACCTTTGACAGATTTTGACCAAAATCTAATCAGCGCTAGCCATCACCCTCCTGAATCACGTGGTCTAATTTGACATTGGTAGCTTCTTCTGTTCGAGTATAAACTTTTTTTGGATGTTTGACCTCACTGTGACCTTGACCTTGGACCGATTTTGACAAAAATCTAATCAGCCTAAGCCATCACCTCCTGAATCACGTGGTGTAATTTGACATTGGTAGCTTCTTCCGTTCTCAAGTTATCGTGCCTACAACAAACAAACAAACACACAACAAGCAGTCATAGACTGGTACTTACGAAATCGTCAACTTGACCTCTGACCTTGTCTAATAAAAGCTGTCTCGAGAGAAGGTAGCGACGCAAACGAGCGCGTAATGCTGTGTCTTTCAATCCCCTCATTAGCATAATCTTCAGTGCATAATACCTCAGATACGAACACCCGACATAAATCTCATAAAACATCGATTTTACCAGAATTTTCGACAACGAGTTTAAGCGTCCTAAGCGATCGCAAAAACCGAAGCCAAAATTAAAATCCGAAGTTAAAATGAACTCGCAACGTCGAGCAAAGCAAAAATCGGCATTTCTCCACGCAATTATTTAATTTATTTTATCAAAGTCACAAAACCGTAATATTCGGCAAATCCACCAACAATCTTTACATAATCCGACGGCTCAGCGAGTCAGGCATGCGACGATAACCTTTATTGGGATAAAAAATGACTTTTAAACACCATCTTTTATTGAAAAAACCGTCACCGCGCACACGGAAAACCTTAACGTGACTCAACGCGCGTCTGCTCGAGCGCACTGCATCATGGGACGACCCGTGACGTCTGCTCGAGCGCACTGCATCATGGGACGACCCTTGACGCTTCGAGTGAAATATTTTTTATTCAAATCTTAAAACGTCTCCAAAACATCCGATTTTTACCAGAATTTTGACAACGAGTTTTAAGCATCCGAAGCGATCGCAAAAAACGAAGACAAAATTAAAATCGAGTTAAACGAACTCGTAACAGTCGAGCGAAAGCAAAAATACTCACATTTCTCCATGTTAATTTACGGAATTATGTTTGACCTCACTGTGACCTTGACCTTTGACCGATTTTGACCAAAATCTAATCAGCGCTAGCCATCACCCTCCTGAATCACGTGATGTAATTTGACATTGGTAGCTTCTTCCGTTCTCGAGTTATCTGTACCAAACCATCAAAAATCGAATGTTTGACCTCACCGTGACCTTGACCGTTGACCGATTTTGACCAAAATCTAATCAGCCTAGCCATCACCCTCCTGAATCACGTGGTGTAATTTGACATTTGGTAGCTTCTTCCGTTCTCGAGTTATCGTGCCTACAAACAAACAAACATACAAACAAACAAACAAACAAGCAGTCATAGACTGGTACTTACGAAATCGTCAACTTGACCTCTGACCTTGTCTAATAAAAGCATGAATCAGTCAGAAGCCCAAGGGAGCTTGAATTCTGAATTCATTGTGGTCTACGATTTTACACTGTGGTTTGCAGTAATGAGTCCCAGACAAAAACTAGATTCTTATAAAAATTCCATTTTTTTTTTTTTTTAAAGTGATTCAGTACCAGCAGATATTCCAGATAATAGGTGTATTACTTTTCAGAAGAATCTGATAAAAGACTTATTATTTATTAGATATATCAGTTATTCATCACTGTTCCAGAATTTCGACAACCGAGTTTTAAGCGTCCTAAGCGATCGCAAAAACCGAAGACAAAATTAAAATCGAAGTTAAAACGAACTCGTAACGTCGAGCGAAGCAAAAATCTCCATTTCTCCATGCAAAACCTTAATGTCACTCAACGACGCGTCTGCTCGAGCGCACTGAATCATGGGACGACCGTGACGTCTGCTCGAGCGCAATGCATCATGGGACGACCGTGCGTCTGCTCGAGCGCAATGCATCATGGGACGACCCTTGACGCTTCGAGTGAAATATTTTTTATACAATCTTAAAACGTCTCAAAACATCCGATTTTTAACCAGAATTTCGACAACCGAGTTTTAAGCGTCCTAAGCGATCGCAAAAACCGAAGACAAAATTAAAATCGAAGTTAAAACGAACTCGTAACGTGGAGCGAAGCAAAAAATCTCCATTTCTCCATGCAAAACCTTAATGTCACTCAACGACGCGTCTGCTCGAGCGCAATGCATCAGGACGACCCGTGACGTCTGCTCGAGCGCAATGCATCATGGGACGACCCGTGACGTCTGCTCGAGCGCAATGCATCATGCGACGACCCTTGACGCTTCGAGTGAAATATTTTTATTCAATCTTAAAACGTCTCCAAAACATCCGATTTTTACCAAATTTCGACAAGCGAGTTTTAAGCATCCGAAGCGATCGCAAAAACCGAAGACAAAAATTAAAATCGAAGTTAAAACGAACTCGTAAGTCGAGCGAAGCAAAAATACTCACATTTCTCCACGTTTAATTTACGGAATTATGTTTGACCTCACTGTGACCTTGACCTTTGACCGATTTTGACCAAAATCTAATCAGCACTAGCCATCACCCTCCTGAATCACGTGGTGTAATTTGACATTGGTAGCTTCTTCCGTTCTCGAGTTATCGTGCCTACAACAAACAAACAAACAAACAGAAACGGAAGGCATCAATATACTTACAAAATCTTTAGATTTCGTAAGTAACAAACAACAGAAACGTAGTCATCAATATACTTACGAAATCTTTAGATTTCGTAAGTAACAAACAAACAGAAACTGTAGTCATCAATATACTTACGAAATCTTTACATTTCGTAAGTAACAAACAAACAAACAAACAAACAAGCAGTCATAGAATGGTACTTACGAAATCGTCAACTTGACCTCTGACCTTGTCTAATAAAAGCTGTCCTTAGAGAAGGTAGCGACGCAAACCAGACGTTTCTACGATGATTCTGTACCAAACCATTAAAAATCGAATGTTTGACCTCACCGTGACCTTGACCGTTGACCGATTTTGACCAAAATCTAATCAGCACTAGCCATCACCCTCCTGAATCACGTGGTGTAATTTGACATTGGTAGCTTCTTCCGTTCTCGAGTTATCCGTACCAAACCATCAAAAATCGAATGTTTGACCTCACCGTGACCTTGACCGTTGCCGAATTTGACCAAAATCTAATCAGCACTAGCCATCACCCTCCTGAATCACGTGGTGTAATTTGACATCGGTAGCTTATTCCGTTCTCGAGTTATCGTGCCTACAAAACAAGCAAACAAGCAGTCATAGACTGGTACTTACGAATTCATCAACTTGACCTCTGACCTTGTCTAATAAAAGCTGTCTCTAGAGAAGGTAGCGACGCAAACCAGAAGTTTCTACGATGATTCTGTACCAAACCATCAAAAATCGAATGTTTGACCTCACCGTGACCTTGACCGTTGACCGATTTTGACCAAATCTAATCAGCACTAGCCATCACCCTCCTGAATCCAGTGTGTAATTTGACATTGGTAGCTTCTTCCGTTCTCGAGTTATCTGTACCAAACCATCAAAAATCGAATATTTGACCTCACTGTGACCTTGACCGTTGACCGATTTTGACCAAAATCTAATCAGCACTAGCCATCACCCTCCTGAATCACGTGGTGTAATTTGACATTGGTAGCTTCTTCCGTTCTTGAGTTATCTGTACCAAACCATAAAAATCAAATATTGACCTCGCTGTACCAAACATCAAAAATCGAATATTTGACCTCGCTGTGACCTTGACCTTTGACCGATTTTGACCAAAATCTAATCAGCACTAGCCATCACCCTCCTGAATCACGTGGTGTAATTTGACATTGTAGCTTCTTCCGTTCTCGAGTTATCGTGCCTACAAACAAACAAACAAACATACAAACAAACAAACAAACAAACAAACAAGCAGTCATAGACTGGTACTTACGAAATCATCAACTTGACCTCTGACCTTGTCTAATAAAAGCATGAATCAGTTAGAAGCCCAAGGGAGCTTGAATTCTGAATTCATTGTGGTCTACGATTTTACACTGTGGTTTGCAGATAATGAGTCCCAGACAAAAACTAGATTTCTTATAAAAATTCCATTTTTTTTTTTTTTAAAGTGATTCAGTACCAGCAGGATATTCCAGATAATAGGTGTATTACTTTTCAGAAGAATCTGATAAAAGACTTATTATTTTATTATATATATCAGTTATTCATCACTGTTCCAGAATTTCGACAACCGAGTTTTAAGCGTCCGAAGCGATCGCAAAAACCGAAGACAAAATTAAAATCGAAGTTAAAACAAACTCGTAACGTCGAGCGAAGCAAAAATCTCCATTTCTCCATGCAAAACCTTAATGTCACTCAACGACGCGTCTGCTCGAGCGCACTGCATCATGGGACGACCCGTGACGTCTGCTCGAGCGCAATGCATCATGGGACGACCCTTGACGCTTCGAGTGAAATATTTTTTTATACAATCTTAAAACGTCTCCAAAACATCCGATTTTTACCAGAATTTCGACAACCGAGTTTTAAGCGTCCTAAGCGATCGCAAAAACCGAAGACAAAATTAAAATCGAAGTTAAAACGAACTCGTAACGTGGAGCGAAGCAAAAAATCTCCATTTCTCCATGCAAAACCTTAATGTCACTCAACGACGCGTCTGCTCGAGCGCAATGCATCATGGGACGACCCGTGACGTCTGCTCGAGCGCAATGCATCATGGGACGACCCGTGACGTCTGCTCGAGCGCAATGCATCATGGGACGACCCTTGACGCTTCGAGTGAAATATTTTTTATTCAATCTTAAAACGTCTCCAAAACATCCGATTTTTACAGAATTTCGACAACCGAGTTTTAAGCATCCGAAGCGATCGCAAAAACCGAAGACAAAATTAAAATCGAAGTTAAAACGAACTCGTAACGTCGAGCGAAGCAAAAATACTCACATTTCTCCACGTTAATTTACGGAATTATGTTTGACCTCACTGTGACCTTGACCTTTGACCGATTTTGACCAAAATCTAATCAGCACTAGCCATCACCCTCCTGAATCACGTGGTGTAATTTGACATTGGTAGCTTCTTCCGTTCTCGGGTTATCGTGCCTACAAACAAACAAACAAACAAACAAACATACAGAAACGGTAGTCATCAATATACTTACAAAATCTTTAGATTTCGTAAGTAACAAGCAGTCATAGACTGGTACTTACGAAATCGTCAACTTGACCTCTGACCTTGTCTAATAAAAGCTGTCTCTAGAGAAGGTAGCGACGCAAACCAGAAGTTTCTACGATGATTCTGCACCAAACCATCAAAAATCGAATGTTTGACCTCACCGTGACCTTGACCGTTGACCGATTTTGACCAAAATCTAATCAGCACTAGCCATCACCCTCCTGAATCACGTGGTGTAATTTGACATTGGTAGCTTCTTCCGTTCTCGAGTTATCGTGCCTACAAACAAACAAACAACAAAAACAACAGAAACGGAAGTCATCAATATACTTACGAAATCTTTAGATTTCGTAAGTAACAAACACAAAAACAAACAAACAGAAACGGAAACTGATCAATATACTTACGAAATCTAGTAACAAGCAGTCATAGACTGGTACTTACGAAATTGTCAACTTGACCTCTGACCTGTCTAATAAAAAGCTGTCTCTAGAGAAGGTAGCGACGCAAACCAGAAGTTTGTACGATGATTCTGTACCAAACCATCAAAAATCGAATGTTTGACCTCACTGTGACCTTGACCTTTGACCAATTTTGACCAAAATCTAATCAGCACTAGCCATCACCCTCCTGAATCACGTGGTGTAATTTGACATTGGTAGCTTCTTCCGTTCTCGAGTTATCGTGCCTACAAAAAACACACAAACACACACAAACAAACAAACACACAAACAGATGACGGAAGTCATCAATATACTTACGAAATCTTTAGATTTCGTAAGTAATAACCATGAATATAAGGATGCTGAAAAAACATTAAGCACTCTGAACGGGCAAAGACAGGAATAAACTATAAGGGCACTCGGAAGAGCACATACCTCCATGAGAACATATCGGGCCCAATACATTTTTGAAATATCATGCTCTACAGTACATCAAAATAAGGACCAATTACTGCACAGTAATCCCAAGAAGAAAGCCCGACACCACAACACACACACAACACACACACACACACACCTCGTTTTTGTTTTGGCCCAACCTCTCAATGGTTGGTGAAGCCAACTCTCAATGGTCTCAATGGTTAACAGCTTGGTGAAGAATCACTTTTAAAATTCTAGTTGGCGGATCTGGATCCAGATCTTCACCAAAATCTAATCAGTTCGTCCTTGTCACACACCGAACCTATCCACAAAATTTAATCCGGATCCATCTACAACTTTTTGAGATGTCCTGTACACAAAACAAACAAACGGAGACAGAAAGGGGTGAAAACATAACCTCCTTCACCTTCGGTGGTGGAGGTAATAAAAGTTGGAATATAAAGAAGTGAGAAGAAGAAAAGGATTACCGGTACTTTTCACCTTTGTCTACAATATTTACAAAGCAAAAATTTATCACATTGAACTGACAAATCAGGCTTACATGCCATTAGCAACAAGAAAGAGCAATCAGAGATTGCAGACGCTCACCAGGACTAATTTTGTGTGTTGTACTTTGTGTGGTGTGTACACTATACAGGTTCATGTTCACACAGGCGACAAACTGTCAAAACCTTTTTGGTGTTATTGCATGGATTTGCGTTCCAATCATATTGTTGCGAATTCGCGCCCGCCGGCGTGCGAACGGCCACGTGACTCGAATCGCGGCACGTCGCCCACCGGACGGACAAATTCAGTCATGACCTCCCGGGAACTATCGCCCGGAGCCAGTCACGGTTGGGCCTTTCGACCTCACACAATCGTGCCAACCGGCCACCCGCGTAGGATAGGGTTGTTCGCCAAACTCGACCTACCTAAGTACCCACGCGGATGGTAAACCGAGCGATCGTACCTCACCGCAGGTCGACTCCGGACACGAGCCGCTTGGGCAGCCCGTTCCGTACTATCGGGATAACCGAGCGGTGTTATCGTCGACCTCGACGGTTCAGATTATTTACCGGGCGTTGCACCCACTACGAACCCTTTACGTGAAGCAGGATGGAGGGTCAATAAAGAAAAACGAAGCGAAACGGGAAAACAGTTCACACAAAGCACATTTATTTCACACACACAGAAAGCACACATATACAGCCATACAGTCAAAATGCACATGTAGCAACCAAAACAAAAGCAACAACGACGCAGATTTACTACCGACTACGTGCACACACGGCAACACTTATACAGTTCTACTTTACAGACGGCGCCACCCACAGACATTTACACAGAACCCAAAAGAAATAGAAGTGGTCACTTCCCTGTGCGCGCACCGAGTCCTTCTGCACGCCCTCAGCTCCCCGCTCCTCCGGCGTGGTCGGCGAGCTCGTGCTTCGCGCCGGCACGTGTGGCCGTTCGACGCCACGGACGGGGTTTTGGGGAATGAACAGGGTTTTCAGCGCTCTCTCGGTGCGGACGGGGGGGGAAAGAAATCGTCGACACTCGGAGTCGAGAGAGAGAGGAAATGGCGGACGCTCCGTCCCACCAGCGGGTCTCGGGACCACACCGACTCCGGCGAACCCTCGGACAAGAACCCTTGAACTGGGCTTTCTCGCTCTCTTCACACCGTCGTTTGTCCAAAAGGTCCAAGGCTCATCAGGATCAAGGGCTCCGCACGGATCAACAGGCCGGCAGGAACAGGCTCGCAGGATCAAAAGGCTCGGCAGGAACAACAACAACCAACCCTCTTCGCAGATCCACCCTTTTTATAGCGCGGGGCTCCGCCCCGTTCTTTGCTCCACCCCCCTTCGAGGCGCTTCGAGAAAGGTCTCGAAGAGGGGCGTTCCTCCTCCCTGGCCGCGTCACACCGCGCATCCACCAATCGGGCGCCAGCTGCCCCACCCCGCTTCTGTCACACTCCTCGCGTGGGGAAAAATGGCGGGAAAAACAGGCGGGAAAACCCGCGCGCCATCGTTGTGCCTTCTTCTTTCCCTCCTTGCGTCGTAGTGTGGACCGTGGAGGATGGCGTTCGTCAGCGGGGGTAGTGGCGAAGATGGTGGTGGTTGTTGTGAGGGTAATTGTAGCGCGGTTGGCGTTGTGGCATAGTTGGTGGCGGGTTGTGTTGTGGGGAGGTTTGTCGTTTAAAATAACAATAGAAAAAGAAAAACGGCTATCTCAAAGGATCGCAGCCCGAATGAATCACATAAATTCCCTCTACACAACGGTTTTGGGCTAACTACACATGTACTTAAGAGATATCTCAACTACGGGTCCTGAATGGTGGTTTGCGAATTTCCACAGCCGTAACAATATGTACGCACATTATAGACGTTATTGATTTCATAGCTGCACGTATTTTACTGACGTAGACATATTTCTACAGTACGTACTTTATAGATACACACTCTCGTTCTTAATAGATATACTCACATTCTTAACAGGATATCCTTAATAGACATACTCGCATCCTAACTGTACCTCATGTTCCAATCGTACGTAATCAATAAACATACTCACGTTTCATTACTACATAATGAAGACGTAATCACGTTCCAATAGTATGTAACTCATCCATCCATCCATCCATTGGGGCCATACTCTGTGCAGAACGTTGGTGCTGCCTAAGCAGTCTCCTTGGGTATTGGGAACAATCCTGGACGGGTCGCCACTCCGACACAGTATACCAGCAAGCTGGCACTCATTTTGTCGACCTCGGAAGGATGACAGGCCGAGTTACCCCCACCTGGTATTAATTCAACAGCTGAGCGGGATTTGAACTCAGGACCCTAGGATCCAAAGCCCACCACTCTAACCATTAAGCCAACACCAGGCATCGATATGTAATGAATAGACTTAATCACATTTCAACAGTACGTAATTAATAGACGTACTCTTGTTCTGTGTGCACGACAAGCAGACCCAAACAAACGGACCCAAATGCAATCCCCTATCCTCTGGCACGGTAATGAGCAGTTTCCACATTCAAAAAGAAGAATATAAAATATAATTACAGATGAGGAGAATTAAAAGGGTGTGCCTCACATGCCTGTGTCATTTTTCTCCCAGAGCTATACATACACGGTGTCTCAGAATTATGTCACCCATTTTGATGAGCTATAAATTGGCCAAAAATGATTCAAGTCAGGAACTTCTTTGTATGGGGGGGGGGGAGGCAGAATATCAAATCTATTCGGACAAATGCTCAAAGTGACCACCAGCAACGTCTAGGCATTTTGTAATGGAATGACAGACATCTCCGATCGTTTCTGGGTAACATAGACAACACAAAGTTGGTAAACAGAATTCGGAGACACCTGCATTCTTCTCGATCAGCAATGTTTTTTATAGTTATTAAAATAGGTTCAAGCGATAAAATTGGGGAAAGGAAAGGGGGGGGGGAGAAGATTAGCGAGAGCATAAAAAACAAACAAACATGATTAGAGGTAGATATCAGAGAAATCATGAGGTGGTGTTGAAAGTGTACCTTGGAGGATTGGAAGGAATGGTGAGGTTGGCAGGCAAAGGAAGGAAGTTCAAAAAGAGGACAATTTGGGTGGAGGTGAAGCAGAAGGCTTGACTAAAGTAGACAAATAAGCAGCGGGTTATTCAGTTAAGGAATAATAGCCCTGTGGCGTTTGGTATGAAGAAATTGCAGAAAATGCAGAGGGGACACAATTAGACAAAAGCTCGGAGTAAACAGAAAGGTAACCAACCTGTTTGTACTGGAAAAAAAAAAACAATAAAGAGAGGAGACTTTGTACTTTTTGCCAGGATATGTCAATTATTCTCATGGTTTCTACATCGTCATTCCACAAGGGTGCTTGTCAGTATGCTACAGTTCAGCGCGAGAAAATATGAAAGGTAAATTACAGCAGTGTGCTCATAAAGGCTTTGGCACATCGGCCTCATGCGTTGCCTGTAACTGGGAGGTAGAAAGGAAAGGTTTCGCCGAAAGAGCCTGACTTTGCCGAATCAGTGCATCGGCTTTGCAGGTCGTCTTGGTAAATGCAATATGCCGGAGATCGATAATTAATGAATGGAAATCCTCAACGATGGCACCAAGGAGTTCTCGAGAGGACAGTGCTTCCAGAGTTTGGTTGCAAGAACGAAAGGAAAATTTGCCACTGTCTGCAAGACATCTATAAGGAGTACAATTGAGAGAATGCACACCCGCATCAGTCTTACTCCTGGACGAGGTGTAACACGAGGCTTTGCACATCATTGGACGAGCACAAGGCCCTCAGCTCTTTTATCACATGCAAGCTGATCTTGTACAATCTCTCACCTGGTTTCGTACCCCCACCCTTTCAAAAATTATGCTGCTTTTTCGCCCTACAAAGTTGAATGTGCTCACCTGGTAGCCCATACTTTAAGCCTTCCAACAAGTCGAGGCTTCACACTCACTTGACACACCTATCCTGTCATTTTGCCCCACCAATGGAATTGTGTATTTGTGTCTGTTGAATCATGATGTTGGCTCCAGTATGATGACAATGCAGATTAACACCACCTCATTTCATCCACTTATGCTTGTTCTATCCAAGACCTCATATTTACCCCCACTAATCCTCTCCTGGGTGCAGTACCAACTGTTTTCTTGCTCTTTTTGTATGCACTCTTGTGTACATCCAATGGTCGCCTGTTCCCCTCCGCCCTCTACTCGGTTGAAACCTTCTTTTCCTCGATCATTTTGTCATATACACGAGTCTCAAGTCTGCAATCAAAAAAATTCAAACTAACCCAAGAGAAAACACACAAACAGATGACGGAAGTCATCAATATACTTACGAAATCTTTAGATTTCGTAAGTAATAACCATGAATATAAGGATGCTGAAAAAACATTAAGCACTCTGAACGGGCAAAGACAGGAATAAACTATAAGGGCACTCGGAAGAGCACATACCTCCATGAGAACATATCGGGCCCAATACATTTTTGAAATATCATGCTCTACAGTACCATCAAAATAAGGACCAATTACTGCACAGTAATCCCAAGAAGAAAGCCCGACACCACAACACACACACACACACACACACACACTCGTTTTTGTTTTGGCCCAACCTCTCAATGGTTGGTGAAGCCAACTCTCAATGGTCTCAATGGTTAACAGCTTGGTGAAGAATCACTTTTAAAATTCTAGTTGGCGGATCTGGATCCAGATCTTCACCAAAATCTAATCAGTTCGTCCTTGTCACACACCGAACCTATCCACAAAATTTAATCCGGATCCATCTACAACTTTTTGAGATGTCCTGTACACAAAACAAACAAACGGAGACAGAAAGGGGTGAAAACATAACCTCCTTCACCTTCGGTGGTGGAGGTAATAAAAGTTGGAATATAAAGAAGTGAGAAGAAGAAAAGGATTACCGGTACTTTTCACCTTTGTCTACAATATTTACAAAGCAAAAATTTATCACATTGAACTGACAAATCAGGCTTACATGCCATTAGCAACAAGAAAGAGCAATCAGAGATTGCAGACGCTCACCAGGACTAATTTTGTGTGTTGTACTTTGTGTGGTGTGTACACTATACAGGTTCATGTTCACACAGGCGACAAACTGTCAAAACCTTTTTGGTGTTATTGCATGGATTTGCGTTCCAATCATATTGTTGCGAATTCGCGCCCGCCGGCGTGCGAACGGCCACGTGACTCGAATCGCGACAGAGAGAGATCATATCTTCGGACAAGTTTGTGTCAAAATGGTGATGTAAAACTGCTTTCGCTGGTATTAAATGATGCCAGAAGAACTGCAGAATAAAGCTGGAGTAAATATATTTGAGGACAACCTCACCTGCAAGCACTCTGGTTTAGTACGCAGTGCGGTTACACATACTCGGCGTGTGCTTGTATCGTTTTGCAGACAAAGGTGTATTGCAGGTGTGTGTGAAGCTTGCACTATGAACTCGCAATGATGACCAGTGCATGCATATAAGGAGGGAGGGAGGACGGACAATACCTTGAAGTGGGGCTGGGTACCCAGATAAGAATTGGGACTTTGGCAGGAGCATTTAGGGGAAATAGGGTGTGGCAAGGACTACAGCCTGGAATAACAAGAATTGTGTGGAAAATCTGCTCAGGAATTCTGCCTGTGGTTACCATGTCACTACGATGTGTATGTGTGTGTGTTTTTTGTTGTGGTCATGTGTTTAACCTTGGGTGAAATTTTGAGGAAAACTTTGGCATGCTGAATATAACATCCAAATAATATTACCTGTCACTTATTAACACAATTACATCAAATAAATGTTAATTTGAAGCATTATAAATACTTGCTGTTCAAATGTTCGTCTTTTGGCCATTTGAATTAATGCCCCATAGTGCTGGGAACTCGGGTTCAAATCTCACGTACTCTGTGTATTTGTCCATCATCCATTGATGTCCTTTTATTTCATGTAAGTGTACACTGATGTCTATGTCCTGCAGCGATATATATTACAAGTGCCTCTGGAGCCTTTGCTCAATTGAGGATGGGAGGACTATTAAATTCTGATATATCTGCATCTATACTCTCTGCCATAAAAAAAAAAAACCGAACACGTGATTGTTGTTGATGCTATTTATTTCTGCGATGTCATGGGACACCGAATGGGTTGCAAACCCCTGACAGAGATAAATGCTGATTAATTCCATGTCCATTTCAGCGTAACCTAGTCACATAATGCTGCGTTGTGGTGAATGCTCTCACATAGGGAACCAATGTGGAAGTAACACCTTAAAATACGGGGTATGTCCACCTCTGGCACAAATCACCACATCGAGGTTCAGGGAGTGCGTTTGCAGTACTCTGGGTAGTTTTATATCAATTGTGTTCATGGGTCATGTGAATGTATTGGCTCTGAGTGAGAGTTCCCTTCTGGACATCCACTTCTTGCATAACTGTTGTTGATCCAGTGGCTTGAATAATTAATGTCTTCTGAGGTCATAACAGTTCCTTTCCTCACATTAAAGAGCCTTACAACATGGCTGATGGAAGACTCTGCTTGAAGGTGTCCAATGATTTGATTTCTCTCATTTTCTGATCAATGTGGCATTGTAATGGATTGTTGAGGAGTGTAATAAGCATCGTTTTTGGATGATCCACGTGCTGGTGTCTCGGGAAGACCTTTTCCAATTTCTCAGAATGCCTAGTGTCACCTCTGACAAACCTAAGGGTGCACAGGTTGAACGTGCTGAACGATTGTTGCATGACGTAATTACATTACGTGGAAACTTGCAATCATGAGTCGTTCCGCACATTCTCTCGTGCCAAAATGTCACTAGAATGAATGCTGGAACTGTCCTTCAACAATATGATTATCAAGTCTACATTTTTTTTTTTTTTTTGTAATGGCGGAGAGTATATATATAAATTGTACGACCGACGTGAATGTCTCTTTATCTCATGATCGCGTTCTCTCTTTCACCACTTCTCACTTTGTCACCAAACTTCGTGGCATAATTATCAAAGTCTTATCAGCTTACGCCATGCCCCCAATCAAAAGTAGACTTTTGTCAATTAGTTGACAATCGTCGATTCATTCTGGCGGACGCTGCATCAAACCCAACTGTCTCGGGATTGGTAGTGGTTTGTGTCCATTTATTTCATTTGTCTCGGCATTGTTATAGTCGTCGTTGTTCTCCACCACTCCCATGCTATAAAATCACTTCTGCTCGTATGTGATAAATTGTGCGTTGTGGTCTCTAAAATGTTTATTTTGTTGAAAAGTTTCAATGAGTTAATTTTTGATTCTCGTAAATACCACAATACGATGGTTGAATTTTTATGTGACAGAATAATGT
Organism: Eptatretus atami; assembly: GCA_035128595.1. Taxonomy (NCBI): domain Eukaryota; kingdom Metazoa; phylum Chordata; class Myxini; order Myxiniformes; family Myxinidae; genus Eptatretus; species Eptatretus atami. The sequence continues at coordinate 56,897,195 of CM068967.1, forward strand.
GGCATCATTTTTTTGATTTATTGATGACATCAACAATGGATGAACAATTGAGTCTCATTTAGTCATCCGAAGAGGGCTCTTAAATTGAATATAATCTGACAAGACAAAAATGATGTAAAGCCTAAATCCTCCTGCTAAGGGCAGTTGTGCAATCTGTATAAAACATATGTGAAACACAAGCGAGGGAATGCAAATCTGCACACCACCATCACTTCTTCTTCCTCCTCCTCCTCCTCCGCCTCCTCCTCCTCCTCCTCCTCCTCGTCTTCTTCTTTCTTATGCAGTACATGACTACGAGTAGCATAATTTGCTGGGGGTTAGAGCTGGGATTTTTTTTTTTGTTCAGGTTTCCGCCAGTAGCTCGCCTACTCTTCGCGAAGGACATCGTGGGATCTTTAACATCCACTAACTAATGCCATAAGACAGGACGACCAGTTTAACATCTATCCGAGAGACAGCACACACATTGATGCCCAACTCTCCCTGTGAAACTCCAAGATGACAGTTATCGCTGGGTTTGGATTTGAACGCCAGGCGAGAGAGCTAGAGGCAAGTGTGCATACCTCTCAGCTACCCTGCCAGCATCATGCGGCAACCACCCATTTAGCCTCTCATGCCTAGCATCTCCAATGATTAGACAGAGCTTGATAGACTATTGGTATATGCACAGTCTTTTCGATTTGGGTTTTATCCCTCCCCGGTGCACGCACACCCTCTCCGACCACTAAATGTTGCACAGTCTAGAGATTTGGATAATGGGCGGTGGTGAACGTGTGTGCGCTGGATGGCAGTGGTAATGGCATAAATGTACTTGCTGGCACAGGCGGTTCTCCTTTCATTTGGGCCCAGACAGCACAAACATGGTTTAATTAACCACTGCTTTACAAGCAAAGCTAATTAATGCTCCACATCAAGTATGCGCTGTATCTGAGATGATGTCAATTGCAAAAACAACAACAGCAGCGAAGAAGATTCAAGATTCCCTATAATGTATTGTCCATGTTATAAAACAGAAATTTGACATCCACTGGCAATTTGATAACAAAAAAAAAATCTTTGGAATGATTATTGTGATGGATTCGGGATCAGGCTGCATATCGACAGGCATACACATTGTATCAAGGAAAAATGGAAGATAGTTATCTGCTACTGTTCCTGATTAATTTTTAAAATCATTATTTATTTAAATATCCATCCCTCCATCGGAACCATACTCTGTGCAGAGCGTTGGTGCTGCCTAAGCAGTCTCTTTGGCTATTGCACACAATCCTGGACAGGTCGCCACTCCGACGCAGGATACCAGCAAGCTGGCACTCATTTTGCCGACCTGAGAAGGATGACAGGATGAGTCAACCCCACCTGGTATTAATTCAACAGGGGAGGGGGGGGGTGAACTCAGGATCCTCAGATCCCAAGCCCACCACCCTAACCATTAAGCCAACACCAGGCATGATATTTATATATGATGACTTGCAATTTAATGTTTTGATGTTTAGCTGAATGTTGTTTCTTTAAAAAAGACAAAACAATTCTCCACCTATAATTAATTGACAATAAATGTGACTTTGACCGAGTATAACTCTAGTAACCACAGGTTAAAACTGACAATATGTACTGTAGCTCATAAATATGGAGTGACTGAAATTGGTCATGGCAACTTGTTGAAAAATCCATAAAAAGACGATCCACATATATTTTGGTATTTTGAAGTTATCGATGAGCAATATTGGCAGATACCAAAAATTTTAAAAATTGGAACCTGCTGCTTCCTTGCTTGATGTTCACCATTTAAAAAGAATAGAGTACAAACAACCATTGCACAGGCTTGGTGAGACTAATGGTCTCCTCTTGTGTTGAAATTCTTTCTAGGGGGTCACTTTGCGTAATATAGTGGAAGTTATTTCCCATACTACGTTTAGTGTAAGCGTGAGGTAATTTGATTGTGATGACACAACGTGTGTTGCTTCATGTGTAGAACGCTGTTGTCAACCTTCTCCACTTATTTGTGTCTAAAACCACTTTCCTTAATACTTTTTATACGCCCGATATATATATATATATATATAATATATATATATATATATATATATATATATATATATATATATATATATATATCGGGTGTATTATGTGATACCGGTCGTCCGTCCGTCCGTTTCTGTCTGCACTCTAACTCCCAAAGTTTTCAACTTTCACGTTTCATATTTGGTACATAGGTACAGACTGTGGAGACAGTGTGTCGCGACATACGTTCGTCATCTAAAGTGGTTGCCATGGCAACCAGGATGCTGTTTTCCATGTAGTAGCACAATTCTGTATATACCTTCTTGTTAATCAATGTTCTGACCTTCATAATCTATTGTTGACGTGCTCGGGCACGAGTTTAGGTGGGAAGGCCACCATGACAGTGAAGCGTGCCAAGACTGCTGAGTGACAGGGTCGGGAGGTGGGATGCCCCACCCACAAACTTGGCCCTTAACCAATAGCTGCTGAGGGAGGAGCGGCTAAGTTGGTCACGGATTGCGGTGGGGGCGAGAGTACAAAGATGTGTCCAGGCTTTTTTGAATTATGTTGGTATGCATGCATGGATGTGTGGATTGACTGCCATCGCCCCATTGGTTGGACAGCTGGCCAGACTCCACCCACAATTGTAACCAAACAAAATCATACGTCCACCATTTTGTGAAAGCACGAAGGCCTCAGGCCTTCGGTTTCTGTTGTCAGTCCCTGGCCCAGTGAAATTGCAATTATGTGAACTATATAACCATGAGACGTATTATATTGCGCATGAGCAGTAGGCATGTTTTTTTGCTTCATGTATGTTACCCGGGTTCGTTTTATTATTTTTGGGAGCAATCTTGACAGTGGTCTGTGGCCTTGTGTAACAAATGAAGGTTTTGTATGTTATTTTGGTTTAGCCTGTGTTTTCAAGGCTGGTTGGTGTGAAATACCGAAGCATCGCCAGTCATAAGCATTATAGGCATGTTTTGCTTCTTGTATGTAATCGGAGTTGCAGTAGTCTTTGTCTATACACCACTCAATTAAAGGGATGAGCAATGTGTGTGTGAAATGAAAGTTTTTTTTTTTTCCTTGTGCATCATTTCGGTTTTAGTCCAAATTTTCAAGGCTGAATAGTGTGAAAACAACGAAGGGTTGCTCGTCATTTTAACGGACTTTTCTGCTCGTAGTTTTGCAATCTTCTCATTTGGTAGCTCGACAGCTGGTAGTTTGAATTTTTTTGTTGATGCAGACTTGAGACTCGTGTATGAGCAAAATGATCGAGGAAAAGAAGGTTTCAACCGAGTAGAGGGCGGAGGGGAACAGGCGACCATTGGATGTACACAAGAGTGCATACAAAAAGAGCAAGAAAACAGTTGGTACTGCACCCAGGAGAGGTTAGTGGGGGTAAATATGAGGTCTTGGATAGAACAAGCATAAGTGGTTGAAATGAGGTGGTGTTAATCTGCATTGTCATCATACTGGAGCCAACATCATGATTCAACAGACACAAATACACAATTCCATTGGTGGGGCAAAATGACAGGAAGGTGTGTCAAGTGAGTGTGAAGCCTCGACTTGTTGAAGGCTTAAAGTATGGGCTACCAGGTGAGCACATTCAACTTTTAGGGCGAAAAAGCAGCATAATTTTTGAAAGGGTGGGGGTACGAAACCAGGTGAGAGATTGTACAAGATCAGCTTGCATGTGATAAAAGAGCTGAGGGCCTTGTGCCTCGTCCAATGATGTGCAAAGCCTCGTGTTACACCTCGTCCAGGAGTAAGACTGATGCGGGTGTGCATTCCTCAATTGTCACTCTTATAGATGTCTTGCAGACAGTGGCAAATTTTCCTTTCGTTCTTTGCAACCAAACTCTGGAAGCACTGTCCTCTCGAGAACTCCTTGGTGCCATCGTTGAGGATTTCCATTCATTAATTATCGATCTCCGGCATATTGCATTTACCAAGACGACCTGCAAAGCCGATGCACTGATTCGGCAAAGTCAGGCTCTTTCGGCGAAACCTTTCCTTTCTACCTCCCAGTTACAGGCAACGCATGAGGCCGATGTGCCAAAGCCTTTATGAGCACACTGCTGTAATTTACCTTTCATATTTTCTCGCGCTGAACTGTAGCATACTGACAAGCACCCTTGTGGAATGACGATGTAGAAACCATGAGAATAATTGACATATCCTGGCAAAAAGTACAAAGTCTCCCTCTTTTATTGTTTTTTTTTTTTCCAGTACAAACAGGTTGGTTACCTTCTGTTTACTCCGAGCTTTTGTCTAATTGTGTCCCCTCTGCATTTTCTGCAATTTTCTCATACCAAACGCCACAGGGCTATTTTCCTTAACTGAATAACCCGCTGCTTATTTGTCTACTTTAGTCCAAGCCTTGCTTCACCTCCACCCAAATTGTCTCTTTTTGAACTTCCTTCCTTTGCCTGCCAACCTCACCATTCTTCCAATCCTCCAAGGACACTTTCAACACCACCTCATGATTTCTCTGATATCTACCTCTAATCATGTTTGTTTGTTTTTATGCTCTCGCTAATCTTCTCCCCCCCCTTTCCTTTCCCCAATTTTATCGCTTGAACCTATTTTAATAACTATAAAAAACATTGCTGATCGAGAAGAATGCAGGGTGTCTCCGAATTCTGTTTACCAACTTTGTGTTGTCTATGTTACCCAGAAACGATCGGAGATGTCTGTCATTCCATTACAAAATGCCTAGACGTTGCTGGTGGTCACTTTGAGCATTTGTCGCAATAGATTTGATATTCTGCCTCCCCCCCCCCCATACAAAGAAGTTCCTGACTTGAATCATTTTTGGCCAATTTATAGCTCATCAAAATGGGTGACATAATTCTGAGACCCCGTGTATGTATAGCTCTGGAGTAAAAATGACACAGGCATGTGAGGCACACCCTTTTAATTCTCCTCATCTGTAATTATATTTTTATATCTTCTTTTTGAATGTGGAAACTGCTCATTACCGTGCCAGAGGATAGGGGATTGCATTTGGGTCCGTTTGTTTGGGTCTGCTTGTCGTGCACACAGAACAAGAGTACGTCTATTAATTACGTACTGTTGAAATGTGATTAAGTCTATTCATTACATATCGATGCCTGGTGTTGGCTTAATGGTTAGAGTGGTGGGCTTTGGATCCTAGGGTCCTGAGTTCAAATCCCGCTCAGCTGTTGAATTAATACCAGGTGGGGTAACTCGGCCTGTCATCCTTCCGAGGTCGACAAAATGAGTGCCAGCTTGCTGGTATACTGTGTCGGAGTGGCGACCCGTCCAGGATGTTCCCAATACCCAAGGAGACTGCTTAGGCAGCACCAACGTTCTGCACAGAGTATGGCCCCAATGGATGGATGGATGGATGAGTTACATACTATTGGAACGTGATTACGTCTTCATTATGTAGTAATGAAACGTGAGTATGTTTATTGATTACGTACGATTGGAACATGAGTACAGTTAGGATGCGAGTATGTCTATTAAGGATATCCTGTTAAGAATGTGAGTATATCTATTAAGAACGAGAGTGTGTATCTATAAAGTACGTACTGTAGAAATATGTCTACGTCAGTAAAATACGTGCAGCTATGAAATCAATAACGTCTATAATGTGCGTACATATTGTTACGGCTGTGGAAATTCGCAAACCACCATTCAGGACCCGTAGTTGAGATATCTCTTAAGTACATGTGTAGTTAGCCCAAAACCGTTGTGTAGAGGGAATTTATGTGATTCATTCGGGCTGCGATCCTTTGAGATAGCCGTTTTTCTTTTTCTATTGTTATTTTAAACGACAAACCTCCCACAAACAACAACCGCCACCAACTATGCCAAACGCCAACCGCGCTACAATTACCCTACCAACAACCACCACCATCTTCGCCACTACCCCCGCTGACGAACGCCATCCTCCACGGTCCACACTACGACGCAAGAGGAGGAAAGAAGAAGGCACAACGATGGCGCGCGGGTTTTCCCGCCTGTTTTTCCCGCCATTTTTCCCCACGCGAGGAGTGTGACAGAAGCGGGGTGGGGCAGCTGGCGCCCGATTGGTGGATGCGCGGTGTGACGCGGCCAGGGAGGAGGAACGCCCCTTCTCGAGACCTTTCTCGAAGCGCCTCGAAGGGGGGTGGAGCAAAGAACGGGGCGGAGCCCCGCGCTATAAAAAGGGGTGGATCTGCGAAGAGGGTTGGTTGTTGTTGTTCTGCCGAGCCTTTTGATCCTGCGAGCCTGTTCCTGCCGGCCTGTTGATCCGTGCGGAGCCCTTGATCCTGATGAGCCTTGGACCTTTTGGACAAACGACGGTGTGAAGAGAGCGAGAAAGCTCCAGTTCAAGGGTTCTTTGCCGAGGGTTCGCCGGAGTCGGTGTGGTCCCGAGACCCGCTGGTGGGACGGAGCGTCCGCCATTTCCTCTCTCTCTCGACTCCGAGTGTCGACGATTTCTTTCCCCCCCCGTCCGCACCGAGAGAGCGCTGAAAACCCTGTTCATTCCCCAAAACCCCGTCCGTGGCGTCGAACGGCCACACGTGCCGGCGCGAAGCACGAGCTCGCCGACCACGCCGGAGGAGCGGGGAGCTGAGGGCGTGCAGAAGGACTCGGTGCGCGCACAGGGAAGTGACCACTTCTATTTCTTTTGGTTTCTGTGTAAATGTCTGTGGGTGGCGCCGTCTGTAAAGTAGAACTGTATAAGTGTTGCCGTGTGTGCACGTAGTCGGTAGTAATCTGCGTCGTTGTTGCTTTTGTTTTTGGTTGCTACATGTGCATTTTGACTGTATGGCTGTATATGTGTGCTTTCTGTGTGTGTGAAATAAATGTGCTTTGTGTGAACTGTTTTCCCGTTTCGCTTCGTCTTTTCTTTATTGACCTCCATCCTGCTTCACGTAAAGGGTTCTAGTGGGTGCAACGCCCGGTAAATAATCTGAACCGTCGAGGTCGACGATAACACCGCTCGGTTATCCCGATAGTAGGAACGGGCTGCCAAGCGGCTCGTGTCCGGAGTCGACCTGCGGTGAGGTACGATCGCTCGGTTTACCATCCGCGTGGGTACTTAGGTAGGTCGAGTTTGGCGAACAACCCTATCCTACGCGGGTGGCCGGTTGGCACGATTGTGGTGAGGTCGAAAGGCCCAACCGTGACTGGCTCCGGGCGATAGTTCCGCGGAGGGTCATGACTGAATTGTCCGTCCGGTGGGCGACCGTGCCG
>CM068967.1:56913716-56933692 GCA_035128595.1 Eptatretus atami
TTTTTTTATGGCAGAGAGTATAGATGCAGATATATCAGAATTTAATAGTCCTCCCATCCTCAATTGAGCAAAGGCTCCAGAGGCACTTGTAATATATATCGCATGCAGGACATAGACATCAGTGTACACTTACATGAAATAAAAGGACATCAATGGATGATGGACAAATACACAGAGTACGTGAGATTTGAACCCGAGTTCCCAGCACTATGGGGCATTAATTCAAATGGCCAAAAGACGAACATTTGAACAGCAAGGTATTTATAATGCTTCAAATTAACATTTATTTGGATGTAATTGTGTTAATAAGTGACAGGTAATATTATTTGGATGTTATATTCAGCATGCCAAAGTTTTCCTCAAAAATTTCACCCCAAGGTTAAACACATGACCACACAAAAAACACACACACACATACACATCGTAAGTGACATGGTAACCACAGGCAGAATTCCTGAGCAGATTTTCCACACAATTCTTGTTATTCCAGGCTGTAGTCCTTGCCACACCCTATTTCCCCTAAATGCTCCTGCCAAAGTCCCAATTCTTATCTGGGTACCCAGCCTCCACTTCAAGGTATTGTCCGTCCTCCCTCCCTCCTTATATGCATGCACTGGTCATCATTGCGAGTTCATAGTGCAAGCTTCACACACCTGCAATACACCTTTGTCTGCAAAACGATACAAGCACACGCCGAGTATGGTGTAACCGGCACTGCGTACTAAACCAGCAGTGCTTGCAGGTGAGGTTGTCCTCAAATATATTTACTCCAGCTTATTCTGCAGTTCTTCTGGCATCATTAATACCAGCGAAAGCAGTTTTACATCACCATTTTGACACAAACTTGTCCGAAGATATGAGAGAGAATCGAAGAAATGGGAAAGAAGGAACGCTCAAAAATTGGTCAGAAAGGCTCGATTGGAGGACAAATTATGAACCAGAAATTTATGCATTTACAGCAAGTGCACAAGAAAACAAAGTTACCAACAACTTTTTTGTAAAACAGCAAAATCATGAGAAAGCAGAGCAGGAGAGGGATAAGCAGATGCGACCGGGCCTGTTACTGAGCGGATGGTCGGGGGACGTGGGGGTAGGTTGACTTGGTGGCCAATAAAGGTGCAGGAGGTGGTGGGGATGGAAGGCGGGGGGGGGGGGGATAGGATGACTTAGTCTCCATTAAAATACAAGCAGGATGTAAACACAAAAGTGCGATCATAATTATCAATACAATTACAAGATGATAGAATCCCAGTAATAAAAAACACTTTTATTTCCAGCCATCATCTCTTCATTTTCAGCATTTCCAAGGACATCCAAGGGTAGCGAGCAAAAAACACACACACACACACACTACAATGGAAAGGCACCCACTTATCAAATAAAAATCAACCATACCTGACTGATCATGTGTTCATAGTTCACACTGTGATTTTATATCATCCATCCAATCAGAAAGTGTGAATCCATTTGTAGTTCCAAGGGCTACAATATCACAGGACAAGCATGTAGAAATCAAAGTGCTGGCTCATAAAGAATATTCCTTGCAAAATATTAAGGCAAGACAATGCTATAGGAGTCAGGAGGAGCTGAATGCAAGATTGTAAAGAGGATGCATAAAACTGACATTGTTAAAAAGATAGATGGTCAAAGAAGGAAGTGGAGACTCTCCTAAAGCAATGCCAAGTATGTCATGGTGTGTTCTTTACATAATAGATAAAGCTCAAACACAGATATTGCAAATGAGCTATCTGAACATGTCACCTTGAGAACAGAAAGATACAAATTAGCACAAAGTCTTCACAATGGAAACTGTATATTATATCTGCTGAGAGGTAGTTAAAGCAAAAAGTCGAAATGGCCATCACACCACAAACAGAGGGATGAGCAAAGATGGAGACAACACAAGTTTCAAATGAATCAAACTTCGAATCAATGCTTGGCAATAATAAATGCAGCGAAGTCGATGGTGCGCCATCCTCAAATCCCAGCGCTTCCAACCTAAAGCAAGGTTAAAAGATGGCGAAACGTTCCACCAGGAATGACCCGATATCAAATTTTGAGTTAAAAATTATTTTTCCATTTTGACCCCGATGACCTTAAGTCCCAACCCGCTGGGGAAAGAACCAGGGTCAAATAATAATAAAATAAAATAAAACAATCGGTACATATTTCATGCATCCCCGAATGTTTATTGTACATAAAAACAAAGTTTTATTTTAAAATGTGCCCGTAATTGTATTTTTGGTATTTGAACATTTGACTACACCCCAGGGGTGGACCAAAAAGAATACTGGTCTTGCACCTTCTTGCCATGTGGTGATCATAACTACCAAGTTTAGTGCATTTCTGCACAAACGTTTAAGAGGTGACAGCTTGACGGACGGACAGACAGGGCCGATTGCAATATGCTCCCATTTTTCTCAAAAAGCATGGGGATAATAATAATAATAATAATAATAATAATAACAAAAATAATACAGAACATTTGGTAAAATAGTCCAGAATACACATAATTGATCAATTGCATGCAAGCATAATAACAAGGTGTAAAGCTGTGCCAAAAAATAAACACAAAACACACAAAGGGTTCACATACAAAGTTCAATACGCTTATATTGTCTAGTTTGCACAATACACAAGAAAACAATTTTATGTAATTATTTAACCAATAACACATTAATCTCCTCTCGTTTTATTCCAGTTTATTATTTAAAAATTCACACTCTGCCCTCTCTTGGCTCTGCTCCTCCGAGGTTTCTGCAGGATGCACGTGGTCTGCCAGTAACCCTCTTCTTGTTAAACTCCAAAAATCCAAGCTAACTGCTCACCTCCACTCATTTGTTCCTCTTTTTTTTCCTCTCACCTGTGAAACCAACTTCCCCAGTCTGTTCATTCCCATTCATCCATCTAGGGCTTCAAGACAGCTGTTCACCACTACCTCAGGCCATCCTCCATCCACACTCATGATCTCTTCTATCCCAAATGACCCCATTCCCAAGCACTCCACCTTTCCAGGCTATTGTGATTTTTCCACTCCCCCCACACCCTCCTCTCCCTCATCTATTTCCGTTTGTTAGATGTCGGTTGGTTTGTTCTTTTTCTGTTTCATACCCACTTTCCCCTTCCTCTCCTTGTTGTGTTTCATTCAGCTTGTATGAAGACTTTTCACCCCCTCATGTCTCTTTCTCCCCCTACCCTTGATCTCACTGTCACTTATACACTGCTGTTGGTGTTTCCCCCTTTCCATTTTGTCCTCTTCCATTCTGCTCTCGCTCTTCCACAAGCCTCGATCATTGCATTAAAAAAAAAGTGTTCAGCGGCACCGCCGCGGCCCTGCAACCACCGATGATAACCCGCAACCACGCACTGCATACGAATGATGATGAGAACGCAGACACTGTGCATGACTTACACACATGCATATATGCACACATTAAAACCGACGAGATGTATGTTTCTGCAACAACAGTTATACATGTAGTAAAGGTATGATAATGGTTTTGCAATGGAAAAATATGGAGCTGTATTGATATACTGTATAGATATTGTATTCATGCAGACAGTATTTCTGGAAAGAAAAGCCGTGAAAATTATCGTTCTTCAACTTAGCGCAACTGAATTAAAGCTCAGCCCAAATGACATTACCGTGACACGAGTGATTGACCAACCCTGCTGGCAACTTGCAAGGGATCAAACACCAAACCAGAATGTTTATGCACCAGCTGCCAATACCAACAACTATCATAATTAGGGATAAGTAAATCATGCAAGGTTGATATAAAACACAAACGTGGCACAAAGCGAGCCAATAAATAAAAAAAACATAATGAAACATTTCAAGGAATATTCACAGGACATGTTAATGGGAAAACATGATCATCGTTTGCATTCCCTTTTTCCTGGCACAGTAAAATAGACTTTGGTAAAATGAAATCGTGGCCATCCTTAATGGATGCTTGTCTGAGCTTGTCTGGTTTGTGAAGAAAAGTGTAACACTAAAGCCAGATATGTAGGCTCGGGTGTAGGGCACAGATGTACATGTTGCCAAATTTATCCAAAGTAAGCTTTGCTTACTTCCGTCATCCACACTCAAGCTTCAGCACCCTGAAACAACTCACCACTTTTCCACATTACAGCCTCTCTCCCTACACAATGCCCAAACCCCAACAGCTAAAGGTAAGCATAAACTGGGACCATTAGCACCATGTTTTACATCTTCCACATCAACACAGGCACAACTTCTAAACCAGTGGTGGGCAACCAAAGCTAATCAGAGGGACGCAGGTCCAGTTCTCAAACAACACGTGACATTCAAAATGACGAGGCCTTTTTGCGCGTGCGCTGTGTGTGTGGTTACACCGACTCGGTTCGGATAGCAGGGCACTTTTAACCTGCCGTTGTTCGCGTGAAATGTGCAATTCAAATAGTCTTTCAAACGTAATTTTCAGCATTTAAACAAAAGAGTGGCAATTTCAAGATGGTTAACCATAATTGTGTTCCTGAATGCAAACTGGACTCGCGGAAATATAGCGAATACGAGAAATATCAGTGGATGAGAGGTGTCGGGTTCGTACCATTTACTGTTACTACATTCTCGCATCAGCTGTGGATATAACACACATCCATAAACACACGAATGGACGATTCTCCTTTTACCAATAGATGCAAAAATCTAGTATAGTTTCTCTTGCTGCCCCGGAACCAAACAAAAATACGGTATATATTTATAACTGCCCTCACAGCCCATACAGATCCCAATCGCCCCTGCCCCAGCCTCCCAACATGATTAATAGTAAATATAATTTTAAACGTACCCAGGACATGCACAAACCCAAGATATGTCCTTCCCATCGGTGTTCAAAATAAACCAATTTCCAGATGCACAGTCCATTCACTGGTGGCAATCCATACGGGGGTTGTGTGACGCACATCCCTCCACTCAGGCTTTCCACCGACCAACATGGTCGGCAGTTTGGAGTACGAGCAGGTGCCCATTCGGCGAGCTGAGAAAGTTCGCCAAGTCTTTCATTGTGCAGAGGCACAGCCCTTTCCCTCAGGTACTTTTCCAAGTATCTTTCAGAAACTTGGTGAGCCATTCGAAGTAACAATCCTTATCCCGGACATGTACTACATTTTATTTTGCCGCTAAGACGCCAGTTTGTTGGGGTCTCTGTATGTGCACACAGAGCATTTTGGGGCAGATTACATAATTTCAAAAGTGTCGTATTCCAAGGGCCGCAACACCCCGTTCGTCACAATTAAAAGGCAAAATTATACAATTTAATGTAAAAAGAGCGAAACATTTTACACACATTAAGGATGTAACGAAGGATTTTTTTCTCTGGCAACCCTCTACTCTGATTCTGCAACTGGACGAGACAGAATCAGCTCACGTGTCGTGAAAACCTGCTCGGCTGCTCTTGCACGTCTTCTCTCTGTTCTCTTCACCCTATCGTTACCCCTAGGTCATTTTCCATCTACTTGGACATCAGCCAACATCACTGCATCACATAAAAACGTGTAACAACAACAAAAATATTCCCTTTAGTCCAGACCTATTCACTTACTTCCAAATTATAAGCAAAGTCATGGAATCCAACATCACAGTTGATATGAAATCCTTCCCTTTCGCCAATGGTCTTATCTGAGATCACAAATTCAGATTGACACCAAGGGCACTCTACCTTGGACATGCTGCTTTTACTCTCCCAACAATGGATGGAAGCCCTCAATGTCAGACATGAGATCAGGGCTGTCTCTCTAGACATATCTCGTGTTTTTGGTCATCTGGCATCCCACCTTACTCTCCAAATATGTCTTTAAATTCTGACAAATACCTCTATCTCTAAGGAACATCTGGAAACACTCTGATCTCCTTTCTTAACAACCCTCTTGAGGAAGTTCAGTCATTAAAACTCCTGGGTCTCACTATCAGCCATGATCTTCTTGGACAAACTACATTTCAAAGTTGATCTCCAAAGCCAGTGTCACCGAATGAGCATCCTCCATCGTACAAAGGCCTTCCTTGGCACACCTAAACCCATATCCACCCACGAGGCCTTCATCTGCAGATTGATGGAGTACTGCTCCCCCCTCTGGGCTGGCTCCCCTGACTCACACCTTGCTCAGCTTGGCGCCGTGAAAACCAAGGCCTTCAAGATCAGTGGAATCTCCTGTGTTGAAGCTGAGTTCATGGGCCGATCACTTTCCCATCGTAGACAGGTCGGTGGACTCTGTTTGCTACCACCTCCTTTCAGGTCTTGCACCCTCTGCTCTCTCCATGCTTTTGTACCCCCACCCCCCCCCCCCCCAGGTTTCCGCAGGGTGGACACGGTCCACCATCACACCCTTCTGTTGAAACTGCTAATTCCAGAATCACTGCTACCCCATTCATTCGTTCCTCTCTTTTACCACCTGTGGAATCAATTTCCACATTCTCTTCAATTCAATCTTCCCTCCAGTTCTTCAAGACAGCTGTTCACCACCATCTCAGATCACCCATCCAAAACCATTATCTTTTCTACCCCTGTTAACTCCTGCACCCCAAGCCCACCTCCTTCCAAATTTTACATCCATCTTTTCCAACCCATGCATCCCTAACCCTCTTGCCTCACAATTTCCTTATTTGTCCGTCTCCCTCTATTTTGTCCATAAACCCTGCAATTGGTATCGTCCCCCCCCCCCACACACACACACACACCACTCTCTCTATGTTTATTTTGTTCTGTTGGGCCTGATCTGTTCAGTGATCTAGCTCTTCCATGAAACTGGACTTTGAACGCAAAAAAATTTAAATAACTTTTTTTTTTTTTTTAAAGGACAGGGAAAAGCATTTAAAGTTATATATTAATACTACTCGATGCAACTATGGGTGGCAATATTATGTGTAAGGTATTTAAAGTGATATACAGAGTGTATATTGTAAAACCAGAGAGGGGACTAGGGGTGGGAAGCGCAGGAAGATGTTTTGCAGGCCACAGGTTTCCAACCACTAATTAATCTCTACAATAGTGAAACTGATGCGCTTGCATCTGAAACATCTTTGAGCAGGCAATGGAATGTTTTCAGGGTCAAAAACCTTAAACAAATGACCAATAAGATGCATCTCTTATTTTTGAGACTGGACAATGGGCCAGAGTGTGCAAGGAAGACAAATTTTCAGAACATTAGTTTCCAGCTCTAACAGTTTTTGACATCTGCGTATTCTGTAGACCCACAATTGTAACCTGAAAAAAAAATCATATGCCCACCATTTTGGTAAGCCTAAGACATCTTTGAAAGTGTCATGTTCACAACCATCATGCCCTCCCTACAAGTTTTTTGTTCAATGTAAAACAACCCAAGTGACTTCTATAAGGATCATCAAATATCAAAATGTTGGAGCCGATAGGCATCATGGGCCTTGTGAAGGCAACAGTAAGTACAGGCCTCAGGTTTCAGGCCTCTGGTGTCAGCCTATGGCCCAGTACAATTGGAATTATCCAAGCTACATAACCACGACGTAATATATATGCACATAAGCAGTATGCATGTTTTTGCTTCATGTACATACATACATGGAAATAAAAGTAATTCATGTTAAGTGGTCTATTGCCTATACACCGCCCAGATAGAGGGACGTGTCAGAAGAACATGTTGCATGCTTGGAACATGATCACCCATAGGGAAGGTACTCTGCTTGTAATATTAATCTACCTATATAAAACACAGTGTACATTTGTGTATTTGTCTGTCCCACTTCATAAGGACGATTTGAGTAGGGCTTTAAGGGCCAATCTTTTAACAGGACATACGGTCCATTTTTCAGGATTAAAAAAAACACTCGAAAAACATTTTTCATAAAAGAGTAATTATGTTTCTTCTATTGGAAATTTAGACGATGACTTGCAAAGCAAGCCTCAAGGGTGGTGTGCAGAAAGGTTTTTTTTTTTAAATAACAACAAATACAATGGGTAGGGAGGTGAAATTCACTGCACGTGATGTGTGATGCACTCAAAGTAAAACGAGTGTTAATTTACATCCACAGGATGTCCAATAAGTAAAGAAGATACAAGTACACCTGACACTAGGCCGAGGTTTCAGACTTTGGCACGCTCACGAGGCTCTACTGCTGAATCAAAATGAAACGTCCCAGAAGATAAAGAAAATATGATAACATTTGTACATCCATCCATCCATCGGGACCATACTCTGTGCAGAGCATTGGTGCTGCCTGCGCAGTCTCCTTGGCTATTGGACACAATCCTGGACAGGTAGCCACTCCGACACAGGATACCAGCAAGCTGGCACTCATTTTGCCAACTTCAGAAGGATGACAGGCAGAGTCAACCCCACCTGGTATTTATTCAACAGCCAAGTGCGATTTGAACTCAGGATCCTAGGATCCCAAGCCCGCCACCCCTAACCATTAAGCAAACACCAGGCATATTTGTACATGTAGGGTTTTAAAATAATGCTTCTTGCTGCAAAACATATCCCCCAGTCAACTTGACCATTGCAAATAAAATAATTCTAATCCGTCATTTTTGACGGGCTTTTATACTAATCATAATAACAAATCCGGATAGATTTCCACTTTGTAAAGGAGGAAATTAGATCCAACCATTTCAACAAACTACAACAAATCATAATTAAAAAGTCACTCCCCAAATACCCACATAATAGAGACAATGGAATTTTTCAGTCCTGTTTTATTAAAACTAGCAGACACATCAGTCAAGGATGTGTGATGGGATGGAATGACATTTGATAGGGCATGAGGATCACTGAAAAACAACAATCTGTGACAGTTGGGCTTGAAGCACCGTCCACGGGGAATATCGTGATGTCATGCAGCATGGTGAACGTTTTCACAAAAATCTACTTTGGACTGCGTCGAAGATGGAAGTAAATCAGATGGAATAAGATACAAGATGGAAGTAGATGTCGTGAGCAGATTGTAATACATTGTTAATTATACCGACGAGGTTTTGTGATGATGTGTGAAGTGGTGAGAGAGAATCTACGAAAATTGATGAAATCCATGAGATAACCTGCATTTAGATGGAATCTGTATTCCCTCGATTCTGTAATTGGACGCAATTCATCCTTATAGCTACCAAGTGTAATTTCAAATAAACCATTCATTCATTCAAGCGATATAAATAATCAACGAAACTTTAAAAAAAATAAAAAAAATAAAAAAAACATTTAACCAACTTTTGATTCTTACAGGAAGAACAATAATTTGTCTACTTGATGTCATTTATTTTTCTCCAATAATGGAGGGCCATGGATCAAGGAGGAACTTGTGATAAATATCTTAATGTATAACATGGGATTAAAAAAAAACAAAAAAAACTAACATTCCAGATTCCAGATTGAGAACTCCAACAAGTATCTATTGTAATTCCAGTAAGGAAACTTGCTTACACAAAACAACCATGTTTACAAAATTTTAAAAACTCATTTCAAGAGGATATCATCAACCAGGTAAGCACTTTCAAATATCAGCAATTTCAGGGTATTGATGCATCAGGAAATACCATACTTTAGCTCCCGAGCACGTTAAATAGTATCGGCACAGTCATGAGGAGCCGAATGGGCTCCCTCCTGCATCAAAGTTCCTTGTTGTCCCCAGGACAGTGTGTCGGCTTTTGTGTATTTGGATTGCAAACTGTCAACCACCTTGGTACAACCGTCGCCAACCACCCTCCCTGGTACAACCACCGCTCAATCACTAAAAAGGTAGGAAATTGGTGCTTTGCTATCTCAGCATGCAACCATCAAGTATTCTTACAAAAACAATATGTATATATATATATATTATATATATATATATATATATATATATATATATATATATATTGTTGCGGTTCTCGGAACCGCATGCATCCAACAGATAGGTGTCTCACGACAGTTATTCCATATTAAACGTGTAGATAGTCCCCTTCCTTTTGTTTAGCGGGACAACAAGGAGTGCGTTGCGATGATCTAATAGCTAGGGTTGCTTAAATCATTTTCTCCTTCATTTCATCCCTACTCTTCTTCTTTTCTGATTATTCCTGAGGTAAATCAGCCACGTGCGCCTTCGTTGTAAGGTGGGGCCTCGTGGAGGCCAGCGTGTGCGACACCGCGGTGGGGAAACTGCAGCACAGAGTCATGTGGTGTGCTTGTTGGTGCGGGATTATCGACTCGAGCTTCCGATGATCTGGGGAAATTGCCGATTGCATTAAAAAGGCATGCGAATAAATATCTCTTAAGAGGCTGAACGAAATGGTGTTTTTCACGGCACGGGAAACACAGCCAGCACGACGCCCACGCTGCATGAAACGCGTACGGAGGCCAACAAAGACTCCTCCATGCCATGTTTGGCAGGATACGAGTGTGCGAGTAGAAGCGGCTTGTTCCTTTTTAACCTCAATATCCGAACACAATACTTGGTGTTCGCCCCGCACACGCATAGCGAGTCGTGTGAATGTAAGCGCTTGGCCATGTGCGTAATGGCAGAACCGCGCGCACTGTATGGAATGTGCTCGAAGCAGACACGTACACCCTCGTGAGACGTGCACAGGTTTATCCATGATGTATGTACCTTCGGTCCTCGCTGGAGCAGTGGATTCTCCACGGATGGTGAACGTCTTCTCGTCTCTACGGCCAGCGAAGCTGCGATCGAGCCAGGGAATGTACAGAGGCGGCCACGTTGGCACACGTGGCACGAGCGTGTTGATCGACGCTGGTCGAACGCCCGAGCGGGCATGCGGGACCCTCGACGGTCGCCCAGGGGTTTTTGCAGGATGATTCGCGTGCCAATTTCGGTGTGGGCGATTCATGTCATCTCGTGGGGTCGGACGCGCAATACTTGCCGCTGTTTGAGATGGCCTTGCCGGAAACGAAGTGAGGCAGTTTCCGACCCAAGTTGGCGGGCCATGTGAGGGGTCGGGGCCAATCGGAGCCGCCGATTCACGTGATGACGTTACGATTCGGGTGGCCCCTCCCCCCCCCCCCCCCCCGAGCTGCAAATCATATAAGGTCAGGGAAGTTCCTCCATCTCTCTCTTGCCTCTTGCTTTTTGAGTTTTCCGCCTCTCTCTCGCCTCGCCTCGTCGACAGCCCGACGCACGCCTCCTCCTGCTCCTCGCTCCGCCTCCTGTCCGCCCACAAGCCTACCTGGTCCCGCCTACTACTCGACCCTCGCACTCTGGACTCTGCCCCTTCTTGACTCAAGCTCCTCCTTTACGGTGGCCCAATTCCTGGTTCTAAACTCCCTCTTCATTCGGGTTTTCTGTGTCTGTGTCTGTGCGTATGTGTGTGTCCTGGTGCCTGTTCTGCCTAAATAAGACTGCAGAAGATCGTTATTGTTATTGTTATTATTTTTGCGTTAAGTCTGCTCTGTTCCCCTTTTGTAAGTTGCCTGTTTATTGTTTGCACCACACACTTCTTTCTATCTCTGCACAACACACCCCAATAAATCTTCACTGTGCCACATATCTTTCCTCGCCCACTGTTAATAAATTATCATTAGGAATGTTCCCAGCTATCGTCTTTGTGTTTTCTTCCATTGATCCAGCATGGTCCGAATCCTAGCTTGCCAGGACTTTATTCCCATCGATCCGTTCCCTTTAGCCGATACGTCCTTGGCAGTGTCACTCGGCTGCATCGATCCGGTAAAGTATCCGGTCCGGTAGAGTTGATCCGGTTCGGACAAGGCGTACCGAGGCGTGTTCCCCGGTAATTAAACCACGTAATCAATTAGGTAACCCGATTAACCCATAGACGGTGACCCGAGGTCATGCGGTTGAGTTATTGGCGTCCACGGTCGGTTAAGCAACCCGCCGCGTCACGGAATATTCCTTTTTCGACGGCCTTCAATTCCGGGGAGTCTGGTGGGAACCGACATAGCTCCCCCACCGAGTGGTCTTCTCAACCGACCCCCCGCCCACAACATATATATATATATATTTATATTATAACTAGCCAAACCCGCGCTCTGCGTGAGGTTTCGAAAGTGAGGGTTCGTTAGGAGTCAATATATCCGGTGCTCACAATGTGATTTATCGAATTTCTTTAATATACAATGTTTCTTGTTACATTTTTTGTGTCAAATTCACCTTCTGAGATAGTCAGCATTGCAGAAGAGGTTTTACATGCAGATGCTGTTTTCTCGGAGTGGATTACGCCTCTCAGCGTCGGTCTGTCACGCTGTAGCAATGCGATGTTCATGACTCATTAGCCTCAGCTGACGTACACGTGCATGTAACGAATGTAAAGATTAGAAAATCGCCAAAAATTCCAAACCTGTCCGTCTGGCGTGATTCCACATAGCCCATGCTGTTCATTAGACCACAGAACCACCCGGATGACAAAGTGGCGACAATCACTCCAGCAGTTTCGGAGGAGAAACGTCAAAATTACGTGCAGACGTTAACAGAAATAAATATAAGGATATATATATATATAATATATATATATATATAACACACACACAAGTCATAAACAATTATCCTTCTGCAGCGCTCTTATCTTGTACCCTTCTGCCCTGTTGGTGAGTTCATCGGCTATCCACTGCTCGGTTCTGTGCTCCGCAGCTGCTCGGTTCTGTGCGCCACATGTCGTTCTGTGCTCCACCACTTCCACAAGTCTTGAATATGTAAAGGATAACTGCTCTAGTTTTTTGCGAAGTAATTTTTTTGGCTGTAGAATGCATATCAAAAACTGAAAGCACCAACTACTATAAATGCTCAATAAAAAAAACAAATCACTGTCCTCTCAAGACACCTTAATCTCCCAACCACAAAAGCGCCAAGAGCAAATGCCATTGCAGGAAAGTTTGCTCACCCCGTTTCCTTAAACGAAACACAGGAGTCACAGCTCGGTCAGTAAGCTTTTCACAAGGACCCTACTTTAAGTGGGAAAAGCAACAACTCATTAACGTGACGACAGCACAACCGAGACGTGTCCACTGTGGCAGAGGATGAGGAAAATACAAAACCTCCTCTGCGGCTTCAAAGGCAAATCGTTTTCTTTGGGTGATGTTCCACAAACTAAACAACAATCATCACTCGCGGTTCGGTATTAAACAGTAAAACATACGATAAAGGGATTCATCTATCATTATCTACTTTGTAGAACCAACATCCGTTTCACCATCCCTCTAACTGATGTATTAATTTAAAGGTTGTCCTACGAGCTAAAAGGCTGAATGACTGGATAGAAAGCTGACTGACTGGATAAATGAGTGGCTGGTTGCCTGACTCCATGGCTGGATGGCTGAGTGACTGGATAACTAGAAAGTGCTGGCTGACTGGATAGAGCACTGCCTGACTGGATAGGCAGCTGACAGAATAGAGCACTGGCTGACTGGATAGATGGGTGGCTGACTGATAGATGGGTGGCTGACTGGAATAGGGTGCTGGCTGACTGGATAGGGTGCTGGCTGACTGGAAGGGTGCTGGCTAACTAGTTGAGTGGCTAGCTGGTTGCCTGACTCCATGCTGAATGGCTGAGTGACTGCATGGATGACTGGATAGATGGTGGCTGACTTTATAGGGTGCTGGCTGACTGGATAGGGTGCTGGCTGATGAGTTGATGGCTAGCTGGTTGCCTGACTCCATGGCTGAGAACTGCATGGATGACTGGATAGAGCACTGAGTGACTGGATAGGGGTTGACTGACTGGATAGAGCGCTGAGTGATTGGATAGGGGGTTGACTGACTGGATAGAGCATCTGAGTGACTGGATGGCTGAGTGACTGGATAACTAGAAAGTGCTGGCTGACTGGATAGAGCACTGCCTGACTAGATAGGCAGCTGACAGAATAGAGCACTGGCTGACTGGATAGATGGGCCGGCTGACTGGATAGGGTGCTGGCTGACTGGATAGGGGTGCTGGCTGACTGGATAGGGTGCTGGCTGACTAGTTGAGTGCGAGCTGGTTGCCTGACTCCATGGCTGAATGGCTGAGTGACTGCATGGATGACTGGATAGATGGGTTGGCTGGACTGTATAGGGTGCTGGCTGACTAGTTGAGTGGCTAGCTGGTTGCCTGACTCCATGGCTGAGTGACTGCATGGATGAGCTGGATAGAGCACTGAGTGACTGGATAGGGGGTTGACTGACTGGATAGAGCACTGATGGACTGGATAGGGGGTTGACTGACTGGAGAGCGCTGAGTGACTGGATAGAGCGCTGAGTGACTGGACGGGGTTGACTGACTGGATAGAGCGCTGAGTGACTGGATAGAGGGTTGACTGACTGGATAGAGCGCTGAGTGACTGGATCGTGGTTGACTGACTGGATAGAGCACTGAGTGACTGGATAGGGGGTGTGACTGACTGGATAGAGCACTGAGTGACTGGATAGGGGGTTGACTGACTGGATAGAGCACTGAGTGACTGGATAGGGGTTGACTGACTGGATAGAGCGCTGAGTGACTGGATAGGGGTTGACTGACTGGATAAAGCACTGAGTGACTGGATAGGGGGTTGACTGACTGGATAGAGCACTGAGTGACTGATAGGGGGTTGACGACTGGATAGAGCACTGAGTGACTGGATAGGGGTTGACTGACTGGATCGGGGGTTGACGACTGGATAGAGCGCTGAGTGACTGGATCGGGGGTTGACTGACTGGATAAAGCACTGACTGATGGTGGCTGACTGACGGTATGAGTGTTTGGCTCGCTGACTTGATGGCTAGTTACTGACTGAATGGGAACTGCCTGATGGACTTACTTCCTTACTCATTAAACAATCCACCTGTAAAAGTATCCCCACCGTGCCCGCTTCGTACCAGGTGCGCTGCAGTCGGCGCACGTGCTCGCCTCGGCCGTGCGTAACTTTCGCAGCATCGAGAGGCCGAATCCGGACTGGCAGGCTTCGGTGGACACCGGCTCTGGGGAACGACCTGCAGCGCAGTGAGCAAAAGTCTGCCAAGCGCCGCTGCTAAGCGTCAACAGAAAAATAATCTGACAAAAAGACAGAAAAAGAATCTGACAAAAAGACAAAAAACCAACCAGAGAAGAGTAATCAGCGAAGCCAAGAAGACGAAGGAAAACTCGGAGCGGCATGAAAACCAACCACGAGCACTTCCGGTGGTGGTGATGTCATCCTAACGGGACCTGTCAATCACAACAAACCACGCCCATTTTCAAGGGTAATGACTGTCCCCATTCCGTCCCTGTCAACGACGATGATACGCCTCTCAGTGAATCGCATTGCGTGAACGCCTGTCAATCACAATAAACCACGCCCCTTTCCTCGCTCATTGGATTACTGACGATGACGTCACAAACAATCTCGATTATGCAGAAATGACTCGCTGACTTCCCAAAATATAAAGTTAACAACCACCTACACCACGGCAAATGACTACAGAAGATATTGATCAAAGCTAGTTAAACCGAGAGACGAGTGTACATATCCTCTTTGTGATTCACGTGAATGATTTGCTCGAGATGACCCGTTGTTTGCAGATTTGCAGATGAATAACAGAGGACTCGTGAAAAGTTCAAGAAGACCGAGAGAAGTTACAAGTTCGGTCCAGTCAGCAGCTGCTGAACTTCCATCCAGAAGAATATGTAAAGTTCTAAATGTTAGAAATGAAGCCAAAGTGGCCACCTCTTACCAATAAGAAAAGGGACACTTCTTACACCCGAGACTTCTAGAGCATGTTAATTGTCAATGAAGGACCTTGTTACCATCCATAGTTTAGAATCATTTGAAACATATATCCAGTTTGGACTGACAAGATGGCCTGGAGGTATACATACTGACCTCTAAGTTGTCTAGCCTGGGTTCAAATCCTGACCCAGCTATAAACTGTCATCCCAATGTTGCACAGGCAGGGTTATTCAACGATGTATGTGCAGTCTCTCGGATGAACATTAAGCTGGACGTCCCGTGTGTCAGCATTTGTTGGTGAACGTTAAAGATCCCACGGTGTCCTTTGTGAAGAGGAGGTGCATTATCACTGGTACCCTGAGCAAATTCCTCCCCTAACTAGTTGAACATCAGGTCTGGCCAGCTGGTGTGTGAAGATTTGGGCCAAGATTCAAGATTCCTCTGGCTGAGCCCACAAGAAAGGTGGGATAATGGTGGAAGAAGAAGACGAAGAAGACAATGATTAAACATAAATCCAACTCAACCAAAAAGGCTGGCTGGGACAGAAGGACAAATTAATGTACCTTGATCAGGATATGTCCGTAAGACTACAAAATCTTCATCTGGCCTTGTTTGGGATATTAGAAACATGTTTCAGGAGACCTCCTTTGGAAGCATTGGCAAGTTGTCTCACCCTCCCTCGTGCTGTGGGCTACCCTGGGGAGGGGGAGGGGGTTACCCTGTGTACTATCAACACGTATGTAAAATTTGGTGGAGATTGGCCCTTCCCTGCAGATTATTTACAATGAATTTCAGATGTACATCCACACAAGTTAAATGATATTGAGGTCTTGGAATACTGTATGTACAAAGGATAGCTACAAGATGTGTCCCATCCCTGATGTCCCATCCCTCACTGATAAGGAAACACTTAAAATTAGATGCTCAAAAATATGACAATGAATTCGTGCCTTATCTACAGGGCAAGGGCAATGATTCCATAACCAGAGGGAGAACACATTGAAACCACTAAAGCTGATTGCCAATAAGAATGTATGCTGAGAATTATAAATTTGTGGAATAGCTTCCCAGTAGCTGTAGTAGGGGTAGATACGTAGTTCGAATAAAGACTGGCCCCGAATTGACACAATGCAGTTCAAGTTCCAGTGTAGAGCTTCCACCCCCTGGGCATGCACACTTTGGGGAAAATGTCCCGCTCCATCAGGATCTGGGCATGGAGGACTGAACAGATCTGTGTCCAAAAGGATACCGAACATCAACTTTAAAATAAATAAAAAACAACCAATTTTTGTGCGACCACAACCGGCAATATGAAACGTGTTGTGTGTATGGGACCGCTCAGAACCAATGAGGCTCAGTTCGGTGGGCTGAGGATGACCAAGGTGATCAAACTACAAACAAACATGTTGTCACTTTCAATGATGTGGGTTAATCAAGTGCAAATACCTTTCAAAACAAGAGAGTTCATGGAACACCTATTTTTCGTGGCAGTCTTAGAAACAAGAACATGAGTGGGGTTTGCGAGCGGCAAATTTGATTGGTCGTGATGACGTAAATGCCGCAATATTTTGTCCGAGTACTGCGAAACGGAAAGGTTTTGAAAGTGCCAAAAAAGGTGATTAGTATTCTACATTGTTCAAGTGTATAATTTAATTTAAATAAAATAAAGATTTTAAGGGTTGTAGGAAAAAAAAAATTTTACACACAAGTTTACCGCCGATGATGCGACATCTTTTCCACCACCACCTTATTTAACAAGTCACAATAGTTCTTCGTACCTGTTGTATGTGTCCTTTATGACGTCATTAAAAAAACAGTAAGTTTCCTGTTTGGAATGATTTTCTATTTTGTTTGAATGCCACACAGGTAGACGAAGTAAAATAATTATCTCACTCCTCTGTGTGCATGCGCGATCGGGACAAATTCACAGCCAAAGTACTACTAAACTACAGGTTCGTTTTCTGATTCGTGTTCCAATTTGTGTTGAAAATATAACATCAAATTAAAATCAAGTTCTTCCTCAATCACAAACTGATGGTTGTGGACAGACAGACAAACAGACGTGAACCAATTGCTTAATCCCACTTTTCACTTCACGTGTGTGGAATGGGGGGGGGGTGAGATGGCTAGGGAGTCCATAGAACACTTTACCCGACAGTCTGAAGAAAAAGGACATAGTAAGGGTTACTCCTTCCCTTTTTAAGCCAACATGTGTGGAGCTTCTGGCAGCCTGATTGGCAGCCCTCCTCTCCTCCTCCTCCTCTTCAGTGCTCTCCTCCTTTTCCTGGTGGCTGACTCCAAAAGATGCTTGACTGCTTGGGCCTGGGCATCTCACCATCTGCTCTCCTTTAAATTACCTGCTTTGCTTTTCCGTGCACGATCTATATTAGTTTTGTTCATGAACTTTGAATAGCAGGCGTGAAGCCGATGGGTCAAAACGGAACGTTGCTCTGCTGAGATGCGTTCATTTTGTCGCCATCAAGGTTTATCCATGCATTTGCGCAGCCACAAACCTTATGTCGACCCTTCTCGGAGAAACTGATGATTTTCGAACTATCTTTTGGAAAAAAAGATGCACTAATGACGAAACAGACATCTTTTTTTTGGCAAAGTGAGCTCATCGCTGGGCACCGCCATTTGCATGAATGTCGATGTTCTTCCACCGGGAGAGCGCGAGCAGCAAATTTGATTGGTCGAGATGGCGTACAATATTGCCAACTTCAGAGCCAAACTCGTGCTGTGAAAACTGAATGTTTTTGGAAGTGCCAACAAGCCGATTCGTGTTCTAAAGTGTTAATTTAACTGGAATAAAATAAAAGTTTTAAACTCTGCAGAAAAGAAAACCCAAACAATTGAACCGGAAGTTTACCGCATTTTTGGGATACACCAATACACCGTTTTAGGATGCACCGTCCTTTACACCACCTGATTTAACACGTTTAATTAGTTGTCCGTGCCTGTTGTTTGTGTCATTTATGAAGTCCTTAAAACAGGAAGCTTCCTGTTTGGAAATATTACCTTCACCACCGAAGGTGGATGGAGGTTATGTTTTCACCCCTGTCCATCTATCTGTCCGTTTGTTTGTTTGTTTGTGAACAGGACATTTCAGAAGTTGTGGATGGATTCGGACAAAACTTGGTGGGCAGGTTGGGTGTTTAGCAAGGAAGAAGTTGTGAGATTTTGGTGAAGATCCGAATCCGGATCCGCATCCGATAATTTTTTAAGTGATTCTTCACCATTGAGAGATCGGGATAAAACAATATGTAACGCGATATCTCAAAAAGTTATGATCGGATTCGGACGAAACCTGGTGGATGAGTTGGTTCGGTGACAAGAACAAGCCGATTAGATTTTAGTTCAGGTCCGAATCCAGATCTGGCCTATCAGTGGGATACAAAACGTAAACGAATCCGCTTGGCGGAGGCGTACGCTCCACCGAGTGCCCTTCTAGTTTTCAATTTTATTTTGACATGGACAGACAGACTGAAACAATCGCTTTGCCCCCATTATGTGCACGTGCGCGGGATACCGAGACGGAGTACAATTTTGTAAAGTTCGGAGCGAAAGTACTGCTAAAGTTCAGGTTTTTGGAAGTTATTCGTGTTCGACAGGGGCGGTCACAATGTCTTGTCACCGCTTGTAAAAACTGACATTCCCTTTTATGATGTCAGCTGACAACACTGATTTTGGGTTCTACAAGCTATAGCACCTACATTTACAGTACTCTTTTGCTTTATTACACATTTTACATCACATGACGTACAACACTAAAGTGTCCAGTGGATCCGTTCCACCATCATTGTCGTAACAGAGACGTTCGTGAACCCAGACAATGGCAACAATCCGTTGTTCAATGGTGTTATTGCTTGTATCATTCCATCCATGGTTATGTTCACTCAATCTGACAAAAGGGAAAAAGGAAACGAATGAACACTTTGCACACAATGGCAAAGTCACAATTTTTACAAAGGGTGACAAGACATCGTGGCCATCTTGTACAATGTTCAACATATATAATTCGATTTAAATGAAGTAATTCCTTGATCATAGACAGACAGACAGACTGACTCAAACAACCACCCATCCATTGGGACCATACTCTGTGCAGAGCATTGGTGCTGCCAAAGCAGTCTCCTTGGCTATTGGGTACAATCATGAACGGGTCGCCACTCCAGCACAGGATCCCAGCAAGCTGGAAGGATGCCTACCTCGGAAGGATGACAGACTGAGTCAACCCCACCTGGTATTAATTAAACATCCAAACAGGATTTGAACTCAGGACCCTAGGATCCCAAGCTCACCACCCAAATCATTAAACCAACACGAAGCACACGAAAGCAACCACTTTACCCTGATTTGTGCATGTGCGCACTGGAGGG
>CM068967.1:56938421-56949314 GCA_035128595.1 Eptatretus atami
CACGATCCGAGAATGTTATGACCTAAGGCTAGTCCCCTCTTCGGTGCAGATGAAAAGCTGTTTATACTTTTGGGACACGGGTTGGCCATAATATATATAGGTTTATATAGTATATTATGATAGTGTGTATATATTTATATGTGTGCACAAGCAGGGTGTGCTTAGCTACATGTGGGTAAGGCACGGAGCGACCATGCTGTTCCCCATTGTCTCAGGTCGCTACATGGGTCTACATTTTATTTTCGGGCCTTTATTTTAATTTTTCATTTATTTGATTATTTTCATTTATGGATTGCTCTCTCTGCCTAAGATTCTGTGAGTATTATTTATTTCTGGTGTGACTGCCTATCTGGAATGGTCCATTCGGCAGCACAAATTTATAGCTTTTCCTAACGTCAACCCCGGACTGACAAGCGTTTATCCGGAGAAGGTATACGATTTTAATGATCAGTCAGGTGGTTTCGAAAGAGCTTTCTATACGATTAGCCGAGCAAATACTACCCCTCGCTTTTCTGAAGGAATACTAAGGGGAGAAGGAGAAAAAGGAGGTGAAGAGGGAGAAGAGGGGTGGGGAGAGAGAGAGAGAGAGAGAGAGAGAGAGAGAGAGAGAGAGAGAGAGAGAGAGAGAGAGAGAGAGAAGAGAGAGAGAGAGAGAGAGCAGAAGAGAGGAGAGAGAGAGAAAAGAGAGAGAGAGCAGAAAGAGAGAGAGAGAGAGAGAGAGAGAGAGAGAGAGAGAGAGGAGAGAGAGAGAGAGAGAGAGAGCGAGAAAGAGAGAGAGAGAGGCAGAAAGAGAGGAAGAGGAGGAGGGAAGCGAGGAGAATTGGGGGATTGAGGAGGGTTGGGGGGAAGGAAGACAGTGTGAGGTGAGAGCAAGGAAGGCAGACTGTGAAGTGGAGCGTTAATTACCACCATAGACGCGTCAGGAGACGAACACCGCCTGGACGCGTCCGGAGCCAAGCTGGCCGGGACAAACACCGCTTGGAACAGTCCGGAGACAAACTCCCATCCAGACACATCTGGAGACAATCCCGGACAAGTCATAAACACCTTCCGGACAACGGTCCGGGACAAGCACCATCCAGACATAACCACCTCCAGATTATGTCCAGGGACAGAGACAGAGACAGAGACAGAGACAGAGACAGAGAGAGAGAGAGAGAGAGAGAGAGAGAGAGAGAGAGAGAGGAGAGAGAGGAGAGAGAGAGGTGTGGGAAGAGGGTGCTGGCACTGTATTGGAGAGGGTGACCAAGATGGGATGGGGAGAGGAGAGAGAGAAGCGAGAGAGAGAGAGAGAGAGAGAAGAAGAGAGAAGAGAGAGAGAAGGAGAGAGAGGCTTTATGAACAACGCCGTGCACGCACACACACGCACGCACAGCACCACACACACACACACACACACACACACACAACACCACACACTTGGCTGATACTCTGCCACACCCCCAAAACCATGAGTAGCTTTTACTGAAAAACAATGCTACATTATATCGACATTTCAGGATATGTTCATGAACATTAACCTTTATAAACAATGGTGTGTGACGGATGGAAAAAAAATTGGCTGGTAATTTATAAAACACGTTAATAACAGCAATACGGCTCGGAAATCGGGTGATATTTCAACAACTCGCTCAGGGTGATGAAGCATGAACAACTCACTCAGGAGATGGAGCATGAACAACTCACTCAGGACGTGGAGCACGAACCAGTCACTCTCACGGTGACGGAGCACAAACCACTCCGCTCAGGGTGAGGAGCATGAACCATTCGCTCAGGTGATGGGCACGAACCACTCAGCTCAGGTGACGGAGCACGAACCCCTCGCTCAGGGTGAGAGCATGAACCATTCGCTCAGGGTGAGGGAGCACGAACCACTCGCTCAGTGTGACGGAGCACAAACCCCTCGCTCAGGGTGACGGAGCATGAACCACTCGCTCAGGGTGACGGAGCACGAACCATTCGCTCAGGGTGACGGCGCACGAACCCCTCGCTCAGGGTGACGGGCACAAACCCTCGCTCAGGGTGATATGGAGCACGAACCCCTCGCTCAGTGTGAGCGGAGCACGAACCCCTCGCTCAGGGTGACGGAAGCACGAATCCTTGCTCAGAGTGAGGAGCACGACCCCTCGCTCAGGGGTGACGGGAGCATGAACCACTCAATCTGATTGTTGTGGCATGGAAAAAGCGTCCGCAGAGAGTGAACTATTTGTTTCAAAATGACGTAGCGCAGTACTGCTGGTCGACTGTAAGCATTCGCAAGTGGCTTTAAGCACTCATGCAAGCAATCCAATGAAGTAGTTGATAAAGAATGATGGCCCAGGCTGTCGCTGCATATCATATAGGATCCCTTCAACTTTAAAGCGGCCTTCACTGGCACACAGCAGTTAATGAAAATAAATGAATTCGTTCAAATAATGACTTTATCACAAAAGAGTTGCAACTTAATGCAGACAACGCTGAGACATCGCAAAGTTAAATCGCCGTGAAATAAACATTGCAGAGAATCCGCCGTCTGACTGCTCATCATGCTGTGCGAACGTGTCACGTGGTACATCAGTTTCGGGGTCCGTGCAAACCTTATAACTTTTCTTTTTAAAATGTCCGTTTTTCACCAGATTTTGCTTCATTCCTGTAGAGCACCTTGCAGAAACCTCCAAAATATGGACCAGATCTGGCCAGATGCTGTGGATGGGCAGTCCCTCTGGGGGACAGGGCGGGGAGTCGAGCAGTGAATGCATTAAATAATTCCTAGACAGCTCAATGAAGCTCATAAATTTTGGTACGTTCCAAAATTTTTTGTTCACTCAATATAATTCTCACAATAGAAAAAGGTAGTTTTAATGCTTTGGATTTTCACATTTTCTTTTGTATCTATGGAGGAGGAGGAACATAGCCTTGCTTGCCTTAAAAATAAATTTGTATATCAGCTTACTTATAAACTCGTTTTAATTTATTTAAATTTTCAGATTTATCTCCAGATTTTGGCGCTTATGTAATCCGAACGATATCCGATCCTCAAAACAGAATAATATTTCGATGATAATACTTTAAACGGTCCGTGAGAGTACATTGTGGAAAATCGTATCATATAATGCATGAAATCGCTCCAAGCTCCTAATTTGAAAACTATATACTTACTAAAGTGATGTACCCAGTGATTCATAGCTATGATGAACAGGCATTCGATAATATGAGTGAGGAAAGTGAAAAAAAACACTTTATGTTAAGAAACCATTGCGGCCGTTCCACGTCAAGGCATGGTTTGAGCAGGCGAAAAACATGGCGGCTTCAAGACCGCAGCGAGGTTACCAAGGAAGACCCCGTAAGACCCCAGAGAGCGAGGTGGCCGAGGATCGCCTGATGAAGTATATAATTAAATAGGCCATTAATATCTTCTAAAGGGGTGTTTTAATTAACCCAAACACCAATTGTCAGTCCTTGCACTTCCTTGGAGTTTTTCTAGTATGCATGCAAAGTTTCAGGCTTGCTAGGTTTTCATAGTTTTTGCAGATATGGAGGAGACACACTGCACACACACACACACACACACACACACACCACACACACACACACAACACACACACACACACACACACAACAACATTGGCATTTGCTAGAATAGATATATATCAATAAAGGCAGAAGTGTCTGTCCGTCCATCTGACCCCAAAAGACTGTGTCTGTTCGTGGTGGCATTCTCACCAAATTCCAAAGTAAATGTGTACCGTGTGCGCGACCTGTTCGTGGTGGCAGAGGGTATTACAATTTCCTGTTTTAACCTGGCAACGCTGAGGTTAAAGCACTCTTCACACAGGTAAATTTGTCCTCATTCTCTTCTCCCCACCTCTTTTAAACGGAGGAGGCCTGTCAAAGCCTGTCATCATATTTGAAACATTTCTATGGGAAGGGACATCAGGATGAAAGGAAAGGGGGGGGGGCGAGGGAGCTTGACGTAAGGATGGGGATGGGAGGGGGGAGGGTTAAACACCATATGCATGGGTAAATTGGTTTTCCTTTCCTTCTCCTCACCCAATGGAGGGCCTGTCAAGTGGGAAAATAATAGCCAGAGGTAACCGGGGACATCGTGTGAGGAAAACATTTCTAGCAGCAATGGACGTGTGGTCAGGGTGAGGGGGTTTGGAGAGGAGGTGTAAGTTATAAACTTCAAACTCAGGCATAGATACAACCTTGTGAGGGAAGTCACATGGGTTATGTGTCCGCGGCCTCATAGGCTGTTTTGAATCCACAAAGTGACGCCGCCAAAGTGACCAGTACAGCCAATTTTTTTGCAAATAGGACAACTATTGAACCGTCAGCGAAGTGACGGGTAGGCCCTGCTATGATAAGACTACAGTATATATATATTAAAACACTTCAAGATAATCTTGAAAGATTACAATTACAAACAAATGCTTGCACGTGGAACAACTGCCTAAATGTGCCATCAGATGGATGGTATTTCGTTTCACCCTTTGAAGAGTTAAGGAACTAACGGTATCTATCTAGCAAATTGAACAGGGATTCAGTTGCATCATTTCAGAGGAATGCCAGTGGATGAAAGCAGGGCTTATAATCATACCACGGCACCGACACGCATTGGCTTACTCTCTTCAAAGGCGTACCGTGGATCTTTAATGCTCACAGTTTAATGCTATCAGGTAAGACAACTGGCTTAACATCCCTCTGAAGCTTAACGTCCCTCACAATACTTACTTGTAATGCTCTACCTGCAAAAGCACTACAACAACAGTTTAGAGTTGGATTGGGAATTGATCAGACTAGATTGTTTAGCCAAGACACTCCCTCTGAACAGTACAAGTAGTGCAATAGCCCTTCCTAAGAAGGGAAAACATTGCCTACCAGAACAAAATGAATACTCTCAAATAATTTAACGGAAACAAGTTCATGATATATGACTGGCAAGATAGCCTAGACTAGAGGTGCGCAGCACCCGCTTCTAAGCCGTCTAAGTTGGGTTTGATACCGACATTAAACTGTCCCTCGGATGGACGTTAAACTGGGCGTCCCATCTGCCGGCATTAGTTGGTGGATGTTAAAATTTCCCTCAGTGTCTTCACAAAGAGTAGGTGTTATCGCGGTACCCTGAACAAATTACCAAATTCCTGCCCTAACCACTTCGGGGAGAGGGATGGCAAACCACCCAGTAGGACCTTTGCCAAGAAGCTGCTTCAGCAGAACCAATGCTCTCTGTAACACAGAGTACGGTACATCAGTCAGTCGTTGCTGACTAACAATGGAAATGTTACACATAAAAAGAATACAAAGACAACTGCAATTTGGTACTTGTTCCATGAACAGCATGTGATTGCCTCAATTTGAGTAGGCACAAAATCATAAGTTTGTGAATCCCTGGTGCAGATTTTGCTGAACTTTGATGAAGACTCCAGTTCAGAATGGTCTGTTATGGGATATGCAGACATGTTCATCACAGGTGTCGAACAAAGAGTTTCAAGATGTTCTCTGGGCTCTCATCTAGAAATTTGGTGGAAGAAGGTGAACGACCACGGATCTTCTGAGCCTTTGGTCCCATTTTTGGCAGAAAATGAAAATTAAACAAACCTTGAGTTGGTTGTGTTTTTGCGTTCCACTCCACTATGATCCTCACAAATTTGGTGATTATAGATTCTTCTGGGTTGTGTGACAGGATGATGCAGAGGTAGCAGGAGAACTTACTTTTGAGCTTGTTACAGTCTGCATTTGAGTCCTGACCTGTTCTATGAAACTGTATATGTGCTGGATGGTTGGACATTAAGCTTTGGTTTTTATCTGCCAGCATGAAGTTGGTGGACGAAGAATAGGCAGGTTATCACCAAGACCTGAAAAATCTAAACTTGCTGCCAAACTGCGGGTAGGCAATTGGTCTTGTCTTTTCGGATATTCCTTGACAGCAGGTTGCGCTGCTTGCAGATCAGTGTCATTGCTGTGTGTCTTGCAAGCTCCTGCAATCTTAAGAGAGTTGTTACTGTGTGGCTTGCAGCTCCTGCATCTCAGCTCTTGCTCTGTGGCTCTGTAAACAGACTCCCTCGTGGTCACATGATACTTGTGACCGGCCACCTTCAGCTATGAAGGATATTGTCTTCAAACCTTCAAAGGAGCACCTTCAGCAAACAGGATATTGTCTTTATGAAAGGTTTTCTATTAATTAATGCAGTTTAAATGTCAGAAGGTACTGTTATGTTTGAGTGCATTAAGTACCCCCCTCCCTCCCTTCACCCTCGGTACGTGAGGTGTACCCCACTCCACATCTCGATCAGCTATGAATAATGAGAGCCATGGACAATCCATATCGTGGAGAGCTTGGAAGATCATAGGCAACACTTTTCAGATTAAAGGCAATGTACATATATGCCTTGTCCACGGCACTGTATGTTACGCTTGGGTATAGACAGTGAAGAGACATGACACCAGTTACCTGCGGTTACCTGGTTACAAAACTTGGTTTCTCTTGGGGATGCACACTGTGATGGCATGAATATTTGACAGGGCGTTACGGCTAAAGGCCATGGCGTAATAGGCTCAGATTCCCAACCTTAATTTGCGTCGATAAAAATGTGGACCAAGGGGAAGGGGGAATAGGAGAAAGGGGAGGGGAGGAGAGGTGGTAGTAGACTGTAGAGTGAGACTGGAGGTTGAAGTAACCTTTTTTTCTCTACTGCCTGTCCTGTACAGTTCCTAAAAAAGTGATTGTCAATTCTCACCAGCTGGTTGTGCTACATGTCTATCTACCCCATCCTCATCCCTCAAGAGGGGGCAATTTGGCTGCCATTACAAAGCCACGACATCGTGATGGGCTTCCACTCCCATTGCACGGGCAGGAACTGTCTCCATTATGTTTGTACGTGCCTATAGATATCCTTGTTGGCGTGGCGACCCATCCAGGATTGTGGCCAATAGCCAAGGAGACTGCTTTAAGCAGTACCAATGCTCTGCACAGAGTATGGTCCCAATCTCCTCCTCTCCGATAGAATGATCATGTATATGTTATTAAAAAATGTACAGTGCATATATATATATAATATATATATATATATATATAATATATATATATATATATATATAATATATATATATATATGTAGTGCAGTACTGTGATTGGTGTTGCGCTTGGATGTGGTGAGCTTTGTGATCCTAGGTCCTGAGTTCAATCCTGCTCAGCTGTTGAAATTAATACCAGGTGGGGTTAACTTGTCCTGTCATTCCTTCTGAGGTTGGCAAAATGAGTGCCAGATGCTGGTTTGGTATACTGTGTCGGAGTGGCGACCCATCCAGGATTGTGCCCAATAGCCAAGGAGACTGCTTAAGGCAGCAGCAACGCTCTGCACAGAGTCTGGTCCCAATCTCCCCCTCTCCCTCATCCTATAGAAAGTGTGCACCTACTTTCAAACTTTCACCTTTTGTTGTCTTATGCCTGGAATTAAATTGCTTTTTCCACCAGACTTTTTCCACCTTTATTTACACATAATCCACAACTTCCAAGTGAAAACCAAATTCCAAACTTTCAGAAATTAATTAAAAATACAAAACTAGAATATTCTTTGTTGGATAAAGTATCACCCCCTGAGTTAATGCAGGTGGGCACCTTTGACAGCAAGTACACCTGTGATTCTGTTGGGATAGATCTCTACCAACTTGGCACACCTCTTGATGGGCATATTTGACCATTCTTCTGTACAAAACTATTCAAGCTCAGTTAAGTTTCGTGGGGAGCGTGATGGACAACAAATCTTCAAGTCATGCCACAGATTTTCGATGAGATTAGGTCGGGGCTCTGACTGGGCCACTCAAGGACATTTATATCTTTTTGTTCCTTAGCCACTCCATGTAGCTTTTTTGGCCGTGTGCTTCGGGTCGTTGTCAGCTGAAAGGTGAATTTCCGTCCCAATTTCAGCTTTCCTTGCGAGGGCAGTAGTTTTCTCTCGGATTTTTCTGTGTTTTGCTCCATCCATTTCCCTTCTATCCTGACAAGTGCCCCAGTCCCTGCTGATGAGAAACATCCCAAAAATATGATGCCTGCCCATACCATGGTTCACAGTAGGGATGGTGTTATTTGGGTGATGTGCTGTGTTGGGTTTGAGGAAATATCATGTTTTATAAGAAAAAAATTTTGTCAAAAAATTCCATCTTGGTTTCATCAGGCAACAAAAGTTTTTGCCACATGGCTTCAGAATCTCGAGAGTGTTTTTTTTTTTTTGCATCCCTAAAATGGGACTCCAAGGTGGTCTTTTTTGAGTAATGGCTTCATTCTTGCCACCCGACCGTACAGGCCAGACTTGTGGAATGCTTGGGATTTGTTGTCACATGCACACAGTGACCAGAGTTTGCCATAAGGACAAGTAGCTCTTTTCAATGTTGCCATTGGCCTTTTGGTGGCCTCTCTCTGATCAGTCTCCTCCTGCTTGGTCATCCAGTTTGGAGGGACAGCTGATCTAGGCAGGGTCTTGGTGGTACCACACACCTTCCACTTCTTAATGATTGTCTTGATTGTGCTCCAAGGGATGTTCAAGGCCTTTGAAATATATTTATACCTTCCCTGATCTGTGCCTTTCCAACACTTTATCCCGGAGGTATTTGAAAGCTTATTGGGCTCATAGTTGAGTCTTTGCTGTGAAATGCACTACCCCAGCAGAGGAACCCATGGGACAGTTGATTTTATTTTGAAATCTCTAAATCATTCAATTTACACAGGTTGAGGCCAATTACTTGGTGTATGATTTTGAAGGTGATTGGTTCCACCTGAGCTAATTTACAATTGCTATTATGAGGGTGGTGGACACTTATCCAACCAAGATATTCGAGTTTTGTATTTTTAATTAATTTTCTGAAATTTTGGAATTGTTTTTTATTGGAAGTTGTGGGTTTCGATGTGTAATAAAGGTGGAAAAAGTCCGATTTAATGCAATTTAATTCCAGGCTATAAGGCAACAAAAGGTGAAATATTTGAAAGGGGGTGTAGGCTTTCAATAGGCACTGTGTATATTCTTGATGTACCGTGCTCGGTTACAGAGCATCGGTGCTCCAATTTTCTTAGCAAGGGTTATACTAGGTGGTTTGGTTATCTATTATCACGTAGTATTTTTATTTTATTATTATTTTATTTTACAAATGTCAAGGCTCATATAAGAGCTAACACAACAGAACGTATAATAAGGGGAGCAGGAGAAAGAGGGACAGGAGAGGGAAGCACAGTGGGGAACAGACACATGAGGAGAACGTCCGCCTTTGGAATAAACTCCCTCACTCTATTCATTCCATTCTTCCCTCCAGGCCTTCAAAACAGCTGTTCACCACCACCTCTTATCATCCCCCATCCAAATCCTCGATCTTTTCTACTCCCGATAATCCACCAGCCCACCTCCTTCAAATTCCTGCTTTCCTTCCTGAAAGCCCTGTAATGTCCATCTTCTATTCCCCATGTTCCCCGTCCCATCCCTCTCCCTTCCACAGATCTCCAAATGTCTCTGTTCCCCACTTTTTGTCCTTCCCACTCCCTCCCCTCCTGTCTCATGCCCCCTTGATGTGCGTTGTGTGTTACCTCTCATACGAGCCTCGACAAAGGTATACAAAAAAAAAAAATCTGTGGAAGGAAGAGGGATGGAGCGGGGTAAACAAGATGGACCAGTACAGGGACTTTTCAGGAAGGAAAGCAGGAATAAGAAGGAGTGGTTTTGGGTGGACTAACGGGTGAAGAAAAGATCATGGTTTTAGATTTTTTTTTTATTTGTATGCAATGTCGAGGCTCGTGTGAGAGCTAACACAGAGCGTACAACAAGGGAAGCAGGAGGTAAGAGGGTTGGGAGAAGAAGGACAAAACAGTGGGGAACAAAGACATTGGGAGATCTCTGGAAGGGAGAGGGATGGGGGTGGGAACACAGGGTAAACAAGATGGACACACAGGGAGTTTCAGGTCCTGACAGACAGGGAATTTGAAGGAGGTGGGTTTGGGTGGATTAACAAGGATAAAAAGATCATGGTTTTGGAAGATAAGAGGCGGTGGTGAACAGCTGTTTTGAAGATTTGAGGGAAGAGTGGGATTGAAGAGAGTGTGGGAGTTTGTTCCAGAGACAGGGAAAAAGAGTAAAGGTGAGCAATAATTCTCGATTTTGACAGTTTCACCAGAAGGGGGTTACTTGTGGAATATAGACGGTGCCGGGGAGGGGGGGGGGGGTACAGATCAACAAGCAGGTGAGGGCAAGGCCGGAGAGTGGATGGCAGAAGACAGAAAAACACTGACATGCCTGCATTGAGTGAGGACAGACCGACAGCTTCATCGCAGGAGATAAATGCCTACAATGACTATGCCTTGGTTCTAGAGTGAGCGAGAAAGGTGAGAGGTGGGAGCAACAGCCCAAAAGGGAGAGCAGTGCTCCATCAGGCTGAGGATGAGAGCTTTGTATGTGGTCAACACTCAGAGGGCCGAGGAAGGACTTTGCATGACTGAGGATGCCCAGTCAGTGACTGGCTTTGGAGGCCAGCTTGGAAATGTGGCTTTCCCAGGAAAGATCATGGCAGAGAGTGAGACTCAGAAGCTTGAAATGAAAGGACTTCTTCCAGAGGATTATTGAGAAAGTAGATCGGGGGGGGTTCCAGACGGTCCTTTCAGAGAGACATAGTGAGAGTGTGAGATTTGTCAGGATTGAAAGACATGAAAGAACAGAGTCGGAAAGATCATTGATGAAAAGAGAAAAAGCACAGGGCCCAGAAAACTGCCTTGAGGAACTTCAGC
Organism: Eptatretus atami; assembly: GCA_035128595.1. Taxonomy (NCBI): domain Eukaryota; kingdom Metazoa; phylum Chordata; class Myxini; order Myxiniformes; family Myxinidae; genus Eptatretus; species Eptatretus atami. The sequence goes on from CM068967.1 coordinate 56,949,166, forward strand.
CTGGACAGGAAGAGGGATGAGAGAATTCCATTAAGGGCCACATGTTCACTGTGACAGTGGAGGAAGTCTGCAAGCCATGAGTGGAGATGGCGATGGATACCATAAGAAGAAAGTTTGGTGAGCAGGGCAGGGAGCCAGACCGTATCGTA
>CM068967.1:56982807-56996435 GCA_035128595.1 Eptatretus atami
ATCTTGGAAATATGGTCTGCCCAAGAAAGATCATGGTTGATGGTAAAATTCAATAGTTTGAGTGACTTAATCTTTTATCGTGGTTTGTTTCGGAAGTAGGTAGGAGGCTATGCCAGATGGTCCTTTCTTGGAGACAGGGTGAGTGTGTGGGATTTGGCGGGGTTGAAAGACGTATTCCAAGTGTTGGACCAGCTCCTAATTCTATCCAGGTCTGCAGAAAGTGAAGAGGCTGCTGCCTTCCTGCCTGAAGAATGAGAGGGTGGAATCATCAACAAAGAGATGGACAGTATTTTTCAGGGAACCAGAAAGATCATTGATGAAAATGAGGAACAAGGCTGGGCTCAATACACTGCCTTGGGGAACTACAGTTCACTCACTTGGCGAGCAGTATGTCACTCATTGATTTTTCGGCTGGCTGAACATGTCTACATACCAACTTACCAAACAAAGTATTTTACAGATTCTTCTTATTGTTGTTGTTAGAAAAGTACAGATTTAGACATTGAAACCATCCAAGCCAGTTTTAATTTTTTTTTGAGTACCTACTCAATCATTGCTTGCCATATATCGGTGGGGTTTCATTCCTGTACCAGTAGGGGACACTGAATCTTCAAGAATGCTATTATATGTGAAACGAATGGGAAGTCACTTGTGAAATTCTTCAGGTATTTTATGTCTGTAAAGCCAGTGTACTCGAAGTAAAATATGCTATGCATATGTTAAGCATAACTGTCTATTTCCAAATTTATAATTTTCTTGCAAAACCTACATTCCAGTCATTTTTGGCTGTCTTCATGCACCTGCAAACCCCAGGATTACATTATGTGTTCACGGAATTAACTTGAAGCATTGAGTTCTGAGCAACTATAGCGGCATGGTGGTTAGTAGACATAGAGGATGTTTAGGTGAGTAAGGTCAAACAGGACTGATAAGAAGGAAAAGGGGAAAGAGAAAAGGGAATGGTCACATTTCTGCTGTTGGAATCATTATATGGAGCAGTCGCACCATACTGGAATGATAAATGAACACCTTGGTATAACAAATAGGAAAAAGAAAATAAATGTAATGATTGGTCAAAACAGTGCAGGAATAAGCAATTCCTACATCACTAATCCATTGCAAAATCAATTAATCCTGCTCTATCAAAGCTGCAGCCTGCATGGAGTTTCCGTTTTGTTACGTCCGCCACCGAAGGTAGACAGAGGTTATGTTTTCACCCCTGTCTATCTTTCATGACTCATTTCATTTCTTCCCATTATAAAGTTCTCCATCACCTCCTATATGGACTGTAAATCCACATTGGTCATCTTCCTAATCACTTGTCAAAGATGGACTAAACAATACCATTGGAAAAACTGAGAACACTCTCTATACACGCTTTAATAACCCACAGTCAGAGATTACAAATATTCACACCAATCAGGGAAAATCTCAACCTTTCACGTTACATTTTAATCTCCAAGATCACTCTCAATGGACGATATTAAAATCTCTGCCATCGAATCAATTGCAAATCAATCACACACCACGATTCTGAGACGCGAGTCTTTTTGGATAAACAAACTTCAGACAAAGTCCCCTGAGTGCCAGATGATATAAATGTTGACGATTAATGCATGTTCCAACTCATTCATTCTAGAGTACATCAACTCATTCACTTAACTTTTTTAGAATAATATCCTTTTCATCACTCATATTGATAACGGTTAAGATGACTGGCATTAAGATTGTCGGGGTCTGGAGTTGGAGCCCCTGTCGTGCCGTTAAAATAACACCAGATGGGTGGACTCCGCCTGTCATCCTTTTGATATTGAAAAGGAGAAGGGATAGGGAAAGGAGTAACTGTACAAGGCAGATTGAGTTCGGGTTTTTTTTCTGTTGTTTTTTGTTTTTTTGAGTGAATAAGAGTTTTTGTTGATTTTTTTTGAGCGAGGAGGGGAAAATGATTTAAATGAGTCATCAGAAGAAACAATACCAGGGAGAAAAGGAGCGAAATCGAAGCACGACGTGCGCTCAAAAGGGGAGTAGGGTTACAGGAGTGTCAGATGGTGAAAAAAACATTTCAATGACTATGTTTAAATCTGAGTAACGGACACAAATCTGGAAACGATAAATTTTGAATCGCATGTTATTCACATATACCATGAAATATGTTACACCTACTGCCAAAATCCAGATGGTACAACCTGCTTCATGATGTCCCTTTTGAAAGGACTGTGTGCTCCAAGATGCATGCCCGGCTCTGCCTGCACTGCACCAAAATTGCAGTTTTACCCCCATTCAACTCCAAAGAGAAAAAATAAATCTGGAACCAAACAGCTAGCTGAGAGCTGAGCGCACTGCCTGCTGATCTATTCTGCCGTTCCTCCGCTTGCAGCGCACGGCTTTCCGAAGAGATATCCGATTCAAGAACGAACACGACAACTCTGCATGCTTCGCTTATGGAATATGATGGGTTTGCGCACGTTCACACGGATAAGTCATATATAGTTCGAGAATCACTTATCATTTCTATTCCTCCCTCAGTTACCTTTCTGCTCTGAAATGGACAGGTGCAGCTCATTCCACAATTGGGAATAGCTCTGGGTTAAGCATCTTTGAATACAGCCGGTATTTCTGTTTCTAATGACCATGCTGCAAATGCCACTGAGTTAATCACTGCTTCAGGCTGGGCTTTGCTGCAGAAATAGAACATTCCCAATTTAGGTTTATAATGTGGTCATTTTTCTTACACCAATAGGACCTCAAAGCTCTCTCGCCTGGCGAGTCCCTGATTAAGCACTCACGGGGCAATATACCCACACGGAATACTCATGGAGCAGTGCTTCATGCAAGCTTGGTTTGAATACCACGAATGTAATATATGATAGCACACAGAGAGGGAAAGATGTGTTTTGAATATGAAGGGGAGAAAAAAAAACACAAATATTTTGTCATCCATAAATAGCCAGATGCTCTCTCATGGCCCTATTATTGTCGGCTATCTGGGCAGATCGGTTAAGTGCCATTAGCAAGCATCTGCTGGGCTTTGCAAGTCCATTATTACATGCAGTGAGCTTGGAAAACACTGGTCTGAGAGCATGGTAATAGAGCATGGTGAGCTTACGGTGTGGTGTGTCCTACCACTGCCACGTGATGTGGTCGGTTGGAAATTTTGGCTGTTTGTCGATGAACGGCTTCAGTCAAAATGCTTCTCTCTAAATGTGTCCGTTAAGCTTTATTTCAAAAGAATTACCTCCAAAAAAACGAAATTTCTTTTAATTCTGCAGCCTGGTCAAAGTGGCCCATACACCATTTACTGGGATGAAACAGCTGACAGCTCACTATATGCCAGTGCTTCAGCAAAATGCCAATATATGGTAGGATATTAACGGCCTACTATATAAATGAGTAGATCAGCTTGAATGTTTTTGTTTGGCATTTATAGTGATTAAAATGAGGTCACAATTATGATTATAATATGATGTGTTCAGAGTTTGATGGACGCAATGTGGTTTTTACTGCAGATTACCCAGTGATGCATGTCGTTTTAATAACTCGCTTTTAAATGTCTCCATGATGAAACTTTGCTGAGTAACCATCATTGTTGTTGTGAAATGGTAACCCATAGATACCGATGTGATTCATACTGTTTTTATCCTGCGTTATTGTTTTAAGAGAGTGTAATAGTACCCTATAGTCGATTTAGAAAGCTTGTTGTTGGCTGAATGGTGAAGGTGGCTGGCTTAAGATCTTAGGGTCTTGAGTTCGAGCCCCTCCCGACCCGTTAAATACACACCAGGTGGGATGAATCAGCCTGTCATCCTTCTGAGGTCGCCAAAATGAGTACCAGCTTACTGGAAACAGGGGGAACTGCATCAGTGGCACAGTTGTGCTCCCAGTAATGATGCAACCAGCAGATGCAGGCTGGATATGAAATAATAATAGTTAAATTAATTCCCCATGAAAGTAATTTCTGGAATCAAAACCTTGATAAGAGCTATTGCAGTCTTATAAAGAATTGCTCAATTCTCAGGCACGTTTACGATGTGTGAGGATGTGTTCCCCATTTATTACTCCGTGCACGTAGGGCAAAGCGGGGTGAAGAAATTGATTCACTCGGTCTGTCTTTAAGTCGATGAGTGAGTAACTACTGAATTTTAATTGAATGTTTTTTTTCTGACTTGTGTTTAACACGAATGAGAACATGAATTGGAACACAAACTTGCAGTTTAGTAGTACTATGGCTCTGAATTTGGCAAATTGTGCGGCGTGTCTCCCTAGAATGCATGCGCACAGCACCGTAAAGCATTTGCTTCAGGCTGTCTGTCCGGCAGTCAAACAAAATTGAAAATAATTCCAAACACGAACGTACTCTTTTTAGGAATGACAAAGGACACAAACAACAGGCATGAATAACTAATTTAACGTTTTCAATAAGGTGGTGGAAAAAGATGGTGCGTCAATGGCAGCAAACTTCCGATTCATTGTTTTTTTTCTTCTACATGTTCTAAAACTTCTATTTTACTCCAACTTAATTGTATATTCTGGCAGTCAAACAAAATTGAAAATAATTCCTAACAGGAAACGTATTGTTTTCAAGGCATCAATTTTTTTTGTTTGGCATCCATTTATCATAGTGACACCATCAACATGATCACGTCACTGTGATAAGTGGATAATCATTGAGGGCATCATCATTGAGGGCATCGTAAAGGACACAAACAACAGGCACGAAGAACTAATGTAATGTTTTAAATGAGGTCGTGTTTGAGAGGGTGCATCAACGGCTGTAAACTTCTGATTCAATGTTTTTCTGTTTTTTTTTTCTACAGCCTTTAAAACTTTTGTTTAATTTCAATATCATTATATATTTGAACACTGTAGAACGCAACTCGCCTTCTTGTCACTTCCAAAAACCTTCAGTTTAGCAGTACTTCGGCAAAATTGATTTTACTCCCTCTTGACCAATCAAATTTGACACTCATGCTCTCAGGGCGAGGGACCTTCGAGATTCTTCTTTTGAAAACTGTTTCCAATAAAATCCCATGTCCAAGTTCCAATTAAGTCCAATGTCCTTTTTCTCAAGACAATGTGGGGTAAGGTATTCCATGAACTCTCGAGTTGATAATGTGTTTTGTTGAACTTACGTTTCAACAGCTTGGATCTCAAAATCATCATCATCATCGTTTTACGGCCTTTTCCCTGCTTGCATGTGTAAGCCGTGGTTCACCTAATTGCTGTTTTCCAGGCTGCATGATCCCTTGCTCGCCCTCATGTTCGACCTTTAACTCTAAGATCGTCTCTCAGCAACACATCCCACGTTTTCCTCGGACGGCCTCTAGCTCTCCTTCCATTCACATTTATATTTATACACCTCTTCACACAACTAGCCTCCCACATCCTTTCCACATGTCCAAACCATCTCAAATGACCTCCACCCCTAACCTCACGAATGCTTTCTATACGAAACCTATCTCTTAATTCCACATTTGATTTCCTATCCTTCAGTGACACGTCACACATCCACCTCACCATTCTCCTTTCATTTAGTTCACACCTCCATTCATCCTCCATTTTGATAACCCATGTTTCGCTGCCATACATCGTCACGCTTCTAGCGCAAGCTGCACAAAGTTTTCCCTTTAGACGGAAAGAGTTCCCTTTTGATGTCAATCGGGGTAACAGCTCCCTAAACTTCCTCCAGCCACTTCTAATTATTGCATTCACTGCTGCTTCCACACAACCATCGACACCAATCATATCACACGGTAACATAATCTATTCTACACATCCCAGAGATATATCCCCATAAATTAACCTTTCCTCTCAAACTGGAGTAACTTGTTTACCTGCGCAAACAGCACATTTGAAGTCCACCTGCAGTCTACCCCTGATGCCACTACACCTCTTGTGCACTCAACAGTTGAAGTATTTAAACAATATTGAATTGCCACCAACACCTTTTCTACAGACAGCACAGGGCCACCTTCCTCTTTTTTTTTCCACAGTTCCTTCTACCACACCACTAATCAGTACTTTTGTTACCTCTGCCACAGAAGGTGAAGGAGGTTATGTTTTCACCCCTCTCTATTTGTTCGTTTGTCTGTGTGCAGGATATCTCAAAAAGTTGTAGATGGATCCGGATGAAATTTTGTGGACAGGTTGGGTGTGTGAACAAGGATGAACTGATTAGATTTGAATTTTTGAAGATCCGGATCCGGATCCGATAATTCTTTAAGTGATTCTTAGGGCTAAACCGATATAGAGCACGATATCTCAAAAAGTTGTGGACGGTTTCGGATGAAACTTGGTGAACATGTTGGGTGTGTGACCACGACAAATTGGTTCGATTTTGGTGAAGATCCAAAGCTGGATCTGGATACGAGAATTATTTAATTTCTAAAGTGATTCTTCGCCATTGAGAGATAGGGCCAAAAACAATATTCAGCATGATATTTCAAAAATGTATTGGGCCCGATATGTTCCCGTGGATGAGGTGGAGCTAAGCGCTCTACCGAGTGCCCTTCCAGTTTTCACTTTCAGTCCTCTGGCCTCCACACTGCATATTTACCCATAACCTCTTCCACAATATCGGCTATCAGCACTAGGTCATCAGTATACAGGAATTCCCAAGGTAAGCCTCCTCTAAATTCCTGTGATATAGCCTCAAGAACCATGATGACCAGGATTGTGCTCAACATTGAACCCTGATGAACACCACTTTCACTTAAAAATCCTCACTCTGCACTCCATTTACTCTCACAGAGGTTTTTGAGCCATCATACATTGCCATGACTACCCTAACTAACCAATCCTCCACATGTAACTTTCTCATGGACCATTGCACCACTTCCTGAGGCACCATATCGAACACCTTCTCCAAATCCACAAATATAAAGTACAGTTGTTTATTCTTCCCCAGATGTTTTCCCTGTAATTACCGAACTAAAAAAATTGTCTTTATCGTGCCCCTTCCTGGCATGAAACCAAATTGCATTTCATGTACGTATATTAACACTCTCTCTTATAAATTTATCCATGACTCTCCCTCTCTCTCTACCACTTTCATTCCATGGTCCAGCAACTTCAGACCCCAATAGTTGCTCTGAACTAAGGCATCACCCTTCCCTTTATAAATATTCACCATTGCACTCTTCAACCAGTCATCTGGGATAGATGTCTCCCTTGTAATTGCATTTATCAATTTAGTGATTAAATTCATTCCAATATCACGAGATGCCTTCAGCATCTCTGCGACAATACCAGTGCTGCCCGCCTCTTTACAATTCTTCATTTCATCGATGGCTTTCTTCACCCATTCATTCTTTATCTCAGGTGGTGGGCCCTGCTCGACTGCCTCCAGAATATCCCTTTTCCAAGGGAACTCCTCATTTAGCAGGTGCTCATAGTAACTCCTCCAAGCATTTCTAATCTCCCCATGGTCAACCAGTACATTTCCCATATCATCCTTCACACATTGTTCTCCTATGAGATCCTTATTTTGACCGATCACTTGCTTCGCTATCCTAAATATCTCCCCTCCACGATCTGCATTATTTTTCACATCTGAAAGTTAATTCTGTACTCATTTTTTAGCCTTGTAAACTTCCCTTCTTGCCCTACGTTTGGCCACTAAGTATTCCTCCTTATCTTCCTCCCTTTTTCCAAATCCTAAACAGTTTTCTTTTTTCTTGAATCGCCATATCCATCTCATTATTCCACCACCATGTAGCCTCATATCTAGCTGGGCCCTTCGACCAGCCACATGTCTTTTCCGTAGCACGCAGTGTAATGTAACCAAGTTTGAATGTAAAATGTATCTTATGTTCCACGCATGTCTTGCCACATGCATATTCATGTCTTGCCTCATGCATATTTATCCTCTGCCCATGTGTCGCATCATCTTCACTGCAGCGGGCGAGAGCGATTCTTCCCCGGTCTGGTGGGGCGATTGCATGTATCTGAAAAAGGCACGGTTTTTTTATAGTCTGAATGTTGTACTGGAATGTTTTTTCACTTTTATAGTTTTTTTAATAAATAAAAAGTTATTTTAAACTCTGCAAGTGTTCGTTAAACTGCCTGGAACATTCTTATTCAACAATTGGTACACGTAGGCCGTTCCAGGACAAGCAGCCCATCTTTTAAAGAGTCCCAACAACTCTCTACATCCTCTCCTACCATAGAGTTTCCAAGATTCATTCCCAGAAGTTCTGTATAGAAATGTTCCTTCACATTCTGATCTCTCAGTTTCCATACTCTTCTCCTTGGGACGTAAGGTTTCCTCTTTTCCCTCCTCCAACTTAACTTTACATCACACACTAGCAGCCAATGTTGTAAGGTACATTCTTCTCCACCTATTGTTTTCACATCCTTAACCAATTTCCTATCTAATCTCCTAACTAGAAAGTAGTCAATCTAGCTCTTTATACCTCCTGACTCATAAGTGATCAGTCTGCTCGGCCTCCTCCTCAACATTGTGTTGCAGACGACCATATCGAAAGCATCCCCAAACTCAAGTATTCTTACACTTTCAGTGTTTCTCACACTGAAGCCTGACCACCATGCACACCCTCATATCCTTCTGCCAACTCTCCAAAGTATCCATTCAAATCCACCCCCCCCCCCCCCCCCCATCACAACAACTTCTCTCTCGCAAATCCCTGAAACAACATGCGCAAGTGTGTCCCAAAACTCATCCTTCTCCTCCTCACTTAATCCTATCTGTGGGGAATATGACAATACTACTGTTAATATACACTTATCAAACAACAGCTTTAGGACTATAACTCTTGCATTTACCCTCCTAACCTCCAACACCTTCTCCAACCAATTCTCAGCCATCATAATCCCAACACCACTAGTTCCAGTCACAGCCTATCCAAAATAATATGTACCTATCATTTCTACCTGTGACCATTCTCGCAGCACCTCCCCTACACCTTATTTTTTGCACACAGTATACATACATCCACTCTTCTGCAGCTCAAAGTTTCCGCTATCTCACCAGCTCTACCACGCATAGTACCAACATTCAGACTAGCAACTCTAACACCTACCTATCTTGTCATGCCGAGTGGATGCTTTATGTGTCACAGGTTTGCTCCCATTTGTAATTTGTACAACCATAGATTTCAAAGAAGAGGAAAGTGAGGGAACCTGATTATGAAAGCCACCCCCATGGTACATGCCACAGCAACCACAGACCTCAGCACACTTACATGACCTGATGCCGTAACACCAGCAGTCCAGTGACCTCGTGGCTAACCCACCCCAGCCCGCTTCAGGGACACCCATTCATGCACGGAATGTCACTGAAGCAGACGGGGTATTATACATCTACTGATGGAGCAGCCTCCCAGTACGTTATGACTGAGTTTGGGCTACTATACTATCAGGCAGTAAGTGCCAACCTGTAAAGACACACACACTGTACCCTCTGGAAAATGCAGCAACACTGCCCAGTGTCACCATGGCAACTAAGCCAGATGGGGGATCACAAACTCAGGTCCCCATTTCACCAAAAGGCATGTGTGAGGCATGTTTTTTGTGGCCGGATGCCATTCCTGACGCCACCACAGTATCAGCTGTGGGCCTAGCCTTTGTCGAAAGAGATATACCCGACAAGGCAGCAGGGGGATTTGCATTCAGTTTGTTCTCCTCGGTGGACTGCCTACCAAGGCTAATGAGCTCCACCTGCCCTGGTTGGATTGATGAGTGCCAAAGCATGTCCTCACACTGGAGGATCATGCACACGACACCTCGAGGGTACCAACCTGCTCTGAGATCCTCGAGACATTTAGCCAGTGCCCTCAAGAGCACTGTTACTGTGCTGCACCACAAGGAGGTAGTCTGGAGGTCCTGGCGAGGGTAGAGGCTACATATCGAAAGGAAGGACTTACACACTCGGCATTCTTTTCATTCACAGAGCTATCCGGCGGCAGCAGCTAAAAGCAAGGAATGGTAAACCACAACTCACCTTACTACAGCGCTAGATGCATACACCTGCCCTGTAGAAAACCACCACACCACCTCTCTGAGGGAAAAGCACCTCCCAAACTCTCTGAAGAAAAATAGTTCTAGAATAATGGAATTAAGGGAGCAGAAATGGGAGTAGATAATATCTCTCTTTGAATTAAAGGAAGGGCACGACAAAGGCTGGCACATAATAGACTATTTTCTGCAAACTTATTCAATAATATGATTTAAATGTCATTTTACAAGAGTCTTCATTAAGCTGCAATTTTTTTGTCATTCAAGAGTATAGCACTTCTCCTCCACTCTCCCTTCTCAGGTAAGATTAGTCCATGGTAACGTAGTGGTGCTGATTCAACAAGCCTCCTGCTCCCACCTTTTATCCATACCTTTCCCACTGTAACCTACATTCAAACAAAATAAAAACACATGCAAACGTGACTTAGAAAAGACGACTATTATGTTGTGTTGAAGGTAGAAGGCCCTCTCTCCGCAACATAATCCTCTTTCTCATCACGGTCTAATCATGCTCTGAGCGGTAAGAGGAGATGATTGTCTCACAAGTAAGTGGACATCTACAACAAACAAGGAATGACAAAGAGCAGACCAAATTTTTAAGTGAATATTCACCATTGAGAGATTGGGCCGAAAACGATATATATAGCATGACATCTCAAAAAGTGTATGGACAGATTGGGACGAAACTTGGTGGACAGGTTTGGTGTGTGACAAGGATGAACCGATTTGATTTTGGTGAAGATCCCGATCCAGATACGAGAATGAAAAAAATTGAAAAAGTGATTCTTCATAATTGAGAGATCGGGCCAAAAACGATATAGGTATATATCATGATATTTCAAAAAATTATGGATGGGTTATGACAAAATTTGGTGGAATGGCTAGGTGACAAGAACAAGCTGATTAGATTTTGGTTGAGGTCCGGATGCAAATCCGGCCGATCAGTGGTATCCAAAACTGAAACTGTTCAGCCTGGGTCGGCCCTCAATCTCATACATTTCATGCCCCTCCCTTGTACAGGAAAGTTTCAAAAGCTTATGTTGCAATTTTGCCCCGGTCAATCCGTATTTCACCCTGGCTACACCCAAACAGATCTCTCAATCCAGGCTGCTACTGCTAACCTGACATTATCTGCTTCAAAGAATGCTTCTTCCCTTTGGATGTCCCTGATTCAGTCATAGACTCCATCGTCACAGTTGAAATGAAATCCTTCCTTTTCTCCAATGGCCTGATCTCAGACCATTAGTTTTGCTTCAGAACTAATTATTTCACCCTGCACATGCTGCTTCTGCACTTCCAATAATGGATGGAAGCCCTCAATATCATACATGACATCAAGGACATCTCTCTGGACATATCTATAACATTTCATACAGTCTTGCACCCCACATTTTTCTCAAAACTCTATACCTATGATGTCCAAGCCCACCTTCTCTGATGACTCTCTGACTCCCTCCACTCTCGTAGTCAGCACATGGCTCTCCACGAGATCTTCTCACCTCCTCTGTTGAGGCTGGAGTGCTCCAAGGCAGTATCTTGTGCCCAGTCCTGTTCGTCATTTTCATCAATGATCTTTTCTACTCTCCAGAAAATTATGCTTATCTCTTGGCTGATTCTCCTCTCTTTGCCATGTCATCTCTCATCTTTCAGATCGGCAATCAGCAGCCTCTTCTCTCTATGCACACCTTGATAGAATCATGAGCTGGTGTAGCACTTTAAATATGTCTTTGAACCCTGACAAATCACACACACTCACTCTGTCTCTCCAAAAGGCCTTCATTTGTCTCTCTGTCTCACTCTGCAAACCATATACCTAAGTTAGCCTGCAAAGGCATCCTCTGTCATGCAAATATTTTCCTTTGCAGATCTGAACCTTTATCAATTTAAAAGGCCTTCATTTGCAGCTCAATAGAATACTGGTCTCCCCTTTGAGTTGGTACCCCTCCCTCACATGTTGCACCGCTTGATGCTATGGAAACCAAGCCTCTCAAAATCATGTGAATCTCTCGCAATGAACCTGAGTCTCTCGGCCTGTTAATCTCGTATCACAGCAGACAGGTCGGTGACCTCTCTGTCTTCTCCCGGCTCCCTTCTGATTTTGCACCCTCTGACTTTTCCTTGCTGCCCCCTAACCTCACTCCACCCACCCCTCCCCCAAGGGTTCTGTATGGCACACACGGTCTGCAGTAACCCAAAATACACAGTCGCTGCTCACCTACACTCATTTGTTCCTCAATTCTCACATCTCTGGAACTAACTTACTCAGTGTGTTCAATCCATTTTTCACTCCAGGATTTCAAGAAGGTTCTTTATCACCACCTCAGGCTATCCATACTCGTGAAATTTTTCTACCCTCATTAACCCTCCTCAAGCACACCACCTTCTTTCCAGGTTAATATGTTTTCTCCCCTCTACCTCACCCTCGTTTTCACTTTTGCTCCACTTATGCTTCATCTCCAGCTTTCCTTTCATCTTCTTTCCTTGTTTGAACATGTATCCAGCTTGTTAAACCCCCATGACCTCCTCACCTTCCCTCTAATTACATTCTTCCCATCCCCATCCTTCCTCCAAATGTTCCTCTAACCTGCTGTTGGTGTGTTTCTCCTCCTTTCCAATACGCTCTTGTACTGTTATGTTCTGTGTCCTCACTCTTCCATGAGCCTCGACCTCTTATACAAAAACGATGACTCCAGGACTATATAACTCAGCATCTGCATCGTTCTCAGTTGGCATTTTCATGTCTGTTATTGCTCGTTTCAATACGCCAATGGCAAAATTGAACAACCTCGAGAAGAAATCCAGAAATCCATCAGCTCACTGGATGTTTTGTCAGAGCATCCAAGTTTTATAAGATTTCGTTTTAAAATTTTCCTTCGGATGCACGAATGTTCTGACAGCATCTCCTCAGCTAACACTGTTGCTGCTGCCGACAATGCTTGACTTTGACTGACCCCGCTGGGTATGAATGACAGTTTTATCACCCTAGCGCTTCATCGGGCACCGCTTAACTCTACCAGCACACTCGTTTTGGGCATCAAGATGTTCTGGCAATTGTACATGGAATTTGTTTGAAGGGTTTTTAGTTTGAAGGTTTTTTTTTCCTTGCTGGAGGTTTTCATCAATTTCTTCCACCCATGCCGTAAATGCCTTTTTGCTTCTCTTTGCTCTTCTCTCTCGGCAGCACCAACGTTCCATTTGCTTGTTAATAACTTGCAATATAAGATTGGTGAAAACGGCATCTACCGAGATTACATCTTCTCCTTCAGTTTTTGCAAGGATAGTGATTTCTCAGCAAGCTTGCGCTGCTTGACAGAGTCTCCTCATAAGCAGTTGTTTGTACTTTATGGATATTCCCCCACTCTTGAGAGCGGCATATGAAACATATTCACCCGTCTTTCAGCAGCTTGGTTGTTTGAGTTATTGTGAGGGAACTTTGTTCCCTCGTACCTCGTGATGCAGAATCACGTGTGCTATCTTTGGTATGACCACGAGAAAGACTATTTTTACTTGTCAGTGATTGGCAGCGGCTATGGTGATATGTAACAGGCAAGGTATTGGAATTTCTTTAGGTCCCAGAGTTCAGCTTCATGTGTCTGGAAAACGATTCTGTCATGACAAGGATGCTGACAAAAGAGATTCAATACCAACTGGTTTGG
>CM068967.1:56997746-57016358 GCA_035128595.1 Eptatretus atami
GGAATCCATCATTGCTTCAGACATTAAGTCCTTCCTCTTCTCCAATGGGCTGATTTCCGATCATCAATTTGGCTTCAGAACAGGTCACTCTACCCTGGATATGCTGCTTCTGCTCTCCCAACAATGGATGGAGGTCCTCAATGGCGACATGAAATCAGAGCCATATCCCAAGACATATTGCGTGCTTTTGACACGGTCTGGCACCCACCTGCTCACCAAACTCTCTTCCTATGGTATCCAAGGCCATCTCCACTCATGCTCACAGCGTCTCTCTCATGTCGCAGTCAACGTGTGGCCCTAAATGGATTTTTTCATCCCCTCTTCTCTTCCTATCCAGGCTGGAGTTCCTCAGGTAGCGTTCTGGCCCTGTTCTTTTTCTGGTTTTCATCAACGATCTCTCTGACTCTCTGGAAAATCCTCTATCTCTTTGCTGATGACTCCACCCTCTGCTGTACCATCTGTCATCCCTCAGACTGGCAAGCAGCAGATTCTTCGGTCACTGCAGATCTGGGTAAAATCACAAATTGGTCCAACACATGGAACATGTCTTTCAATCCGGACAAATCTCACACTCTCACTTTGTCTCTCCGAAAGTACCGTTTGGAACCCCCCCCCCCCCATCTACTTTCTCAACAATCCTCTGGAAGAAGTCCTTTTCCTTCAAGCTTCTGGGTCTCACTATCTGCCATGACCTTTCCTGGGAAAGCCACATTTCCAACCTGGCCTCCAACGCCAGTCGCCGACTGGGAATCCTCGGTCTCGCAAAGTCCTTCCTCGGCCCACCTGAGATCCTGACCACATACAAACTTTTGTCCGCAGCCTGATGGAGCACTGCTCTCTCTCCTCTGGGCTGGTGCTCCTGCCTCCCACCTTTCTCGGCTTCACGCTGTGGAAACAGGCATTTCGATCATTGGCATCTCCCGCGATGTGGCTGAGTCTTTGGGCCTCTCACTCTCCCCACGCAGCAGGTTGGTGGTCTTTCTGTCTTCTACCGTCTCCTTTCTGGTCTCGCCTCCCCCCCCCTGCTCTGTCTGCGATTTGTCCCCACCACCAGGTGATTCGGGCAAAACCTGGTGGACAGGTTGGGTGTGTGACAAGGATGAATTGATTCAATTTTGGTGAAGATCTGGATCCGGAATACCGAAAATGTTTTAAGTCATTCTTCACCATTGAGAGATAGGGCTGAAAACTATATTTAGCACGATATCTTACGAAGTTAAGGACAGAATCAGACGAAACTTGGTGGACAGACTGGGAGTGCAACAAGGACGAATTGATTAGATTTTGGTGAAGATCCGGATCTGGATAGAATGTTTTAATTTTAAAATTGATCCTTACCATTGAGTGATGGGGCCAAAAACGATATATAGCACGATATTTCAAAAAGGTGTGGATAGATTACGACAAAACTCGGTGGATGAGTTGGTAATGTGATAAGAACAAGCCGATTCGATTTTGATTAAGGTCCAGATGCAGATCCGGCCTATCACTGGGATACAAAACGTGTACTGTTCAGCCTGGCGGAGGTATGTACTCCACCAAGTTTCACTAGATATACGTCGAAAGTATAATTCACTGAAACAAACAAATTCTGCTTCACAAATTATATTCATTAAGTAACAGAAATCACATATTCTAGGTCTAAAGAGTGCAATAAAAAGCACAAATCAAACACTGTACGAGTCATCCCGCAAACGATAAACACAGGGGCAATACCCAAGGGCGCTCACCTGGTAGCGGCTGGACAAGATAACCAGGTAACCACTGGTAGGCATGGATGACCCACTAACGGAGAAGAAAGTAAGTACCTCTGGAATTTTTTTTTAATGCCGTGAACAAACCTTGGCACATCACAGGTGATAAAGGTTGTGATCAAGTTTCATTGAAATTGTGTGTGTGGTTTCTGAGAAGAAAACAAATAATATTTTTTGAGGGCAACCCTCCCTTACACCCCCCTGAGACCCCGATCTTTCGCATGAATAAACTATGGTACATCACGGTTAATGAAGGTTGTGGTGGCTTCATCAGAATTGTTTGTGTAGTTTCTGAGAAGAAAGCAAATGCATATATTGGGGGGCAACTCCCCCTTTATATCTCCCTCGACCCCGATTTTTCTAATGTCATGAAAAAACTTTGCTACATCATGGGTGATGAAGGTTGTTGTCAAGTTTCATCAGAATTGTGTCGTTTTTGAGAAGAAAGCAAATACCTCCTTTGGGGGGGGGCAACCCCCCCCCATAAACTCCCTCTGTAGACCTCCTCAAACCATGATTTTTTTTTAATGCCGTGAACAAACTTTGTTGCATCACGGGTGATGAAGTTTGTGGTCAAGTTTCATCACAATTGCATGTGTAATTTCTGAGAAGAAAGCAAATACCTATTTTTGAGAGGGCAACCCCCATTTATTCCCCTAATGGCCCGGTGTTTTTTTAATGCCATGAACAAACTTTGATACATCCACGGTGATGAACGTTGTGGTAAAGTTTCATCAAAATCGTATGTGTAGTTTCAGAGAAGTTGTAAGTATATGTGGACGGACGGACGGACGGTCTGATGGACGGATGAACTGACGATGCGCCATCCCATAAGCTCTTCCAGATGAGCTAGAAATCATATAAATCCCCCCTTCCCTCCACCCTTCAAAAAATTCACAACTATTTCACAGCCCTTTGCATAATTAATGCATAATAAATCGTCACATGGATTGATGTGTGTGTGTGTGTGTGTGAGTGAGTGAGTGAGTGAGTGAGTGAGTGAGTGAGTGTGAGAGAGAGAGAGAAAAAGAGAGAGAGAGAGAGAGAGAGAGAGAATGAGGATGTAATTTATTCTTGTGGTTTTCTTAACACTTCATCCAGTGTTGCACTGAATAGACCAGAGAAGTTCAGGGAAGGAAACAATATTTACCCTGGAGCTCATAATGAAGTTACTGCTCTCCACGCACGTTCCCAGGACTCCATGCTATAATTGCTTTGGAAAAAGCGAAACATATTGTGATGTTTGAACAACCAGCACACATGATATAATAATTCCAGGCCTGACCTTTCACACAGTATTGGTCATCACAACTCACTTGCTTGTACTTCTGAAAGATTACAGGTTTTCTTCATTTGGAGAACCTCAAAAGACACGATAAGCAATTTGAAATTCACGACATTTATTGCTTTTTGTTATACGAGTACCTCTGCTACCAAAGGTGGTCAGTGGTTATCATGCTCACAGACAAACATACTCCTGTACGTTTGTCTGTGAGCAGGATATCTTAAAAGTTATGGACAGATTTTGATGAAACTTGGTGGACAGCTTGGATGTGTGACAAGGACAAATTTATTCGATTTTTGGTGAAGATCCGGATCCGGATACAGATACGAGAGTTTTAAAATTTGTTTTAAATGATTCTTCACCATTGAGAGATAGATAGGGCCAAAAACGAAAAAAAACAAAAAAACATGATATTTCAAAAGGTTATGGATGAGTTACGACAAAACTAGTTGGATGAGTTGGGTAGGTGACGAGAACAAACCAATTAGATTTTGGTTCAAGTGCAGATCCAGATCCAGCCTATCAGAGGACACAATATGTAAACTGTTCAACCTGGTGGAGGGATGCGCTCCACCAAGTGCTGTTCCAGGTTGTCGACTATTATATTGTTGTCCATTATTTTACTATAATTGCAGTGCCTCGTGAATATGCTTGGTTGCCATAATTAGACCCTCAAATAGTTGTCCGACACTAGTGTTGATGCCTCCATTCTCATCTCCATCATGCCATTCATTTGTCCTTTCGTATCTTGATTATTTCTCCACTGGTGCGTTTTTCCAACCATTACGATAATTATCCATGTATAAATTTGTGATACATTTAGTAAAATCTCCGCACTGCCAAAAAATAATTTTCTGAGTAAGAAAATGTTTTTTTTAAATAAGAAAAGTTTTCTTCAAACAAGAAAACCAAGAGGAAATTCCTGTTTTGGCTAGAAAAAAAATTGTGATGGTTTTCTTGTTTCAAAGAAGCCTTTATTATTTTAAGAAAATGTTTTCGTTCGAAGAAAATGATTTTTGGCAGCGATACTTTACGGTCTTTTGCCAACAAGACTGATGTGCACGTAATGTTGATCGAGGTGGTCATGTGATCGAGATGTCATCAATGATTTATTGGAATAATTATTCATATCTTTACATTTCAAAACAAGTTAATTCAAGCTCTTTATAAGCCCTTCATTGTTTGTGAAGCACATTTCGGATCAAACACATCCTGTGTTTTTTTTTTGTAAATAAATACTCACAGGGGTACCCGGCATTGCCCGGTCCTGCTCTAATCCCATGGGTATTTTGAAGAAATCAATGTTTTTTTTCGTGGGGGCCTAAAACACTTCCCTACACCCATAAAGGAATGGGGTCAGGGATCATTTAATATTACCTTTCACATAGCTACAAAGGCTTTGGCATTATGGAGTGATTAAAAAAAAAATCCAACTTTTGGGGTTTTTTTTCTTCAAAATGTTCTTTTTTTTGCCCAAAACACACCCCAACACTCTCTGGTGAACCTCTGAAAGTTTGACGAAGATCTTTTTGGCCATCTCTGAGAAAAATGGCGACAGACAGACAGACAGCTCTCCATTAGTAAAGATTTGTCAAGTTAGCTCATAATGTGTTCTTTGTTACACGGAACCTAGCTGTAACCAAGTTGAGGACGACTTGGGTTCATTTGGAGTGGTATAGTGTTCTGAACTAGGGAGGTTCAATATTGTGTGAGTAATTTGATTTATCAATTTGGGAAGTAGTATATAAACAAACACATTTTGCTTTTTAAGATTTGCTGCACTTGATTGCCGATTAAGATTTAGCATAGTTTTGTCTTCTAGGTATTTTCTAGTTTGGATCTTACCTTGTATAAACCAAAACACAAGTAAATGTAAACGACCACAAAATTACAGCCATTGTAATTGCTGCAGTAACAGACAAAAGTTACTGCAGAGTAATGGCTGTAATTTTCTGGTCGTTTACAACAGTCAGCAGTGAGTAACCAAAATACATGTTGACACTGGTGGATCAGCAGCCAAGATACAACTTCCGACACTGGAGCAGTTCTTAACCAGGTGTTTTATGGAACATTTACTTAGAAATATAAGGGTATGTTCTTTTGAACATATGAGTCCCCTAGGACCATGAAGCTATCGTTCTTGTTGTTAAAGGCCGTTATGGGAACACAGAAAAAAGGGGCTAAAGGTTTAAACGTGTATTAAACAATAATAAGGAATGGGTTATGAGGGTAATAAAAGACAAGGATTTATTAGCAGCGTCATCATGGTTGGCGTCTCGCAATATAATATATTAGCGCGATTAAAAATACCGTTTTTTCCTCGCATCTTCATGTCTGTCAAAAAACCAGTGTCAAGGTGCACAACTACAGCTCATAACCTATCCATTGAGGTGTTTTTCGGCCCCCCCTGCTTTCCCGTTTTCACGCCACTGTCCACACAAAATTCATCAATCAATTCTATACAGAGTCCGGGGGACTCAATTAATGCCCGAAGGCCCTGAAGTGTCAGCTATTGTTTCAAATCCAAGAATAAGTGGCTTATTTACATTTTTCGAAATAAAGTGCTGCTGGCTTACAAACAATAACAGTGCTTTAACACCAGCTGAATAAATAATTGACATCCCAAAGTAGAGTGGAGATTTGTGGAAGTAGCACTTGCCATCTACCATTTCTATGATATTAGAGACACCCAGACAGGTGGTGGAAAATGTGACGATTGTTTGGAAGATGTGAGATCGGGCAAGGAGAAACAATGCCCTTGTGGTCAAATGATCATTTCTGATTGGCTGATTTTTCTCAAAAAGACAGGTTCTGTGAGCCACCAGGGAGTCGAGTGACAGTGGAGAAGACAGAGCCACAGGTAGCTGCAGCAGGAAGTATACTGGTTGTGGGGCTGTAAGATGCTGTTTTTGGAATGAACGAGTCAACCTGCTGTGGCTGAACCCGTATCCTATCGAGCTGTGCTCATGCAATACCAGGACGATGGGTCACATTTCTTCCGTGTCTTGGCTAAAGAGGAAAAAAATTGGGAGACGTCCACGTGCCATAGCCAGGAGTGGGGTCAACACTACGTTTTTATCAGAGGAAATTGAAGGTGGTGTACACCATTAGCTCATTGGAATTGAAACTACAGTCAGCCAGCTTCGTCCAAATGGAAGAACGAATTAACATTTAAATTGAACCTCCCAATGTTAACTTACACGTGTTCATCTGTTTGTGTCTGTTGTGTTTGATGTTTTTATTTGTCCACACAGAGATCTCGAAAAATGGGAAGGAATTTTATGATTGATTATATTTATCGAAATTAAGGATTTAAGATCTCTTTGTGGTCCACGATTTAAAGATTTTGATCATCCAAGCTTGCTTCTGTAATCATTCAATTTGTACTAATTGCAAATCTTTTGTAAACATGTATGCAGTAATTCAAGATCTTGGTTTTTACTGTAAATCCGTGGTGAACGGTTGAGCCAACGTCAATTACATTTTCAGTGACAATTGCTTGGGTTCATCTCCTTGTGATCCAAGCGACTAATCATTGTGATTGAATCACAGCGAGAAGGTCATTTGGACCATCGTGGCTACAGTACATGCAACACCTTCAGGAGAGTGAATTGAATCTCTGTGACCGTGTCAAGAGCCAGCTTGTGGCATTATCTTCTAGGTTAGTTCACGACTGACCACAAAACATTGCAAATTTTAATTTTTTTTATTTATCCTCTACTGTAAACATTGCAAGTTTTTATTACTGCCGCCACTGAAGGTGGAGGGAGGTTATGTTTTCATCCTTGTTGTCTGTCTGTGAGCAGGATATCTCAAAAAAGTTATCAACGGATTCCAACGAAATTTGGTGGACAGGTTAGGTGTGTGACGAGGACAAATTGATGAGATTTTGGTGAAGATCTGGATCCAGATACTAGAATTTTCTCAGTGATTCTTCACCATT
This sequence comes from Eptatretus atami, assembly GCA_035128595.1. NCBI lineage: Eukaryota > Metazoa > Chordata > Myxini > Myxiniformes > Myxinidae > Eptatretus > Eptatretus atami. The sequence goes on from CM068967.1 coordinate 57,004,729, forward strand.
GAGAGATGGGGCCCACAAACGAGAGACAGTATAACAAAATATCTCAAAGCCGATTAGATTTTCATTAAGGTCCGGATTCAGATCTGGCCTAACAATGGGATACAAAACGTAAACCGTTTCAACCTGGCATCGGTGTGCGCTCTAGTGCTGTTCGAGTTTTCAATGAAACGAGTGGCATTCCAAAAGTTCGACAAACAAGACGCAATAATCCAATCCACAGATTTTGTTTTCTGATACAGGATATATATAAGTGGTAAGAAAATATATACCTTCATCTTTTTTCTGCTCTGACTAACCTGTTTACACTCAGAATTTATGTTAAAGATCCCATGCTGCCTTTTGAAATGAGTCGACCATTGTGTCCCACGGCCTTGGTCAAAATACAACTTCCTACACCGATTGCTTCTGGTTTGGAAGCATTTCCTCTCCTTTTCTTTAAGACATTGGATTTGCTGATAAAAACTGTACTATGCACTTGCCGTTATTGATTAACTATTTGGACAATCTGAAAATGACTTAAATTTAAAACCAATCACATCTCATTTTTTACTTACAATATAGTAATTCAGTGAGTTGGATCAATCAAGTCAGTAAAAGCAGAGGCCTCTTAGGTTATTGTAAAACAACTTGTTCTGCCTCTTTCAATGAAAATATCGAAAATACAACCCAAAACATCAGATGCTGCTACCAATATATGATGAGCTTATACCCCTGACTCCTCATTTGCATAGAGATTATATCCACTTGCAATGCATCTCTGACTTGCCATCCAATGACGGGTGTTTTGGCTTCCTGGTCTCATCCTTGATCTGGGTGGAAATGCCTTGGCCTTGTGGCTTGGTGGACGCCATCTCACAACTGTGGACACCGGAATTTGAAATGAAAGGATCAGTCACATACCGACTAATGAGTCTTCTCTAATCCATCGTCAATTTTTATTAATATTGAATCATCCGTCTTTGGGTGACACTAAAGTTCTGTGCAAAAAATGAGTTTCTGAGATATTGTGGCTTCATACTCAGACTTGGATCCTCTAGAAATGTATTGTAAGGTTGCATTGAGATTCAATTATCTTTGCCACACATGACACTTGTCTGATCGATGTACAAAATTCCAGCTTTTAAGAGCCTTCCGTTATTTATTGCGGGGGAAAAAAAAACCATACACCTGGGAGCTTCATGAAAGCGTTGCAGAAAATTGCACATTCATTTAATCGAGGATCACACGACGCAAATTTCATTATTTTGTACAACTGTGAGGAGGTTTTCATGAATTAATGTGAATTGTATTAACATGTTGATACAAATTATACTTTAGTTTAAGCCAAATGTGGCAATACTTCTCGTTATTTGTCTTTAATTGAGAGCACGTAAATATTGGAGTAATCTCAAAGTGAAGCTTACTCCTGGCAATTGTTGAATCTATGTATTTGGTTTTTTTTGATACAGGGTCAAGGCTCACGGAAGAGCTATAACACTGAACAGATCAGGACACAACAGAAAGAAAGGAATAGTAGAGAGAGAGAAAGAGAAAGAGAGAGAGAAGAGAAAGAGAAAGAAGGGTGGGAGGACACAAACAGCAGAGTTCAAGGACAAAATAGTGGAGACTTGAATGAACAATGTGTGTGGAGGAATGGGGGCAGGACAGGAAATATGAGGTGGACAAGATAGATGCAGAAGGAAACTCTCAGGAAAGGAAATCTGGAAATTTGATGGAGGAGGGCTTGGAGGTTGGGGGGGGGGGGGTTAACGAGAGTCGAAAATATCATGGTTTTGGAGATTGGGACGATCTGAGATGTTGGTGAACAGCTGTCTTGAAGACCTGGTGGGAAGAATGACATTGAAGAGGATGTCGAAGTTGGTTCCACAGGTGTGAGAAAAGAGGAACAAATGAGTGCAGGTGAACAGTGATCCTGGATTTATGGAGTTTCACCAGAAGGGGGTTGATGGGAGATCGTGTGCACCCTGCAGGAACCTTGAGAGGGGGGGGACATGAAAGTGCAGAGGGTACAAGACCGGAAAGAAGGTGGTGGAAGACAGAGACCACCGACCCGTCTGTGATAGGAAAGTGATAGGCCCATATACTCAGCTTCGTCAGGCAGGAGATTGAAGGCATTGGTTTCCACAGCATCAAGCAGAGCAGTTAATTGCAATTGTTAATTTTATACTGTAGTTGATTACACATCCCAGCATTCTACAGGAAAAGTAAGTATGCCTGACCAATTGTTTTACAAGGATTTACAAGGAATTCAGGTGCAGGAGGAGCCCAATTCGGCCCAGCATACCTGCGCCACACCAATGCCACATTTAATCAACCCGTTGATACCCCTTCCCTTCGTGTGCAGCCTTTTTGGCTGCTACACTGGTACTCATTTCACCAACCACAGAAGGATGACAGGCTGAGTCAACCCCCTGGTGTTAATTCAGCAGCCAACAGGGCTTGAACTCAGGACCCTAGGATCCCAAGCTACCACCCTAACCACTAAGCCAATACCGGGTTGATGGGATATCCAAGGAAGGACATTGCCCACGATGTATGAACATTCTCTCTTTGTATCTCGAAAACGATCTTTGTAATAACATGAATTCCTGACAAAGAACTTAAACAGGAGGCCATTAAGCTAATCAAGCCTGTGCAATGGTTGCCAGCACATGGTTGTTTGTCCATGCTCTATCCTATTTACATTCTGGGCATTAAGCAAGGAAGCAGCACGTGCCATTTTTAAAGTCTTCGGTATGACTCGGCCATTGTCGGGTTTGAACCACCGACCTCTCAGTCAGAAGACTCAGAGCACGTCCTCTAACCATCACGCCACTGCCACCGAGGTGTAGTTAATCCTTGATTCAACCATGACAAAGGAATGAGAAGGGTTATGCTATTCCTCAAAGAGATGACACCATCATTTTGAGTATCCCATTTAAATAATCTGGTGGTTGGGCAAGCATTCACTTGACATCTGATGAATAAATATCGTTGAAACAAAAATGTTCCCACCATCCTTCACAATATACTATGGCGTAATGGGCACTCCAGCACATGCCTTTTCATACTCCTTTTTGTGTGGCTTGGCAGGATAACTCAGAAATAGCACACTCGCCATTATGCTGTCTAATCTGGGTTCAATTCCCAACCCACATATAAAGTGTCACTCTAGTGTTCTTCATGCAAGGCATTGCATCAACAAGTGCACCGTTTGTCAAATGGACATTAAGCTGGTGACCCGTCTGCCAGCATCGATTACTGGTGGACGTTATAATTACCAGATTATCTTTCACAAAGATTAGACAAGTTATCGCCAATAACCTGCCAAGATCCCAAACGACAGCCCTGAACTACCGTTGGGAAGTAACAGCAAACAATCCAGTGCAAGTTTTGCCAGAAGACAATGAAACCTGCCTTCAGACAAACCACGTCTGAAAAGAGAACCTTTTGTGACTTGCTTTGTGGTGCCTTAACCCGAAAGGAGTTTGTCATCACAATACGAGTTCATTTTGAAGCTCACTTGAAATTATGTTCAAAATAATGAGAGATTGTTGCTGTGACATATTTTATAATAGGCTACAATTAGCCTGCATACTCCACTTGTCATGACCATAAGATGGAATGTGCAGAGACTCAAAGTGACGCTTTGCAATGGCTAGCCTTTGATGATGACATGTCAAGGCCGTTCTACAGGTGAAAGCGAAGTGCTGTACCCACATCTAAATACTCATTACATTCAACCTGAGGTTTGTGGTTCGGCAGTACTCAACATATCGCACCAAATGTCACTGCAATCCATTCAATGCCCGCTTTGAAGGACGTGAATTGCCAAGTTGTCATTTCACCGGCATCAAATTGCATGGGAACAGCACGAACCCATCTCATACAATGTTGAACATAAGAAATATTTTATTATTCTGAAATAATATATAATTTAAAAGTTGATAGCATGGTCGCCGCTTGCCATTAATATCGTATTTCCGACTCAACAATTTTGTTGAAATGTCAACTATGGTTTCAGCTTCCCAGTCACGTGCACGAACTTCATTCTTGAGGTCACCATAAGTTTGGCCCAAAGAATGAACACCTCTTTTAAAGTCGCTCATTCTTTTCCTTACTCATTACAATCGCAGGTAGCTGATCTCCAAATATGGGCTATCAGGATTTACACCTTTGCCTTGCTCATTTTCTGGTGACGGTATAAATCGGGGCTCCAATGTTTGCCTCCTCAGGTAGCCAACAACGTTGGACTGATGGGGGCTAGACACCGTGTCAACTGTCTCGACAGTTAGCCAGATTCAATCTGGATTTGATGGCTACTTGGATCTGATCTGATCCGTCGTGCACTTCCGTGCCAACAAAAGTATTTCAGATTAAAAAAACAAAATCACTGCTTTTTCTTTCTTCGTTCGGATGCAGCATCAGGCTGCGGGTAGCATCATTAGCTGAGGGTGCAGCTGTGTCTCTGATGCAATGCCCTCTGCTGGTTATGGTAGGAATTTTGAAATTTGTTCATGGTGCCGGCGATAGCTCGCCAACTCTTCGCGAAGGACACCATGGGATATTTAACATCCACCAATTAATGCTAGCAGACAGGCCACCAGTTTAACGTCAATTTGAAGGACTGCACAGACATTGATGAATCACCCTGCCTGTGAAACACCGGGATGACAGTTTATCGCTGAGTCGGAACTCAAACCCAGGCTAGACAGCCTAGAGGCGAGTGTGTGTACCTCTAGGCCATCATGTCAGCCCCACAAAACCACTGCTGTGGTGCAATGATAGTATGGAACACTGCATCATGGAAGACACTGTCTTTAGTATTTTAAGCTGACTGTCCCATTTGCAATTATCTACATTAAAGATCAAATTTTGATTCGGCATTGTTCTTCTTTTTGTATGCAGCATATGGCTGCGGGCAGTGCCGTATATAGAGAGAGTCTGGCCAACTCACGAGCAGGCACCATCTTGCTTACCAAGCGAGCGTGAGCAGTGAGCACGCGCTCGTCATGCGTCGATCAACGCAGGCACGCTAAATAACACGTTGTTAAAATTTTCTATCCACAATCCAGACCTTGTAATTTACTGAGATCAAAGACGGAGACATTCTTTATAATCTGAGATTAACCTCAAGGCTATAATATTGCTCGTTTGGCTGTTAGTACGATTTGAACATGGTTGGATGACAAATTTTGGCAATGCTCGGTGGAAGCAAAAACCACTACACTATTGTTCCTTAGTTCCAATCGTTTTTATTGAACTTAGCTCTCCAACAGGATTACTTGAAGGCACAAATATGTCTTACAAAGGGTAATCTCCAGTCTGCAATGTGATAATGGACCGCTTGAGAGATTCGCACAGCGATATAACTAAAACCAGTCATCTGTAGTGGTTCTACGTGAAATTCGGTATATAAAAAAGGAATCAACCAATGACGACGTACACCACTATAACGAATATTATATTCAATGAGACGGGACGTAGTACAAGCAGGAAATTTCAAGTGCAATGCAAGAATGAAATTAAGAGAAAATGAATGGTCAGAATATTTTTGAGCCAAATACATTGCCATTTACCTTGATTAAGTAAGAGCCGTGTCGGCAAACGACAAGTTTCACTGTTGTTAGTTTATAGCAATATCAAGTTGTGATACAATCTTCAAATTGGTCATGAAACACAAAAGAACGATGCGAGCCTTTCTTTCAAAAAATATCGAAAAAAAACCTCTACACAATTATTTCAACACGAACAATCACGTTGCGATACTTTTGCTGCTGAGTTCTCCCTTCGTGCCATTTTTAGCTCGCCTGTTCGAAGAACAGAGAGCTATAGCGATACCCCTGGCGTGAGCGTCAGCGCTGAAATGTTAAAGTTTTGTGTGCAAGTTATTTCCTTTCTAATGTTTTTATCTACCACACTATTTTTTACTGATTACAATATACAAATACATATATTGCTTTAAAATTATTGGATCAGACTTCACTGCAGTGCTTTATAAAAAATATTATTAGACTAGTCTTTTAAAAACGATAAATGTATAAACAGGCGAGCATTGGGTGGCTTTGACACCAACTCTCTGGTTAGCTCGCCTGTTCGAAGAACAGAGAGCTATAGCGATACCCCGCGTGAGCGTGAGCTTCAGCGTCAGCGTCAGCATAGCGTGACGTGAAAATGTTAAAGTTTTTGGTGCAAGTTATTTCCTTTCTAATGTTTTTATCTACCACACTATTTTTTACTGATTACAATATACAAATACATATATTGCTTTAAAATTATTTGGATCAGACTTCACTGCATGCTTTTAAAATATATTATTAGACTAGTCTTTTAACCAGAGTTGGTGTCAAAGCCACCCAATGCTCCCTGTTTATACATTTATCGTTTTTTAAAAGACTAGTCTAATAATATTTTTTATAAAGCACTGCAGTGAAGTCTGATCCAAATAATTTTAAAGCAATATATGTAATTGTATATTGTAATCAGTAAAAAATAGTGTGGTAGATAAAAACATTAGAAAGGAAATAACTTGCACCAAAAACTTTAACATTTTCACGCTCACGCTCACGCTGACGCTGACGCTCACGCCGGGGTATCGCTATAGCTCTCTGTTCTTCGAACAGGCGAGCTAAAAACGAGAAATGTATAAACAGGCGAGCATTGGGTGGCTTTACACCACTCTGGTCACTCTTGCGATTGCGTTCCTGTCCTTGAGCAAAAATATACAGTCGGATAGTGAAAAATTTTGTGAGCAGTATGTTTTTTGATATTATGGAAAATGGGGATACTGATGTCCAAACTAGCTCACTGACTTGTGTTACAAGTCTCTGCATTAAGTTGGCCCCAGTCAGACCTCCACGTGCTTTCCTGAAGAAGTGTTCGGCACGCACAAAGATCTCCATCCCTACTTCAGTACAATACACAAATCCTCAGAGTTATTCGAGGCATCCTCATTCGGTACTTAACAAACACAAATACGAGTAAGTAGAGGGGAACCATCCAACTCTGTGCAGTTTATCTGTCCAAATCGCACATTGCCCTCGTCATGAGAGAACCTGTGCATTATTCGGCCTTGCCCTGGTCTAACAGAGCAGCCCTATGCTGCATAGCATACCATAATCTTCCCAAAATCGAGCGGAATATTGTACAAAATGGAACTTCTATACGAACGCAAACCCGGAAGTAACTTGCTTGGTAGGCAAAATGTCTCCGTGGAGACAACGTGACGCGGATTAACCAATCACACAGCCGGATCTCTCTGTACGAGCAGAACGACAGATGGTCAGACTCTATATATGGCACTGACTGTGGGTAGCATCATTTATTGGGGCTGTAGCTGTGCCACTGATCCAGTACCCCCTGTAGGTTAGAGTTGGAATTTGGCTGTGGTGCCAGTAATAGCTCACCTACTCTTCACAAATGACACCTTGGTATCTTTAATGTCTACCAACTAATCTCGGTAGATGGGTCGCCCAGTTTAACATCCATCAGAGGGACACATTGATGAATCACCCTGCCTGCGAAACACTATTATGACAGTTTATAGCAAGATACAGTAGAGTATTGTGCAAATGTTTGGGTTATTTTTCACTTTTGTGCTGCTATTCCCCAATAAACATTTAATTGTAGGAAGATAAAGGTGTGCAACATCGGTGGATAATAATTGAAATTTATGTGAAAGTCATTTTAATATCACAGTTACCTTTAAGTACATATGTAAAATAAATTGGGAAAATGAAAGTTTTATTCTTTTTTCTCCACATATCATATGCTGCTAATATCGAATTATCACAAATAAAACATGCTGGAAATAGTTTGTGGATTTTGTGCAGTAAATAATGATAAATTATTGAAGTAATCAACAACACTTACATACATACATAGATTGGGAGCATGCACCGGAGCACGTCACCACATCCACTTTCCACCGGTATTCCAGGGTTTCCATCTGCCCCCCCCCCTCCCAAGCAGATGCATGGCCCATCCCATCTCTTTGGGATAGGACATTCGAGGCACCCACCCAAAGGGACTGCCTCAGGTTAACCCAAAAGCCTGCGTGTTGGCTTAGTGTTTAGGGTGGCGGCTTGGGATCCTAGGGTCCTGAGTTCAAGCCCCGTTGGCTGCTGAATAAAATACACTAGGAGGTTGACGCAGCCCGTCATCCTTCAGGTCGAAAATGAGTACCAGTGTACTGTAAGGGGGACACTGCATCAGCGGCATAGCCGCGTCCCAACCAATGATGCAACCAGCAGCCACAGGCTGCACTCGATAGAGAGAGAGAGAGAGAGAGAGAGAGAGAGAGAGAGAGAGAAGAGAGAGATATTAACCCAAGGAGACTGCTGTCTGGTGGATGACATCTCAGCAACCCAAACACCACACACAGTGTGTTTTGCAGAGTGAAGTGTTTTGTGGTGGCTGGAGTGCAAATCCTGCCACCAACCTCCTAGCGAAGGTAACCAACTGCAGCACAACACACAGTTGGTACCAGATATGGACGGCCATTGGCTCACAAGGAGATCCTCCACCCTTTGGCAGGTTTTGTGTTTAATCCTGCTGGGTGTCCATGTCCATACACCCTCCACACCGGGGGGGCATGGTGGGGGGGGGGGGGGGGGGGGGGGGGAGCCAGTTTAGTCATCGACACTCGACCATGAACAGGTTAGTGCAGGTTTTACATGATACCGTAGCAAGTCACAGATCTGATCTGGCCTGACATGACAATCAAGGTTGGGTGCCGCCATATCGGCCGAGCTGCTTTGTACCATCTATTAGCACAACACATCACAGGGCTCCCATCCTCAAGTGATCCCCCAACCACAGCCTCCGAGTACCCAGATTATAGGCACATGCCACTACGCCCAGCATAGTTATATCAATGCAAATTACAAGAAACTACAATAAAAGGTGCAAATTGGTGAATATGTGAAATTAGTCTTTATCAGCTTGTTCCCTTGCTTGAAAGTCTATGAGTGGGATCAGAATGGCACCAAGGAAGTAACTTTCAACAGAACAGTGTGTGAGGATCCAAACTCTGTGAGAAGAGTGGTGCACTAATGAAGAAAATAGCAGAAAAGCTGAAGATCTCCTACAACGGTGTGAGGTATGCTTTGCAACGCCTGAAACAAACTGGCTCAATACAAGAGAAGGAAAAGCTAAGGAAGACCCAGAAGAACCTCCCCAAGGTACTTGTTGCTCAGCTTACGCAATAGAAGAGAATCACGTCAGCAGCTGACACATTAAATTAGAGCAACTTTCCCCCAGAAGCATAGATAGCTAGATGACTAGACTCAACCAGTTAGGGTTATCGTACGGGTTGATCCAGTGGCATCCCTGGAGTTGAGAAATATGGTTCTGTATCAACGAAAGTAATCAATTAAGTTCATACATGAGCATGAATATTACACAATATTCCAACCTTATCAGACACAGCAATGAAACCAAGGAAAATAGCTCATGCCATATGTCGGGAGAATCTGCTAAACCAATTAAAATATTCATTTTCTCTGACATTACTCTAAAATGCATTTATTCCAACACTGCATATTGTATACAGTGGGTCCACGTTCACCATTGGCCAGAAATGCTCATCACCGTGCTTAATCAACAAATTGCCATCGTGACAGTTGCATCAATTGTTTCTGCAAGTTCTACACGATGTGTTTATGATAATTAGAGAAGGAATACTCACGCGAGAGTAGAGCAAAATCTAAAAACACGACATGAGCCCACGCAGATGACTGCCTTGCCGAGCAAACAAAATGGCGCAATCTTCAAAAAAGGAGCGGAGCTTCAATTACTGTGTGACAAGCACATGACGAGCTTCGGTAATTTCCGGCACTACACTTTGGAAGACATGCAGTTCGGTATGATCAAAATGACAAAACGGAAAACTTGTTGAAATAATTGGGATGCGAACAAAAGTGAAGTACAAACAGATACTGCATCACCAGGCAATTCCTAGTGGAAATCGTTGAATCGGAAGAGGATTCCTTTTCCAACAAGATAATGACACAAATACACTTTCATTGTAGTAAGAACAGTATTTGGGGTTCAACAGGGTTACAGCTGGTGTGCTTCAAGTGTTAGAACGGCCACCCTAGAGTCCAGACATGAGTCCCATCAAGGCCAAATGGGATTACCTGGAAACAGAGAAGAACAAGACAAGTTAAACTAACCTTAAAGAACTGTGGAATGTATTACAGGATGTTTGGCACAATCCTCCTGTAAAAATGTTTCAGTCGTATAAAGGAAACATGGGTGAAAGAGTGATGGCATGCAAGAAGGCAGAGGGCAGACACAAAAAGTATTGATTGATGCTCCAAAATGATGCTGTTCCTTGTGATTTACGTAACCAGTTTGTTTCACATTCATTAAAAGGCTGTCAATTTACAATAAGAAACACATATCACTGATAATTTGATGAATTTATCCGAGAGTATTAATATCATTGCAATAGTCAAAACTTTTGCACAGTATTGTAGCTCAGAGATGAGCGTGCATACCTTAAAGTTATCCTGCTCGCCTGATTCAGCCTTTGGCCAGATGTCTTGGCTAAGTAAGAAATTCATTATATAGGTCATGCTAACTTTGATCATTATGTATCATTTAAAACCATGGAAAGAAAAACCACTCATTATGGGAGCATAATCTGGTAGGGGTCAGTGAAGTACTTGCACTATTCCACGAGTATGGTACACAATTGCAAGTCACCTCCACAGATGATTTGCAATGCCCTCTCCCACCACCACAGGGTGGTACACATTTACATAGAGAATGAATCCCACCCTCTATCGAAATCCAGCAATGATGAACTTTTATTTTTAATGCCTATAAAACCTATCTGGGCATACCCCCCAAATTTAAACTCATTCCATCCCCAAATTTCAATTAATCAAATTTATTATTAATCCGCACATGTGAAGCGAAAAGCGGGGTTAAACAGTTGATTCACTTCTGTCCGTCTGTCCGTCCACCAACGGCAGTTTATGATCGACGAAGAACTTCATTTCAATTGAACGTTACATTTTGAACACGAATCGGAACATGAGTTGGAAAACGAACCTGCAGTTTAACGGTACTTTGTCTCTGAATTCGTCCCGGTCACACATTAGCAGATACCTTAGCTTGTACTCAGCCAAACAACACATTTTACAATGCGAACCTTATTCATGCAAAAACAGTCGTATTTGCCTCATGAAAGTGTTTTTAACAAAATGGCTTGTTCTCAGAAAAATTTTGGTTCCAAATCATTATTGTATTGCAGAAACGCATGTTTTTCATCACATTGTGTTCACTTTATCTTGTACTTAGCAAGACAACACATTTTACAATGGGAACCTTATTCATTAAAAAAAACAGTCGTATTTGCCTAAAACACAACACACAACAGGCATTTTTAAGGCCATGTTCCCTGCTAGAGCAGGGGCTAGCCTTGCGGGCCCAATGACAATCTTCTCCACTTTACCCTATTTTCTGCATCTCCCCTTGTTAACCCCACCCCTTACCCGCATTTCTTCTTCCACCACCTTTAGCCAAGCCTTTCTCGGTCTTCCCCGTCCTCTACTTCCTTATACATTCATTTCCATCACTCTTCTTACCAAGTCACTTTCATCCTTCCTCAACACATGACCCAACCATCTCAACCTGTTTCT
>CM068967.1:57020685-57038143 GCA_035128595.1 Eptatretus atami
CTTCTGTCCCTGCCTACCCTTCACCATTCTCACACCACTTCCCTTCCATCTCGTCTCCTGCACACAACATATGTCCACTCTTCTACTGACCAATAGTTCCACCACTTCTCATGATCTCACTGTCACTTTTCCTACATTCCATGTCCCAACCCTCAGAAACCAATCTCCATGTAGGGGCATCAGACATTTGGTCATCATGAATGGAGTAATTTCCTCCCTTGCTTCGATCGGGTTCCCCACCTTGATTTTGGATGAGACGGGGTGAGGACCCCCATGGGGTACTTCGGGCTGGACCCTGCCCATATATAATTATACTCATCATGGTTCCCTTTTTGAGGCAATGTTTTATGGCCAGATGTCCTTCCCGACGCCAACCCTTTTAGTCGCCTCATGACACGCAGGGATACAGTGTACCTATTCTAAATCGAGGCACACACCAGTCGTATTCGCCTAAAAGAAGCGTTTTTAACACAATAACTTATTCTGATGCTTGAGTTCAACATACCCTTCCAAATGCACATCTCATGTTCATGCTATGATGGGCCCATGTTCCAAACCTGTGTTAATTTGTCCATTGTGTGCTGATATCAGACACCGACGTCTCCCATTGCCATTGTTCCATACGCAGTACATGTACAAACTATTCCATGAGTGTTTAGACCCTCTTGAAAATGTACATGCACATATTTTGTTTGGGGAAAATTTCAAAATATAATTGTGAAATCACGTTAAAGAACGACCATTCAGGAGAATCTTAAGCCTGGTGTTGGCTTCGTGGTTATAGGGTGGCTGGCTTGGGATCTTAGGGCCCCAAGTTTGAGCCCTGTTGGCCACTGAATTAACACCAGGTGAGGTTGACTCAGCCTGTCATCCTTCCAAGGTTGGTGAAATGAGTACCAGTGTACTGGTATAGGGGCACAGCATCAGTGACATAGTTGTTCCCCAACAAAATAATAGCTACCTGGCAGCCAAGCTGCCATATGCAAGAAGAAGAAGTAGAATCTTGAAGTTTTGTATGTTATCTCTCCGGTGAAAAATTACCTTTCATAGTTATTATTGTTGCCATTGTTCTTCCTCCCAGGGGATGTTTCTGAGAATGAACAGCATGACACATTGTTTCGAGGTTTTGTTATTAATATAGCCTAGAGGTTGGTGCTTCCCTGGCTTTCCTGTCATTGTTGACTTCCTGTTTGAAAGGATAATATTGCCCACCGTTTAGGAGACATGTAATTATGAGATGTACATCAGGAATGATGTGAAATATAAATATAATTTACTTTAAGTCTGGTTATTTTACCCCATGCAGTGCTTGCCTTTACAACCTGTGGTCAAGGTCGGCGAAATGAGTGCCAGCAAGCTGGTAACAGGCATGCCCACAGGCAAGTCAACTATTAAACGCTATTGGTAGATAGATAAGTTTGGAATAACTATATCCATTTTCTAGAGAAAATCTTTGTAAGTTTGAGTGTGTCCAGCCAAGTTAGAACATGATTAGTGGATGGGTACAACAAGCATGAAAAGTTCGGACGGCACCAAACATTTTCAGTGAATCTGGACATTTAAATAAAGTCTTCGACCAAATGGGATAGATAATAAAACACTTATTACAGACACAAATTTAATTGTTGATTGATTCATTGAAGTTATTCGGCAAACTTCAACATAAAACCATGTTACATTCGTAAAATAGAACAGCACTCGGTAGAGCACATATCGCCACCAGGCTGAACAGTACACGTTTTGTGTCCCACTGACAGGCCAGATCTGCATCCGGACCTTAACCAAAATCGAATCGACTTGTTCTCATCACCGAACCAACTCATCCACCATGTTGTCATAACTCGTCCACAACTTTTTGAAATATCGTGCTATATATTGGTTTTGGCCCGATCACTCAATGGTGAAGAACCACTTAAAGATTATCGTATCCGGATGCAGATCTTCACCAAAATCGAAAGAATTTGTCCTTGTTACAACCACAACCTGTCCACCAAGTTTCATCCGTATCCGTCCACAACTTTTTGAGATATCCTGTTTACAGACAGACACGGGTGAAAACATAACCTCCACCAACCTTCGGTGGCAGAGGTAATAAAAAGAAACTTGCATCTAAAAGAACATGGGACAATTCATATAACAAATTATTTGACACCGTGTCCCGAAGTCATAGGTTACTCTTTCTAGAACCCTTGAACAGAAACGAAGTATAGAGAGAGCTTTATAATTATGCACACAATAAATACTATTTTTCTTTGGTACAAGCACAACATAAACTATCTTGAAGTGTTGTGCAATGTAACCATAAGGAATTGAAGTATTCATTTAGATACTATGCTACATATCGACAGTAAATCTCATCTTCAACCAAATGGGACAGCAAAGACACTTGCAGACACATACCGGTATGAATTGGTGAACATGTTTTATTGACATAATGCCTTGTCACGTTTCTAAACATTTGAGATGTTTGCATATTTTCATCACGGCAGAGGGTAGGTTTGACTCTACGAATGTGTTGCACGTTTAATTTGAGGCATGGGATCAGGGTTCAGCACCTCTACAGGTGATGTTCTGCTGCAGCTGAGGCCAAAGGTCAGCCATCACTCAGTAATTGGATGTCAGACCAAGGCATCCGTTTCTTCTGAATTTTATTTCTTTTAACAGATAATGCTCCGTTGCAAATAGCCATGTCAGTGCATGCATCATTTTATTATTTTGGAGACAGTTTGTAATCCTTATTCCTTTGCCTGATCTGGCACCCTGTAATGTTACTTTGTTTTCCTTGACATTAAAAGCCCATCTGTACGTATGATGCCACTGAGGGACATTTAAGGCTCCGAGATAAACGACCTACAGTTTTTCACATGAGACTTCCCGTCGTTGTTTTCAGAAACCCTAGGTCTAGGGTATGTTGGCTGCAAAGTGCTTACTTTAATCGTGACAGGTGTCATTAATTCCTCGTAAGCGTTTCAATTTTTTTTATTTTAAAATACGATGGGCTGCTGCCCTTCAGCAGAGCTCTGCAGCAGGGCACATCCACAGGTGGAAGATTGTGGAGTGGCCTTCGGCTATGGAAGCGAGTTGTGACATAAGCAGAGTAACCTGTTGAACAAACAGTCTGTGGAACAACAGCTGGTGAGGCAGTAAGTAGTGCACTGCTATCTCAGTAAAAAGCTAGAGTGCTCTATGACATCACGACACCGTGACGTGGTGAGGGCAGACTCCCATTCAAAATGGTTGTCCATCCGATGCCTTGTTGGTAAACTAAGATCAGGAAGGGTTAAGGGAGTCTACACTGAAAGATAAACAGGATCTGGAGAAACAGTAGGCAATCGGTTTGGTTATTGCCTGCCCCCTGGCATCTTCTGCAGTCCGTGCAGAGTATATGTTGTACAGGAGTTTCCCCATCAAGGGCAGAAATTGGATTTTGCCAGGACTTTTTATGTGGGGTTAACACTTTAACTCTATTCAGCTTCAAATGTCTGACAGACCAAAGCACAAGCTTCTTTAAAATGTCAGCATTTTAGCATCCACTCCCTACCAAACTAAACCCTTTACCTGGAGCCATGGTTTTCAAGAGTCGAGGGTTTCCCTCACAGGTGAAATCATTAATATCCAGGTGGCTTATGGGCCTTCTCTAATCACACATAATATTCTGCTTTACCAATTGCTTACATTGATCCACAAAATACATTTATTTGTATTTCTTCACTATTTTGCTCATGCTATTTGCCCCTCCTCCTCCACTTCCTCTCCCTGCCCCTCCCCATCATCCTCTTCGTCCTCCTCCTCTCTATTCTTACCTCTTGCTACAACCCTCTTGCCTCTCATTTCTATTTTTCATCTGACATGGTGGCCAATTTATTGAGTGAATTAGCATGGGTTGTGTGCAGACATGTATGGAGTTTCTGTGGGAGATGTGATTTTTCAGGAGAATGTCCAGAATGGCCGAGATGAGGTGACATCACATGATGTTTGCATGATGAATGTTACATGCTGAAATTCCCAGTTCCTGATTGGGATACCTTTAAAAAAAAAAAAACATTAATCTAAGGCTTGTAATGCAGCTTGTAAATAAATCGCTTGGAGGATACAGACACAAGTAGACATCAATGTACTTTTCCAGAAATGCCAAAGATATTACTATAGTCAATGAACAATCATTTGGATGGGAACACAAATAAGCCAACCCATCTTTCTTTCCATGGTTTGCATAAACTTGTGTTGCGGATATGTGGCTCCTAGGGGTTAATAAAATATTTATTATAGCATAGTTATTCCCAGACTGAGTGTTTAGAATAAGCGTGAAGTCATTATAAATATGCGTCGCTAATTCGTATAGCAAGAAACGTGAAACCCACCCCAGTGTGTCTAAAAAACAAAAAACAAACTACATCCCATTTGACCTTTATTCCATGTTCTTACCTTTGCTTTTGCTGTTGAATGGGCTTTAGAAGTGTTTGCTATGCCCCCAGGCCATAGTTTAGGCGGGGAAAGCAGGGCGCAGACTATCTGGGCCTCTGATGTCATTGGCTCATCTGGGTCAGGGGTCATGCAGGGCTCAACCCACCCTTGGGCTGGGCCATCAGCCAATAGCGAATGAGTGGGGAGGGGCGAAGTGCGTCACCCATTGAGGTGGTGACCAGACATTATATATAAGCACACACAGAGGGCCGGAAGCAGAGAAGATGCCAGGAATCGACACCAGGAGGGTACGCTGAGTGTGTGAAGCTACCGGGCAACGGCCTCGCCTCGCTTGCCGGCACCACAGCTGCCCCAGAAGGGCCATGTCTCTTCCCCTTCATTGCACCAACAGAGCTGGACAATTCTCCTGCCATCAAGCGTCATAAAGGGTTTGGGCCTAGCGAACCCTGCTCTCTTTGTGGAGAACCCCCAGTCTTTTGTCATGTGTGTCTGAGGCCTTAAGGCATAGCTTATTTAAGGATTTGTTTGTGGCATGGTCTGTTCGTGGGTATGCATCGGTTGGTGCCTAATTATTGGGTTATTGATTTATCATTGCGATCACTGTTCTTTACATACGTGCTTCTATTACACACAACACACACACACACACACACACACACACACACACACACACACACACACACACACACGTTGTTGAATTGACTTTGTCTTGGCTCATCCTGCTTGCTCATGATGAGGAGGGGGAAATCTGTTTGAGATATGAATTGGCCAAGGTTTTTAATCACTTCGAGTTCATCATCAGGTGGACACTGGTTGCTTTGCCAGATGATGAGATCTATCCCGTGTTTGCCTCAGAGCATCACTCACACAGCACAGAGGTTCCAATCGGCATGGCAACATGACATTGGGCGTGGGACCCGACCGGGAATCTCTGCAGTGGGTGGCTGATGTGGCCGCCATGTGACTCACTGTATTCAAACTGGGCAACCGGCTCAAACCACATGAACAGTTACACATGATTAAGCAATGTCTGAACTGTAAATGGCTTTACGTCATGTTGCTTAATACTTAACCTGCGTGTGAAACGAAAAGCAGGGTTACGCAATTGGTTTACTTTGTCTGTCTGTCTGTCCAAAAACATCAGTTTATGATTGAAGAACAACTTAATATTAAATGAATGTTATATGTTGAACATGAATCGGACCATAAATCTGAAAATAAACCGGTAGTTTATCAGTACTTTGGCTCTGAATTTGTCCTGATCACACATGCACAGAGAGGAGTAAGATCATTTTTTTTAGTTTGTCTACCTGTTTGTCAGTCAAACAAAATTGAAAATCATTACAAATGGGAAACTTACTGCAAAAGATACAAACAATAGGCATGAATAACTAATGTAACATGTTAAACTAGAAGGACACTCGGGAGAGCGCATACCTCCACCAGGCTGATTACTTTATGTTTTCTATCCCACTGATAGGCTAGATCTGGATTCTGACCCGAGCTAAAATCCAATCGGCTTGTTCTGGTCACCTCACTAACCCACCCACCAAGTTTAGTCTATCACTCAATGGTGAAGAATCACTTAAAATTTCCCGGATCCGGATTTGAATCTTCACCAAAATCGAATCAATTCTTCCTTGTTACATATTGTTACGGTTCTAGGAACCGTATGCATTCAAACATACAGCTGACCCAAAGATTAGTTGCCATTAAGTATATGTGTAGACAGATTCCCTCCTCGTGTTTAGTGGGAAATCGAAGGGGTGCGTTGCGATGTATTTTTAGTTATGGTAATAAATCTTTATTTCCCTCCCCCATCACGATCCACTGTCACCTGCTGTATCCGAAGGCCCGTTGGCCAGGGCAAAATCTTTGTGTTGTGGCTTCTTCTTGATGAGTCCAGACACGCGTGGAGGGGGAGGGGGCGGGTTTCTCCCGGAATGGCCAAAACCCCGCCCAGAAAGGGCGGACCCATGGAGGCCCTGTCCAATCAGGGCAGACAGTGGCGTCGGCTTCACCAAGGCCCGTCCCTGCTGATAGAGAGATCTATAAATCATGAAGCGATCCTCAGCGTAGAGTCCTTGGCTGGGAGATAAATTACGGCACCATCCTGAGAGCGGTAGAGAGAGAATTCTGTGTGGGTCGGCCATGTTAGCTGGAGTCTGAGGTTGGAGAGAAACACGTTGGAGCGAGACAGTGGTTGGAGTAAGATGGTTGGAGTCACAGTTGCCAAAGAAAGAAGGAGGGTCGTGACGCGGAGGATCTGCCGCGTCTCGCCTCGGTGGCCTGTCTGTTGCACGGTTCGAGGGCGCCCGATCTTGACCGGGTCTCTCGTGGGTCCTGTCGGCGGCCCTGATCCCCGTCTCGGACTCCGCTCTGCTCCACCCGGGCTCCTTCGTGGACATGATCTCCGCGCGTGTGGCTGTGGCCGAGCTGCACGACCACTGGCAGATGCTGCACCATGGAGCATCCCTTCCTCCAACGTGCAGGTACCCCAAAAGAACTGTGACCTCAGCTCAACCTCCCTGCTCTGGCTGTGGGGGTCCTTTGCAATACACCTGGGTTTATTTTCGTCTGAGTGCGCGTCTGAGTGTATGTCGCCGTCTTTAAGTAGAACTGTTTAAGTGTTTGATCATTTAAAATCTTGCCTGTATATCCCGCGATAAGTCTGCTCTGAGTCCTTTTGTAAGTTGATTGTAAATAAACCATTATTTGAAATGTTCCCAGTTCGTTTTCGTCTTTTCCTTCATTGGTCCAGCATGGTTCGGATCTGAGTTTAGCCGGGTTTTTATACCCGATAATCTGTTCATCCTAGCCGGTACGTTCTTGGCGGGTCCGCTCGGCTGCATCCGAACCCGAAAGGTAGTTGGTAGTTTGTAGAGTGATCCAGTTCGGGCAAGACGTACCGAGGGCGTGGTTCCCCGGTAGACGACACCACGTGGTTAATTAGGTAAATTGGTTCGAGACAAAAAGACCCTACGCTACGCGGTGGAGGTATTGGCGTCCACGGTCGGTTAAGCGACCCGCCGCTTCACGGAATTATCCGTGAGCGACGGCCTACAATTCCGGGAGTCTGGTGGGAGACGACGTAACTTTCCCCACCGAGCGGTCGTTCTCGCCACCGGACCTCCGGCCCTCAACAATATTCAACCTGCCCACCAAGTTTCATCCGAATCTGTGCACAACTTTTTTGAGATATCGTGTTATATATCGTTTTAGCCAGCCCCGACTCACTCAATGGTAAAGAATCACTTTAAAAATTATCAGATGAAGATCCGGATTCAAATATTCACCAAAATCTAATCATTTCGTCCTTGTCACATACCTAAGCTCTCCACCAAATGTTGTCCAAATCCGTCCACAACTTTTTGAGATATTTTGTTCACAAACAAACAGACAGACAGACAAGCCGGTAGGCGACATGGGTGGTCGCGACATAATTGCATACTAGTCATACAGTTCTGACCCTCTTCCGAATTCTCCGAGCATTTTCCTTGTGCTTCCTTTGCCTTGCTACCTTTTTCTTTGCAGCTTCTTGGCTGCCTTATAACTTTCAATACACTGCCTCTTCTTGCCACCGTACCCTTTCCTTCTGCCACTCTTGAACTTCTTCCTCTTCTCTTTAATCGTCTTTCCAACTTCATCATCTCACCACCATGTTTCCAAGTGGCCTCAGTGATCCTTTTGTTCATCCACATACCTCACCAACGATCCCAACTGACTATCTTTCATTGCCATCCAACCATTTTCAAGATCAACCACATCATCCTCAACCATACTCAATCTCTGTCTTAATACCTCATTCACTGTCCCCTCTTTCAACACTCCACACCTTCATCCTCGGTTGGTACTTCACCCGCCAAGCTCTCCTCGCACCTTTCATCCTTATGTTGCAGACAACCAAGTGGTGCTGTGAACGGCCTCCTCCCCCAGGATCACTTTGTGTCCCAGAGGTTCCCCTATCTCACCTACGCACCATCAGGTAGCCGACAATTGTTGTAGACCCACCTCATGTGTATGTAACAAGCTTATCCACTTTCTGGAATTGAGTATTACAAATCAACAAACCAGCTCCATCAGCAACTTCAAAATCCTTTCACATTCTCATTCCTCACACCATATCCATAACCACATGGACTCCCTCAAAACCATCTGTACTCCTTCCCACATGCCCATTCAAGTCTCTTCTACCAGAACAACTTCCTCATCTTTCATGTTTTCCATCAACTTCTCTATCACACACTAGAACTTGTCCTCCTATCATTGCTCCGACCAACCTGCGGGACATATCCTGAGATGACATTCACTGAGAGCTTTCCAATCACCATTCTCACCATCATCAAACTTTCACTCACTCCTCGTCACACTCCCATACTGTCTACAAACTCCTCAGAAAACAGGACACCAAACCATACAACCCTTCCAGGCACCCTGCCACACAAACTTGTACTTCTGTCCCTGCCTACCCTTCACCATTCTCACACCACTTCCCTTCCATCTCGTCTCCTGCAACAACATATGTCCACTCTTCTACTGACCAATATGTTCCACCACTTCTCATGATCTCACTGTCACTTTTCCTACATTCCATGTCCAACCCTCAGAAACCAATCTCCATGTAGGGCATCAGACATTTGGTCATCATGAATGGAGTAATTCCTCCCTTGCTTCGATCGGGTTCCCCACCTTGATTTTGGATGAGACGGGTGAGGACCCCCATGGGGTACTTCGGGGCTGGACCCTGCCCATATATAATTATACTCATCATGGTTCCTTTTTGAGGCAATGTTTTATGGCCAGATGTCCTTCCCGACGCCAACCCTTTTAGTCGCCTCATGACACGCAGGGATACAGTGTACCTATTCTAAATCGAGGCACACACCAGTCGTATTCGCCTAAAAGAAGCGTTTTTAACACAATAACTTATTCTGATGCTTGAGTTTCAACATACCCTTCCAAATGCACATCTCATGTTCATGCTATGATGGGCCCATGTTCCAAACCTGTGTTAATTTGTCCATTGTGTGCTGATATCAGACACCGACGTCTCCCATTGCCATTGTTCCATACGCAGTACATGTACAAACTATTCCATGAGTGTTTAGACCCTCTTGAAAATGTACATGCACATATTTTGTTTGGGAAAATTTCAAATATAATTGTGAAATCACGTTAAGAACGACCATTCAGGAGAATCTTAAGCCTGGTGTTGGCTTCGTGGTTATAGGGTGGCTGGCTTGGGATCTTAGGGCCCCAAGTTTGAGCCCTGTTGGCCACTGAATTAACACCAGGTGAGGTTGACTCAGCCTGTCATCCTTCCAAGGTTGGTGAAATGAGTACCAGTGTACTGGTTATAGGGCACAGCATCAGTGACATAGTTGTTCCCAACAAAATAATAGCTACCTGGCAGCCAAGCTGCCATATGCAAGAAGAAGAAGTAGAATCTTGAAGTTTTGTATGTTATCTCTCCGGTGAAAAATTACCTTTCATAGTTATTATTGTTGCCATTGTTCTTCCTCCCAGGGATGTTTCTGAGAATGAAAGCATGACACATTGTTTCGAGGTTTTGTTATTAATATAGCCTAGAGGTTGGTGCTTCCCTGGCTTTCCTGTCATTGTTGACTTCCTGTTTGAAAGGATAATATTGCCCACCGTTTAGGAGACATGTAATTATGAGATGTACATCAGGAATGATGTGAAATATAAATATATTTACTTTAAGTCTGGTTATTTTACCCCATGCAGTGCTTGCCTTTACAACTGTGGTCAAGGTCGGCGAAATGAGTGCCAGCAAGCTGGTAACAGGCATGCCCACAGGCAAGTCAACTATTAAACGCTATTGTAGATAGATAAGTTTGGAATAACTATATCCATTTTCTAGAGAAAATCTTTGTAAGTTTGAGTGTGTCCAGCCAAGTTAGAACATGATTAGTGGATGGGTACAACAAGCATGAAAAGTTCGGACGGCACCAAACATTTTCAGTGAATCTGGACATTTAAATAAAGTCTTCGACCAAATGGGATAGATAATAAAACACTTATTACAGAACAAAATTTAATTGTTGATTGATTCATTGAAGTTATTCGGCAAACTTCAACATAAAACCATGTTACATTCGTAAAATAGAACAGCACTCGGTAGAGCACATATCGCCACCAGGCTGAACAGTACACGTTTTGTGTCCCACTGACAGGCCAGATCTGCATCCGGACCTTAACCAAAATCGAATCGACTTGTTCTCATCACCGAACCAACTCATCCACCATGTTGTCATAACTCGTCCACAACTTTTTGAAATATCGTGCTATATATTGGTTTTGGCCCGATCACTCAATGGTGAAGAACCACTTAAAGATTATCGTATCCGGATGCAGATCTTCACCAAAATCGAAAGAATTTGTCTTGTTACAACCACAACCTGTCCACCAAGTTTCATCCGTATCCGTCCACAACTTTTTGAGATATCCTGTTTACAGACAGACACGGGTGAAAACATAACCTCCACCAACCTTCGGTGGCAGAGGTAATAAAAAGAAACTTGCATCTAAAAGAACATGGGACAATTCATATAACAAATTATTTGACACCGTGTCCCGAAGTCATAGTTACTCTTTCTAGAACCCTTGAACAGAAACGAAGTATAGAGAGAGCTTTATAATTATGCACACAATAAATACTATTTTTCTTTGGTACAAGCACACATAAACTATCTTGAAGTGTTGTGCAATGTAACCATAAGGAATTGAAGTATTCATTTAGATACTATGCTACATATCGACAGTAAATCTCATCTTCAACCAAATGGGACAGCAAAGACACTTGCAGACACATACCGGTATGAATTGGTGAACATGTTTTATTGACATAATGCCTTGTCACGTTTCTAAACATTTGAGATGTTTGCATATTTTCATCACGGCAGAGGGTAGGTTTGACTCTACGAATGTGTTGCACGTTTAATTTGAGGCATGGGATCAGGGTTCAGCACCTCTACAGGTGATGTTCTGCTGCAGCTGAGGCCAAAGGTCAGCCATCACTCAGTAATTGGATGTCAGACCAAGGCATCCGTTTCTTCTGAATTTTATTTCTTTTAACAGATAATGCTCCGTTGCAAATAGCCATGTCAGTGCATGCATCATTTTATTATTTTGGAGACAGTTTGTAATCCTTATTCCTTTGCCTGATCTGGCACCCTGTAATGTTACTTTGTTTCCTTGACATTAAAAGCCCATCTGTACGTATGATGCCACTGAGGGACATTTAAGGCTCCGAGATAAACGACCTACAGTTTTTCACATGAGACTTCCCGTCGTTGTTTTCAGAAACCCTAGGTCTAGGGTATGTTGGCTGCAAAGTGCTTACTTTAATCGTGACAGGTGTCATTAATTCCTCGTAAGCGTTTCAATTTTTTTTATTTTAAAATACGATGGGCTGCTGCCCTTCAGCAGAGCTCTGCAGCAGGGCACATCCACAGGTGGAAGATTGTGGAGTGGCCTTCGGCTATGGAAGCGAGTTGTGACATAAGCAGAGTAACCTGTTGAACAAACAGTCTGTGGAACAACAGCTGGTGAGGCAGTAAGTAGTGCACTGCTATCTCAGTAAAAAGCTAGAGTGCTCTATGACATCACGACACCGTGACGTGGTGAGGGCAGACTCCCATTCAAAATGGTTGTCCATCCGATGCCTTGTTGGTAAACTAAGATCAGGAAGGGTTAAGGGAGTCTACACTGAAAGATAAACAGGATCTGGAGAAACAGTAGGCATCGGTTTGGTTATTGCCTGCCCCCTGGCATCTTCTGCAGTCCGTGCAGAGTATATGTTGTACAGGAGTTCCCCATCAAGGGCAGAAATTGGATTTTGCCAGGACTTTTTATGTGGGTTAACACTTTAACTCTATTCAGCTTCAAATGTCTGACAGACCAAAGCACAAGCTTCTTTAAAATGTCAGCATTTTAGCATCCACTCCCTACAAACTAAACCCTTTACCTGGAGCCATGGTTTTCAGAGTCGAGGGTTTCCCTCACAGGTGAAATCATTAATATCCAGGTGGCTTATGGGCCTTCTCTAATCACACATAATATTCTGCTTTACCAATTGCTTACATTGATCCACAAAATACATTTATTTGTATTTCTTCACTATTTTGCTCATGCTATTTGCCCCTCCTCCTCCACTTCCTCTCCCTGCCCCTCCCCATCATCCTCTTCGTCCTCCTCCTCTCTATTCTTACCTCTTGCTACAACCCTCTTGCCTCTCATTTCTATTTTTCATCTGACATGGTGGCCAATTTATTGAGTGAATTAGCATGGGTTGTGTGCAGACATGTATGGAGTTTCTGTGGGAGATGTGATTTTTCAGGAGAATGTCCAGAATGGCCGAGATGAGGTGACATCACATGATGTTTGCATGATGAATGTTACATGCTGAATTCCCAGTTCCTGATTGGGATACCTTTAAAAAAAAAAAAACATTAATCTAAGGCTTGTAATGCAGCTTGTAAATAAATCGCTTGGAGGATACAGACACAAGTAGACATCAATGTACTTTTCCAGAAATGCAAAGATATTACTATAGTCAATGAACAATCATTTGGATGGAAACACAAATAAGCCAACCCATCTTTCTTTCCATGGTTTGCATAAACTTGTGTTGGGATATGTGGCTCCTAGGGGTTAAATAAATATTTATTATAGCATAGTTATTCCCAGACTGAGTGTTTAGAATAAGCGTGAAGTCATTATAAATATGCGTCGCTAATTCGTATAGCAAGAAACGTGAAACCCACCCAGTGTGTCTAAAAACAAAAAACAAACTACATCCATTTGACCTTTATTCCATGTTCTTACCTTTGCTTTTGCTGTTGAATGGGCTTTAGAAGTGTTTGCTATGCCCCAGGCCATAGTTTAGGCGGGGAAAGCAGGGCGCAGACTATCTGGGCCTCTGATGTCATTGGCTCATCTGGGTCAGGGGTCATGCAGGGCTCAACCCACCCTTGGGCTGGGCCATCAGCCAATAGCGAATGAGTGGGGAGGGGCGAAGTGCGTCACCCATTGAGGTGGTGACAGACATTATATATAAGCACACACAGGGGCCGGAAGCAGAGAAGATGCCAGGAATCGACACCAGGAGGGTACGCTGAGTGTGTGAAGCTACCGGGCAACGGCCTCGCCTCGCTTGCCGGCACCACAGCTGCCCAGAAGGGCCATGTCTCTTCCCCTTCATTGCACCAACAGAGCTGGACAATTCTCCTGCCATCAAGCGTCATAAAGGGTTTGGGCCTAGCGAACCCTGCTCTCTTTGTGGAGAACCCCAGTCTTTTGTCATGTGTGTCTGAGGCCTTAAGGCATAGCTTATTTAAGGATTTGTTTGTGGCATGGTCTGTTCGTGGGTATGCATCGGTTGGTGCTAATTATTGGGTTATTGATTTATCATTGCGATCACTGTTCTTTCATACGTGCTTTATTACACACACACACACACACACACACACACACACAACACACACCACACACACACACACACACTTGTTGATTGACTTTGTCTTGGCTCATCTGCTTGCTCATGATGAGGAGGGGAAATCTGTTTGAGATATGAATTGGCCAAGGTTTTTAATCACTTCGAGTTCATCATCAGGTGGACACTGGTTGCTTTGCCAGATGATGAGATCTATCCCGTGTTTGCCTCAGAGCATCACTCACACAGCACAGAGGTTCCAATCGGCATGGCAACATGACATTGGGCGTGGGACCCGACCGGGATCTCTGCAGTGGGTGGCTGATGTGGCCGCCATGTGACTCACTGTATTCAAACTGGGCAACCGGCTCAAACCACATGAACAGTTACACATGATTAAGCAATGTCTGAACTGTAAATGGCTTTACGTCATGTTGCTTAATACTTAACCTGCGTGTGAAACGAAAAGCAGGGTTACGCAATTGGTTTACTTTGTCTGTTGTCTGTCCAAAAACATCAGTTTATGATTGAGAACAACTTAATATTAAATGAATGTTATATGTTGAACATGAATCGGACCATAAATCTGAAAATAAACCGGTAGTTTATCAGTACTTTGGCTCTGAATTTGTCCTGATCACACTGCACAGAGAGGAGTAAGATCATTTTTTTTTAGTTTGTCTACCTGTTTGTCAGTCAAACAAAATTGAAAATCATTACAAATGGGAAACTTACTGCAAAAGATACAAACAATAGGCATGAATAACTAATGTAACATGTTAAACTAGAAGGACACTCGGAGAGCGCATACCTCCACCAGGCTGATTACTTTATGTTTTCTATCCCACTGATAGGCTAGATCTGGATTCTGACCCGAGCTAAAATCCAATCGGCTTGTTCTGGTCACCTCACTAACCCACCCACCAAGTTTAGTCTATCACTCAATGGTGAAGAATCACTTAAAATTTCCCGGATCCGGATTTGAATCTTCACCAAAATCGAATCAATTCTTCCTTGTTACATATTGTTACGGTTCTAGGAACCGTATGCATTCAAACATACAGCTGACCCAAAGTTAGTTATGCCATTAAGTATATGTGTAGACAGATTCCCTCCTCGTGTTTAGTGGGAAATCGAAGGGGTGCGTTGCGATGTATTTTTAGTTATGGTAATAAATCTTTATTTCCCATCCCCATCACGATCCACTGTCCACCTGCTGTATCCGAAGGCCCGTTGGCCAGGGCAAAATTTTTGTGTTGTGGCTTCTTCTTGATGAGTCCAGACACGGTGGAGGGGGAGGGGGGCGGTTTTCTCCGGAATGGCCAAAACCCCGCCCAGAAAGGGGCGACCCATGGAGGCCCTGTCCAATCAGGGCAGACAGTGGCGTCGGCTTCACCAAGGCCGTCCCTGCTGATAGAGAGATCTATAAATCATGAAGCGATCCTCAGCGTAGAGTCCTTGGCTGGGAGATAAATTACGGCACCATCCTGAGAGGGTAGAGAGAGAATTCTGTGTGGGTCGGCCATGTTAGCTGGAGTCTGAGGTTGGAGAGAAACAGCGTTGGAGCGAGACAGTGGTTGGAGTAAGATGGTTGGAGTCACAGTTGCCAAAGAAAGAAGGAGGGTCGTGACGCGGAGGATCTGCCCGCGTCTCGCCTCGGTGGCCTGTCTGTTGCACTGGTTCGAGGGCGCCCGATCTTGACCGGGTCTCTCGTGGGCGGCGCGGGCGCCTGGATCCGCCGTCTCGCGCGACTCCGCCCTGCTCCGACGGACGGCTCCTTCGTGACATGATCTCCGCGCGTGTGGCTGTGGCCGAGCTGCACGACCACTGGAGATGCTGCACCATGGAGCATCCCTTCCTCCAACGTGCAGGTACCCAAAAGAACTGTGACCTCAGCTCACCTCCCTCTCTGGCTGTGGGGGTCCTTTGCAATACACCTGGGTTTATTTTCGTCTGAGTGCGCGTCTGAGTGTATGTCGCCGTCTTTAAGTAGAACTGTTTAAGTGTTTGATCATTTAAAATCTTGCCTGTATATCCCGCGATAAGTCTGCTCTGAGTCCTTTTGTAAGTTGATTGTAAATAAACCATTATTTGAAATGTTCCCAGTTCGTTTTCGTCTTTTCCTTCATTGGTCCAGCATGGTTCGGATCTGAGTTTAGCCGGGTTTTTATACCCGATAATCTGTTCATCCTAGCCGGTACGTTCTTGGCGGGTCCGCTCGGCTGCATCCGAACCCGAAAGGTAGTTGGTAGTTTGTAGAGTGATCCAGTTCGGGCAAGACGTACCGAGGGCGTGGTTCCCCGGTAGACGACACCACGTGGTTAATTAGGTAAATTGGTTCGAGACAAAAAGACCCTACGCTACGCGGTGGAGGTATTGGCGTCCACGGTCGGTTAAGCGACCCGCCGCTTCACGGAATTATCCGTGAGCGACGGCCTACAATTCCGGGAGTCTGGTGGGAGACGACGTAACTTTCCCCCGAGCGGTCGTTCTCGCCACCGGACCTCCGGCCCTCAACAATATTCAACCTGCCCACCAAGTTTCATCCGAATCTGTGCACAACTTTTTTGAGATATCGTGTTATATATCGTTTTAGCCAGCCCCGATCACTCAATGGTAAAGAATCACTTTAAAAATTATCAGATGAAGATCCGGATTCAAATATTCACCAAAATCTAATCATTTCGTCCTTGTCACATACCTAAGCTCTCCACCAAATGTTGTCCAAATCCGTCCACAACTTTTTGAGATATTTTGTTCACAAACAAACAGACAGACAGACAAGCCGGTAGGCGACATGGGTGGTCGCGACATAATTGCATACTAGTCATACAGTTTTTGACGGATCGGGCTGAAATTTTTTGACAAAGAGGTTGATTATAGTGCGCATAAAAGCCTGGAAGCCCGTTTTTGATTTTCGAAAAAATAATTTTTAATATGATTTTTAAAACATTTCAAAGTCCCGTTGCTAGGCAACGGTGGTGTCCATAGCAACGGTGCTCAAAAGCATAGAACTAGATCCTGCTATGAACCTACCAGTCAAGTTTCATCAAAATCGGTTGATCCTCTGGCCTCCAGAGCTGTCCATTACATACAAACAAACAAACAAAAAAATGACGGTAAATAGACACCCGATTTTGAAGGACTACCATTTGAAAAATAAAACCTAAATCAAAAATCGGCTCTAGTAAAATTTTCTAAATATCTCGAAGTGTTTAATTCCGAAGTCTCGTTTCTCCACATTCAAAACTGTAGGACAAGTATTGAAAATACCGTACGCGGTTTTTCGGCCGCTGCATAGCAAACGAAACTCAAACGCGCACACTCCCAGCCCATACGGCACCTGTTCGCCAAGTTTCATCAAAATTGGTTTGCTGGTTTGTGCTGTGGAGCCTCGCATTGCAGACACACACACACACACACACACACCACACACACCACACCACGGAAAACCCGACAATAAGGGTACTCTAGCGACCACCCAACAGATGGGTGAAAACATAACCTTCGGTGGTGGAGGTAAGAAGGTGATGTAAACGGCGCTGCATCAATGGCGGTAAACTTCCGAAAAAAAGT
>CM068967.1:57038168-57053603 GCA_035128595.1 Eptatretus atami
GACGATCGGGCTGAATTTTTTGACAAAGAGGTTGATTATAGTGCGCATAAAAGCCTGGAAGCCCGTTTTTGATTTTCGAAAAAATATATTTTAAATGATTTTTCAAAACTTCAAAGTCCCGTTGCTAGGCAACGGTGGTGTCCATAGCAAGTGCTCAAAAGCATAGAATAGATCCTGCTATGAACCTACCAGTCAAGTTTCATCAAAATCGGTTGATCCTCTGGCCTCCAGAGCTGTCCATTACATACAAACAAACAAACAAAAAAAATGACGGTAAATAGACACCCGATTTTGAAGGACTACCATTTGAAAAATAAAACCTAAATCAAAAATCGGCTCTAGTAAAATTTTCTAAATATCTCGAAGTGTTTAATTCCGAAGTCTCGTTTCTCCACATTCAAAACTGTAGGACAAGTATTGAAAATACCGTACGCGGTTTTTCGGCCGCTGCATAGACTTACAACGAAACTCAAACGCGCACACTCCCAGCCCATACGGCACCTGTTCGCCAGTTTCATCAAAATGGTTTGCTGTTTGTGCTGTGGAGCCTCGCATTGCAGACACACACACACACACACACACACACCACACACACACACACAGCGGAAAACCCGACAATAAGGGTACTCTAGCGACCACCCAACAGATGGGTGAAAACATAACCTTCGGTGGTGGAGGTAAGAAGGTGATGTAAAAGGCCTGCATCAATGGCGTAAACTTCCGAAAAAAAGTTTTTTTTCTACAACCATTAAAATCTCATTTTAGTTCAATTAATTATATAATTGAACACTGTAGAACACAAATGTCCTTTTCGCATTTTCAAAACCTTCCATGTAGAAGTACTTGGCCAAAATATTACAGCATTTTACAACATCATGACCATATCAAATTTGCTGCTCGCACACCCACCTTTGTCCTTTGTCTCAAGACTGTGTGGGGTCAGGTGTTTGATGAAGTCTCTAGTTTTGTGAATAGATTGATGCTCAGCTCCACTGTCACGAAATCTGATGAGATTGCATCGATTCTGTTTTATTTCATTAAAGGTTTCCTTTATCTCGTTTTGGTTTAATGAGTTCTCGTACAAGGAGTTTCAACGCAGGAGGAGCATTAGGCTCATCCATCCTGAGCAATGGCTGCCAACCCCGGTAATTTGTCCGTACTCCATCCTTTTTATGTCTTCTGACCGTCCAAGCAAGGAAGCACCACGTGCCATTTTAAAAGTCTTTGATATGACTCGCCTGGGGTCGAGTCAACCACCAATGTAGCTCCCAGATTCAGAGCGGATACTCAAACCATCACGCCACGAGTCTGGTTTGAGACAGGATTGTTGTGAAGACCTTTTGGCCAAAAGCATGGACTTCGATTATTTTTCCTTTTGCTTCTTCCCCACCCCCCCCCCCCCCAATTATGACCAGCTTCCCACACCCCCTAAATATGACCAAGGCATTCGGTTTTCGCTTGTAATCCTTTGTAACCATGGCACATCACCTCCTTTGTGTTCATGTACTCATGTGGAAATGAGCCAGAGAAGTTGAATTACAATGCATCCCATTCACCCTTTCATCCACCTGCATTCTCTTCGCTTATGAATGTGCCAACCTCACTGTGCATTCTCTTTTCACCATTTTTCTTTTGAGACACCCACACGTGCGATATTCTCTGATATAACATTCTTTCATCATATGTGACATTGTGAAAGATCAATTTTTGCCTCCGAGCTGTCGAGCCTGGGTTTGAATCTCAGGTCAGATATAAACTGTATCCTGGTGTTTCGTAGACAGAGTGAGACATCATTGAGTGTGCAATCCCTCGGATGGACATTAAACTGGACATCCTATCTGTTAGCAAGTTGATGGACGTTAAGATCGCACGGTGTCCTTTGTGAAGATTTGGCGAGCTATTGCCGGCACTATGGACAAAGTCAAAAATCTTGCCTGGACCATGGGTAGCAAGTCTCTGTCTCTCTGAGAGGTTCCTTCACACCTGGTTGCACGCTTGATATCTTAGAGTGTGGTTGCTTTCTGGCCAACAGCTTCTGCACTCCAAACAAATTGACTAAGGAGTTTACATGTTTTATGTGATGGCCTACGTGGGACACAAAGAGAAATCAACAACACACAATACACCCTTGTCTTAAAGAATGTTCACAGCCTTCAGGCATCAATCTCTCACAAAACATGTCCTTCTGGTGCTTGAAGTCACTTCTCATGGTTTATGACTGTTAATTTATTGTAACAATTTGTCATTTTGGATGATGAATCACACTTTCTCTGAAATCCTTCTTTGTGCAAAGTGGTAATTTCACACCTTTTTGAGTCTCTAATCCATCGGTATTCTCCCATTTTTTTTTTTTTTTGCTTCTTTAACAGGAGAATGAAAAAGCAGACATTTTCCACTTTTCAGCTGCTTGGAACCTCATGAACGACACTGCTCTTGTAACCCTTTTTCATGTTCACATGAGAGCCCTCTCTTGAACACCGCTCTAGGAAAACGGTTTAGTTCAGTCTGGAGTGGATGCTCAAACGCTGACCTCATCTCGAAGAGGCTCTTGGCCTGTGTTTAGGTCTATTAGAGAATTCAAGCTGAGTTAGACCCAGAGGAAAAGCCATGGCAGAACTCAATTTTTGCCCTTCATTGGGCAACACCTGTACAGTATAATATATAGTCGCGCATTTTGAAGACGACGTATTTTCATTACATTCATTGCAACTTTGGAATAACTTGGTCGGAGTCACGATCGTGGCTCTTGATGACCAGAAATAGTCTGCTTCCACATTCAAAGATTATATCACAGCTTTGAATAACTACAACGTGAGGGCAGCTGAGATGAGATCTATTCTGATAATACAAATATGTTACGTCTTTCAGCTCTCCGGGGTCGTGAAATAGGTTGTCTGGACTCGCGACGTCCTGGGACAACTAGAACATTTTAATCCCGGGACAACCAGGACTCACGATATCCCGGGACAACCAGACATTTTGTCAGACAACTATACCTTGCTCGTTGCCAGCCCAGGGCAACCAAATTTATCTCCTGAACAAACCTTTCTTTGGTTTTATTTATCCACACTGGTTTAACTTCACTTGAAATCAATAATAAATCATGGCTGTATCAAAATGAATAATTAAAACAACAACCATAACTAATCCCCGTGTTGTGCGAGGTGCCACTTTCTCTCAGAGTAAGTTCTAATGAATTGCAGAACACAAAGTTATGTTTATTCACTGAATGGGCAGTACACTTGAGGTACCACTATAATGAATGGTTACAAGCGGACATACACAGAACTTTGGGTCAGGAGGTGCCCATATGGCCCATCATACCTGTGCTGCACAAACCCCAGTATATACATCATCCATAGGTACATAGGCATAATACCTACCATCCACCTAAGCCAATATTCCCAGATCTCTCATCTCCAATGTATCCAGGTACCACCTACCTACCTACCTATCCATCTATCTCTTTCTCTCATATATCATAGTCTTCACAAAGCGTCAGCACCACTGAAGCAGCTTTCTGACCAAGGGTTAACCTGGGTGGTTGCTATTGCCTTTGCATCAGTAGTTGTGGAAGGAATTTGGAATTTGTTAGGGTGCCGTCGATAGCTCGTCTAATTTTCGCAAAGGACACCGTGGGATCTTTAATGTCCACCACGAATGCCGGCAGACTCATTTAACGTCCATCCGAAGGACGGAACACACATTGATTAATCACCCTGCCTGTGAAACCCCAGGATGACGTTTCTAGCTCGGTAGGATTCAAACACTGACTGGACAGCTCAGAGGCAAGTGTGCGTACCCTCTGTCATCCTGCTTCTTCAAGCACTGATTGGTTTGTTCTTCTTGTAGTCCATGGAATTAAAAACATTCGTCTCCAAACACATTTCAAACTGTAATCTTCTTCCTATCTTTCTTTTTAAATATCCATGACTCGCATCATGCGTAGCAACTGGAAATAACAGTGTTCACCCACCTCCTCTTCGTTTGGATTGTTACATCTTTGTCTTTCCAGATCTTTGTCAATCCTGACATTGCGGTTTCCCACAATGCTAACCATCAATTTCTCCTCCACGTTCTCCACTCACTTAAATCCTTTAACCGAGTAGATAAAACCTTCCATTATTTACAGATGTCTTCTATTGACAATATTTTAGTCTTTTTAGGTTTAAATAAAGACCCAGCCTTTTCACTTTCCTTAGTCACTGTCTGCAGCAGTTTCATGAAGTCCTCTTTACTTTCTGCCAACAGAGTGGCATCATCACATACCTTAGAGGTTGATACATCTTCCTCCAATCCTGACTACGCCTCTGTCATCCAAGTTAGATTATCTCTGCCACCAAGGTGGACAGAGTTTATGTTTCACCCTGTTTGTCTGTCTGTGGGCAATGACTTCCTTGGTTCTATAACTTCTTTGGTCCTGGTTATATAGTCAGTATCATGATAGTCTGCTTTAGAGGGCTCCATCTGCTTTAGAGTGGACATTTCAAATTGAAAAACTCAACTAAAGTATATAGGAGTATGTAAATACATGCTGGGTTATCTTGCATAATCTTTTCCACAGGGCATATGATCCACCTGAGAACCTCTGTACACTGTATGTCGTATGTCACCCTCATCAATTTCCCATCTTACCTCTCTGCGGTCACTCATTTTATACCACTTTACCTTCCCTTTCCATATGTCCAAGTTTGTGAATTGTATGTAAATGAGGGTCCGCTCAATGACTGGGTTTGCCTAGGTTGGACACGTGCTGTGCCTTTGCCATGGCGGTGGCATGTAGGTGGGAGTCCTAACAGGTGGGATTCACCCCCTCTTTGGGCCCAGAAGCCTGAGGGCTTTAGGTGCCCTTTGGTGCATGTTCAGCTGTTTTGATGCAGTTCTTTTTTCTTTAAAAAACAAAACAAAACATTTTATATGGATGTAAGCCACACAGACTTTGCTGTTTGTAGAGAAAATCAAGTGTCTCCTTTGAGTAAAAAAAAACTCAGTCCCTAGTTCTTCTGGACGCTAGAGCCAAATTGTTTCTAAAGAAGGATACTCCACATATGTACACTTTGACAATAGCGATAGTTGAAGCTCCTTAGATGTGGAGGAATCTGACTGCATGTGTCACAAGGTATCTACACAATTCATCTTGGTCAGCAATGCCAATGTGATCGGAGTTACGGGCTTTAGGTATAGTAGACAATCCACTTTATGAAGACTTTGCCTTCTAGAGGAGAGTCTTGCTGTGAACAAGATTTCTCCAAAAGGCAAAGCCAAAGCTAGTGTTCACACTAAAATAATTACAACAGAATAATACAGTAATATATTAATTTATGAACAAAACAAAACTGCTACGTGAAACTACAATATGAAATTTATGAAAAACAGGTAACATGGAAAGTGCTTTTCATCTTGGTAGAGTTCATTTTCAAAGATGTGATGTCCTACGTATGCGGAAATATCTCAAATAGGCCCCAAATAAAAGTGGTACTCGTACGCAATGCCTTCTTACAATGGTGGCTTACCAGTTGGATATTATTAATATTAATTTCGTATGCAGCCTTGGTTGCTAGTTGCATCATTGCTGGGAGTGTGGCTGTGCCACTGATGCAGTGCCCTCCTGTTTCCAGTAAGCTGCTACTCAATTTCCCGACCTGGGAGGGATGACAGGCTGAGTCAGCCAACCTGATGTTATTTAACGGTGTGGCAGGGGCTCATACTCAAGACCCAAAGATCGTAAGTCCCGAATTTACGTTCAGTGGTATCAACCGAACGTTCTGTTGCAAGATTCCCAAAAGCCTCGTTTTGATTGGCTCTTTCGCGATGCTTACGAAAAAAATCTTCGATTGGCTTTTGCTCGGCAGGGTGTGTGCCATCATTAAATTGGGCATCCCGTCTGCCAGCATGAGTTAGTGGATGTTCAAGACCCATGGGGCCCTTCATGAAGAGTAGGCGTGCTATCTCTGACACCATGAATAAATTACAAATTCCTGCCCAAACCTTTTTGCCCGCAAACACAAGGTTCATTGGTAATCGAAGAAGGAATTTACAGAGTGAAAGGGATTTTGGATTTACAGAGTGTGCTGACCTGCCGGGGCTGTAAAGTTTATTACAACCTCGGCATGTCAGCCGGTTAGAGGTGAAAATGTCAGATGCGGATTACTTGCGACCGTTGCCTTTCACCATCCCAACCCTACCAACACTGTCCTGTGATTTGCATCCTGGAATGCACACTTGCTGAGTAAGTCACTGTACTTTTGACTCGGCAGAGGACAAGACAGTCTGAAGCCATTCCAGCAGTGATGGTGGTGTTGGAGGTGAGAATGTTTCCATCAGCAGTCAGCACCACCCTTCTCCATTGACACGAATGGTGGCAATTCGAATTATGTTCTGGTGATGAGGTACCTCGGCTTGGAAGGGATTTACAGAGTGTGCTGGTAATCCATACTCGCAAAAGAAGTTGGGCACCCACATCAAAGCGAGCCCTTTTCGAATGAGGTTTTGATTTGGGCAAAAGATTTATTTTGCATCGTCACCTTGCTTTATTCACGATGCTGTTCTTTACTCAATAGGCCACACATGCACTGCTGATTCAAATAAGCTCTTATTTCTGTCGTCATTCCTTTTCTCGACTTCCAGGCTTTGCCCACTGGCTCTTAATATCGACATGTTTCATTTGAAAGCCTTCATGGCAATCACCTTTTGGTTTTTTTATTGAGGAATCATTCTTGCATCTCCTCATCTTTCATCCAATCTTTTATGCAATCACATTACTATGTTCAGATACTCTAATGTGGAATATAATAATTTTTTTTTAACATAAAGTTTTGTTTCCAAAGATAATATGATGATCATGGACTAAACTCTAAAGCACACGATTCGTAGAATGAACTTGGAAAGATTACAAACTGGTTCTCTGGTGGGTTTTCCACAAACATTTCTACCATCCTAAGCTTCACACTGCAGTCTAATAACCCACTTATTTTTGCAGCAACTTGACCTGAATATCCTTTGAAGCGGGCATATATTCAATTTCAAGGTGAAGTGGTTATATACCTTTACTCGGCATGCTTCTTGTATTTTATATTGAATTTCTTGAAATATCTATTTACATTCGAGCGAGTCTGTTTGTTTGTTCCTTATACATTTCCAACCCCCGGGCCAATTCCCCAGAATTTGCTACACATCATTATTTGTACATGAGTAGCGACTCCACAGAACATCTGCACAACGTAAAATGTGACTTCAAGGGCTCAATTCTCCCCCCACAGCCCATTCACAAACCCCATATATCAACCGGCCACC
The DNA here is from genome assembly GCA_035128595.1 of Eptatretus atami. Lineage (NCBI taxonomy): Eukaryota > Metazoa > Chordata > Myxini > Myxiniformes > Myxinidae > Eptatretus > Eptatretus atami. The sequence goes on from CM068967.1 coordinate 57,045,462, forward strand.
TCCCAACCCAATCCTCAACCTCAGCCTCCCACCCCGGTCTCACCCCCACCCCCTTCCTAACCCTAAGGCATCAATCCATTCCCACTTCAAGTCTTCAAACCCTCAGCAACCCCCCCCCCAACCACAACTACTCACCCCAGACAACAAAAGCCCTAATCCCCACACCCCTCCCCGAGCCTCAACTCCCCCTCCAATTTCTGTCCCATCCCTGCTCTCTCCCTCATTCCCAACCACAACTCTGTCTTCCACTCCTCACCCTCCTCCGCTCATAATCATAAAAAAAAACAACGGGCATTCCCACATTCGATCAGGTCAGGTCAGGTATGGGAGCATGGTGCAGAACAGCGCGTCGCTGCGTTCACTTTCCGCCGTATTCCAGGGGCCTCCGTCTGGCCATCCCCCCAGGCAGATGCCAGGCCCATCCCAATCTCCTTGAGATGATGGTCAACCTCTGCTGCAACCACGAGGCACGTCGGCCCACTGGCCTCCTCCACTCATGAGATCCTCCGCTGAGAGAATCTGGTGAGCAGGAATCAGCGTCAGGAAACGAGCCACATGTCCATACAGCCGCAGCTGACGCTCCACGGACTGATGCAGGTAACAAATTCATCCACTCTCTCTCAGCAACCGCTCGTTTGGATCACAAAATCCGACAGCGATAGCCAAGGATGTCCCGAAGAGAACCTGGTACCAAAGGATCAAGTCTCCCGTCTCAGGATCCTTGGTCAGGAGTCCAAGTCCGCCGCATACCATAGAGTCCAGACTGGAGTACCAAATGACCGAAGATCGGACTTGTTCTTCCGCACAGGTACCGACAGCCGCCAGTCACCATGATCCAGTGAATCCATGACGACCCCAGGCCCCGACCCCGACGTCTATTGACCCTCTGACTCAACAGCCAGCAGAGACATGAATATCAACTGCAAGGTAAGTGAATCTCTCCACGACCTCAACATCCACCACAAACAGACACCGACAGGACAGCAGCATCAATGATGTCACCGAAAGCCTGATCTTAGTTTGACCCAAGAAACCCGTAATCCAGCGGCTTCCGGCTCCTCATTCAGCACCTTCGAGGGCCCCCAAAAGGATATCTAAAGTCTCCGCAAAGATGACTGCATCATCTGCGAATCAAGGTCCGAGATCTTGACATTCCCAAACGATGCAGACCGCAGGCTTGATCTCTCCGACATCTCCCTAAATCCAGCCATACAATGCTTGAAAAGTGTGGGGCCAGTAAACACCCCTGACGCGAACTCCAGTACAAAGGAAATATGTCAGAGATTGGTACCCCACATTCACAGCACTCTCAAGTACGGTAGGTAGTTCAGACATCAGATCGAATCTGTTTGGTGGCACCCCACGAAGACCAAGAATCCTCCAGAGGACATCCCGATTCACTGAATCGAAACGCTTTTACAGAGATCAACATAGGCTGCAAGCAGCCCCTGCCGAAACTCTCGTCTGCGTTCGGTGAGGACACGAAGAGCAAGGATGGAGTCAACTCGTGACACTCTTTGGTGTAAAGCTGACTGCTCTGGACGCTGGTGCTCAGCAGAATGTGGCGAACCCTATCAAGAATTATCCGAGCAAAGACTTGCCCGGCACTGGAGCAGCGTCACCCCCTCGTAGTTTGTTGCAGTCTTGGCGATCACGCCTTCCCTTTCCAGAAGGAACAACAAGGCCCCTCTCCACATCGGTTGGGGAATGATGCCTGTGTTCCAGGCAGAAGCAAAAAACTGCATGCAGCGACACGATGCAGCATTTCCACCAGCCTTGGAAGTTCAGCATGGATCGCCACGATCCTGCGAGCTTTACCCGTGTTTCAGACTGTTCACCGCACCCGTGTTTCCACAACGAAGGTGGACCACAGTTGATTCGAGGTCAGCAAGCAGAGGATTGTAACACCCTTGACGTCCAACTCGACAGCTGGGGTATCAGCCTGGAGCAAGCCGCTCAAGTAACCGCCCACGCGGCCTCTACGTTCAAACTCTCTGTCAAGAGCCTGACAACTTCTCTGCTCTATACTATGCAGTGCCTCCGAGGGATGCGGGTCTGGATGAACGGCAATGCAACGGAATTCCCTGTAAGCGGGACCAGAATCACCTGTCCACAGGTGATGCTCTACCCCCGTCACAGATGTCCTCGCTGACATAGGCCCCTTTTCCACACCTCAGTGCACGTAACAGTTTTACGCCTTCAGCTCCTGAACAGCTCAGCTCCTGGCAATTCAGCCTGGCCCTTGCGACTCCTGGTCAATGGTATCCAGTGTTCGCTTGAGAGACAAAATTCCTTCTTTGCCCTGCGGTAGTTCAAGAACATCCACCGGCATACAATCAAGGACGGTGGTCTGTGAAGGACTCCACAACTCCTTCAGGACCCCCAACAAGCACCCAGACCCGCCTCGAAGTGTCCACCAGCCCTGTCGCAAACTCCTCAGTCTACTCTCTTCACCCGAGCTTGCCAACATCCACTAGGCTGGGATGTGGTACCATTCTCCAAGATTCTAAGGTGCAGCGTTATAGAGTTCTACATACAACCTGTGGTCAGTATTGAGGACACTGAGCACTCCGGTAGACCCTGCAGTTCATGTATATCCTCTCAACGTACCGTCAATGGAGACAATGTCAAATCTCCTTTGCCACAACGCACAGCGTTGGAATATCCAAGTCCAGCGATGAGTCTTAGTGGGCGCTGAAACTCATGAACGCAGCCCACTCCTAAGTCCATGATTCTTGCAAAGTCAAGAACTTAGTGCTATTTCTGGTTCATAGTTCTGACTCATGGGGACGGAACACACACCTGCATAACCATCCCTATCAAGTTCAGTGGATGCCATTTGAAATCCTCTCAAGCAGAAGTGTATCTCGTCTGGGCACGATCAACCTACAGACCTCGAGCGTGCGTAGAATGCACTCCTTCACAGTGTAGCATTCACTCGCCTTTCAGTCGGAGCATAAAAGTAGACATCAGGAGGGAAAGGACACCTAAGGAGTGACGAATCTTAATCTCCATAATACGCTCGTTGACCGTGTTACTTCAATTATCATTGGGCAGCTGCAGGACACAGTACAGCACTCCTTGGTATTGGTAACCATCAAGCGCCAGACCAAAGTAGGTGTGAACCACCACGCAATTATCCGTCGCAGCAATCCGTCTCGTCGATACCTCAGAGAGAGCTGGCAATCCCGATGTCCAACCTTGAGCTCAGATGATAACAGAGACAGGTATATCATCTCTTAGGATAGGACCATTCCAGGCACCCACCGAAGGCCGCCTCAGGTTAACCCAAGAGAACGCGCCCGTCTGGTGGACGAACCTTCAGCACCACTGCGGAACCCTCCGCGCAAAATCTTGAACCTCAGGTGGATGTTCCCCGACCCCCCGTGGTTTCCCTCCTATCATCAAAGATGCTCCCGAAGGCTTTGCCCAACCCGTCATCCGGTGACGCTGCCCCTGCGAAGGGAATGAGACTGCACTGGAGGTCTCCCTAGAGTGGGTTTTTCAGATTTTTTTCGGTCTTTTTGTGTTTGCGGAATAGGTTTACGATGGCCGGAGTGCAAACCTGCCACCAACTCGCTAATAAAAAGGTAACCCAACTGCAGGGAGGACGTCCGCCAGACACAGTTTGGGCACTAGATATGGATGCGCAGTCTGCTCACAAGGAGTCCCCGCCCTTTGATCATTACATATTTATTCATTACCTATATGACGAACAGTCAGAATATTTAATCGTTTCCCTCCCTAATTAATGCTATCACCGGACTTCACAGAATCCGGATCGAACATGCCATTATGGTGATGTGCAATCTAATCTGAGTGAGAATAGATTTGAAAATTTCGAAATTTTAATTTCACTTTTTAAAGCTAGATATTCAACCAAAGAATGCCAACACGGAGCATCACAGTGGAACGCGGAGGCCTATTTTTTTTTATCTCGCGCATATATTATACACAACAAGGTAGCTGATAAGAGGGTTGCAAGATGGCCTCGAGGTATCGCACACTTTGCCCTCACTGGCTAGCCTGGTTAGAATCCTCGGCCCAGCAAAAAACGTTATCTCAGGCTTCACAGGCAGGGTGTGTGCCATCATTAAACGGGAATCCCAACTGCCAACATTAGTGGTGTTGTAAAGATCCCACTGTGTCCTTCATGAAGAGTCAGCAAGCTAATCTCCGACAACCTGAACAAAACAAAATTCCTCCTTAACCTTAGCGAATGTCAGGCCTGCTCTAGTTTTGGAAACGACTTCAGCCAATTTCTCACCGAGAAACATTGAATAGATATGGCCATGAAAGAAGAAGAAGAAGGAAAGAGAAGAAAAGATTTGGCTGATACAGGTGATGTTAGCTTGACTCAGGCAAATGATGGGGTGATAGACCGTAAGTGTTTTTGTGAAATACAAATGCCCGTCCTGTGATTAAATCCGTCATGAAGTGAGGGTAACAAATGCCTAGAACTTGCATTAACATGCTTATATATGAGCTGTAATTTAATTTCAAGGTGAAGTTCCGAGTCTTCAACTCTTCAGTATGGACAAGATTTGACAATAATGCATGTGCCACATCCACGACCCACAAGTTAATAGGCATAAATTGCTATCCTTCTTATCTGGCCTCATATGAGACTTTACGTTTGATCTACAGTTATCATGGACAATCCCTTAAACAAACTTACATTCACAATCTCGAAGGCACGACATCGGCCGAATCGGATATCTGTGAGTACAACTGCAGGGTTCTAACCAGAGTCCAGTGCAGCACGTTAGCTACCTGGTTATGTAAGTTAACTTGCATGTTAATTCGAGGCAGACAGCTTTCACGCCACCCAATGGCTTGCTCCTTTTGATAAACCACACCAATGGATCTTTAAATTCAGTCAACTTGAATGTAGGTGGGATAGCCAGCCTTATGCCCCTATCCAAAGAACTGCATGCTCGAAAAAAAGGAAAAAAAGTTTGCCCCTTGCCCCCTGCCTACTGTACCGATAGGTTTTCACTTTAATCTGACTGTTTTGAAGATCAAACCTGAAAGACAGCTCAAATGCGAGTCACACAATCCAACTGAGCTTCCTGTACAATTACTGAATCTATGTAATTGATCCTTCTCCCCAACCAAAATCATATCACTGTTCGATCCCTTCTCCCTTCTTACAAAGCAACATTGGAAACCCTTCGTCTTCAAGATTTAAAACCAATCTGCCAGAGAAGCTCTACAATTATTGAACATGGGGTCAAAGATATATATTTAAGATTTGTTCTGGCAACAGGAATCGGTCCTGTTTGTATTGTAAAACTTTGTAATGCGTGTGAATCATTGTATGATAGCTGTTCCATGAGCCTTATTAGAATGACCTGTACAAGTACAAAGATAAAGACTATACATTATTGCAACGATATTATTTTGTGAGCAAATACTTATAACTGTTTATTCATATGCCATGCCTTATCTACAGTGAGGTTACACCAAATCGTACTAACCTAACAACATAGAACTCAAGTGTCAGAACCGGTTTTGGAAATAACTCCAGAATAGTTTGGCACGGTGTAAACATACCGACTGCTCAGGTTGATTAACATGTTGGAACTCCTCACTTCCTCCACTGTTTCAATATCATTACCAGCCCAGATGGTTACCCGAAGTTCGCATTTGAATGTTTTTTTGATTGTCTTACTAACATGGCACTTATTTGATTCATCAGAATATTACTAACAGCAACATGAAAGCGTTCCGCAAAATGATGACTTTGTGTGTGTTCTGTATTTGTCTAGTGACTAGTACTGCAATCAGCCCACTCCCGGGGAGCGCAGGTAAGGGTCCCTTATTAATCCTTGCCTGGGTATAGTTAGATTGCAGTGGATCTAGGCTTCCGCCATCATCATTATTCCTCTCCTGGTATAAGACTACAGTGGATCTAGGCTTCGGTCCGTAGGCCTGTGGGGTGCAATAAGTATATGAATGCCTCATGAACGTCGGGTTTTCTCTCCCTTTTAGTTTAGTGAGTAACAAGCAGTAGCGACGTTTAACCCAAAGGTAATCGAACCACTGTTTGTAGTTTATAATATGTTTACTTCTGGTTGTATGGTGTGCCTCAAAAAACGCACAAATGCCTTATACATGTAACACAGTGTTTGTCCAAAAGGAGACAGGGATATTATAGTAATTAACTCGGAACAGTACCCTCAATGACAGTAAAGGTTTAGTTAATCTATTCAACTTAAATTAATTTCATGGACCTTAAAAAGGTAAAGTTGGGGTTGCACTCTTGGTTTCACTCAGAGCCAAGCTCTGAGCTACTTATCCACCACTCAATAAATTGGGTGGTGAAACAAAGGGGGTTTTGGCCCCCAAAAAAAGAAAAGTTGGATTTGTCTCCAAAAGAGTTCAAAATATCCTGGTTGTGAAATAAATTTTGGCATTCAACTTACTCATTCGCCTGGTCTCCCGTCATTTCAAAAGTGGGGGGGGGAAATGTTTGAAAAGAAAAAAGGCCTTTCAATGCAGCGCGGAAAGCGGTCCGCCATAGAACAGGAGCAACACACGGACGAACCACAACGTTCACGAATTTGTTTGTGTCCAGCGGTGTCTACCCGACCTGGAGGATGGCAACGCTTCTCCCTTGCAGCCTACATCAGAACTCCGGAGACTAATGGGCATGCGGGAAGGGGGCACAAATGGCGGAAGGCAGAGGAAGCACACACAGCACAAGGGCGCTGCACCAGGATCGGTTTTATACTCGACCCGCTACAAAACATGATAATAGCAGTTCTTAAAGGACAATTTAATAAAATAAAAATATTTACAAAGGACAACAAGTCAAAAGGGTAATGATAATAGATGTAAGATAATACAAAATTTAAATGCATGTGTGGTTGGGAGTTTGTTCAGAGATGAAAAAGATATAAAAGGTGAGCAGCTATTCTCTATTTTGACAGTTTCCAACCAAAAGAGGTTTGCTTGTGGAAATATAGACGGTGTGGGGGGGGGGTGGGGACAGATCACAGAAGAGCAGGGGAAGGCAAGGCCGGGAGTGGAATTGTCCAAGACAGAAAAACCACGACGCTGCCGGATGAAGGTGAGAGACCCAAGACTCAGCCTCATTGCTGAGGAGATAGCCAAATGATTCCTGAAGAAACCTTGTTTCCCCACGTTGAAGCCGGAGATGGGAGGAGGAGCCAGCCCCAGGGGGAGAGCAGTACTCCATCGGCTTGCGTGAAAGCCTTTGTAATTGGTCAGGAGCTGCAGTAGATGGGCCGAGGAAGGGACTTTGCACAGGAGGATAAGCCCTAGGTTAGCGTACTGGCTTTGGAGGCCAGGCTTTGAAATGTGGCTTTCCCAGGAAAGATTATGTGCAGATATGAGGCCCCAACAAGCTGAATGAAGTACTTTCTTCAGGGGTTGTTGAGAAGGTTAGATGGGTGCGGGGGGGGGGGGCCAGTGACGGTATTTGCGGAGAGATGTAGTGAGATTTGTCATTCGAGTGAAAGGATGTTCCCCAAGTGTTTGACCAGCTTGAAATTTATCCAACTATCTTCAAGAGATGAACCGAGAGATGCTGCCTGCTGATCTGAGATGAGAAGATGTACAGCAAGGGTGCAGTCTTGGCAAAGAGATAAAGAGATTTGGAGAGTTCCCCTTCGAGAGATTATGATGAAGCGACGAAAAAGCACAGCGCCTCAAGTCTTGAGGAACTCCAGCCTGACAGGAAGAGGAGATGAGAGAATTCCATTTAAGAGGCCACAACATCACTTGCACAGGCAGAATAACGTTTGTGAGCACGAGTGGAATTGCGTTTGATAGCGTATTCAAGAACAAGAGTTTGGTGAGCAGGCGGGATGCCAGACCATAATGGAAGCTGCTGATAAATTCTAACGAGATTCTTCTGCTCTCTCGATGTCTTGCGTTGTATAGGTTTTGGTGAGCAGGCTGGGAATGCCAGACCATACGAAATCTCATGATATGTTCTATAACTGAGGGCTCTGCTCTCAATGCTAGATGTGGACTCTCCTTTTTTTTCTACAACCATTAAAATCTCATTTTAGTTCAATTTAATTATATAATTGAACACTGTAGAACACAAATTGCCTTTTCGCCATTTTCAAAAACCTTCCATGTAGAAGTACTTGGCCAAAATATTACAGC
>CM068967.1:57053613-57081432 GCA_035128595.1 Eptatretus atami
ACACCCACCTTTGTCCCTTTTGTCTCAAGACTGTGTGGGGTCAGGTGTTTGATGAAGTCTCTAGTTTTGTGAATAGATTGATGCTCAGCTCCACTGTCACTGAAATCTGATGAGATTGCATCGATTCTGTTTTATTTCATTAAAGGTTTCCTTTATCTCTGTTTGGTTTAATGAGTTCTCGTACAAGGAGTTTCAACGCAGGAGGAGGTCATTAGGCTCATCCATCCTGAGCAATGGCTGCCAACCTCCGGTAATTTGTCCGTACTCCATCCTTTTTATGTCTTCTGACCGTCAAGCAAGGAAGCACCACGTGCCATTTTAAAAGTCTTTGATATGACCTCGCCCTCGCGCGGTCAGAGTCAACCACCAATGTAGCTCCCAGATTCAGAGCGGATACTCAAACCATCACGCCACTGAGTCTGGTTTGAACAGGATTGTTGTGAAGACCTTTTGGCCAAAAGCATGGACTTCGATTATTTTTCCTTTTGCTTCTTCCCCACCCCCCCCCCCCCCCAATTATGACCAGCTTCCCACACCGCCCTTAAATTGATTTCCAAGAGCATTCGGTTTTTGTCGCTTGTAATCCTTTTGTAACCATGGCACATCACCTCCTTTTGGTGTTCATTGTACTCATGTGGAAATGAGCCAGAGAAGTTGAATTACAATGCATCCATTCACCCTTTCATCCACCTGCATTCTCTTCGCTTAATGAATGTGCCAACCTCACTGTGCATTCTCTTTTCACCATTGTTTCTTTTGAGACACCACACCGTGCGATATTCTCTGATATGAACATCTCCCTTTGTCATCATATGTGACATTGTGAAAGATCAATTTTTGCCTCCGAGCTGTCGAGCCTGGGTTTGAATCTCAGGTCAGATATAAACTGTCATCCTGGTGTTTCGTAGACAGAGTGAGACATCATTGAGTGTGCAATCCCTCGGATGGACATTAAACTGGACATCCTATCTGTTGGCAGTAGTTGATGGACGTTAAAGATCGCACGGTGTCCTTTGTGAAGATTTGGCGAGCTATTGCCGGCACTATGGACAAAGTCAAAAATCTTGCCTGGACCATGGGTAGCAAGTGGTCTGTTCTTCTGAGAGGTTCCTTCACACCTGGTTGCACTGCTTGATATCTTAGAGTGTGGTTGCTTTCTGGCCAACAGCTTCTGCACTCCAAACAAATTGACTAAGGAGTTTACATGTTTTATGTGAATGGCCTACGTTGGACACAAAGAGAAATCAACACACACACATACACCCTTGTCTTAAAGAATGTTCACAGCCTTCAGGCATCAATCTCTCACAAAACATGTCCTTCTGGTGCTTGAAGTCACTTCTCATGGTTTATGACTGTTATATTTATTGTAACAATTTGTCATCTTTGGATGAATGAATCACACTTTCTCTGAAATCCTTCTTTGTGCAAAGTGGTTAATTTCACACCTTTTTTGAGTCTCTAAAAATCCCATCGGTATTCTCCCATTGTTTTTTTTTTTTTGCTTCTTTAACAGGGAGAATGAAAAAGCAGACATTTTCCACTTTTCAGCTGCTTGGAACCTCATGAACGACATGCTCTTGTAACCCTTTTTCATGTTCAACATGAGAGCCTCTCTTGAACACCATGCCTCTAGGAAAACGGTTTAGTTCAGTCTGGAGTGGATGCTCAAACGCTGACCTCATCTCGAAGAGGCTCTTGGCCTGTGTTTAGGTCTATTAGAGAATTCAAGCTGAGTTAGACCCAGAGGAAAAGTCATGGCAGAACTCAATTTTTGCCCTTCATTGGGCAACACCTGTACAGTATAATATATAGTCGCGCATTTTTGAAGACGACGTATTTTCATTACATTCATTGCAACTTTGGAATAACTTGGTCGGAGTCACGATCGTGGCTCTTGATGACCAGAAATAGTCTGCTTCCACATTCAAAGATTATATCACAGCTTTGAATAACTACAACGTGAGGGCAGCTGAGATGAGATCTATTCTGAATATACAAATATGTTACGTCCTTCAGCTCTCCGGGGTCGTGAAATAGGTTGTCTGGACTCGCGACGTCCTGGGACAACTAGAACATTTTAATCCCGGGACAACCAGGACTCACGATATCCCGGGACAACCAGACATTTTGTCAGACAACTATACCTTGCTCGTTGCCAGCCCGACGGGCAACCAAATTTATCTCCTGAACAAACCTTTCTTTGGTTTTATTTATCCACACTGGTTTAACTTCAACTTGAAATCAATAATTAAATCATGGCTGTATCAAAAAAATGAATTAATTAAACAACAAACCCATAACTAATCCCCGTGTTGTGCGAGGTGCCACTTTTCTCAGGAAGTAAGTTCTAATGAATTGCAGAACAAACAAAGTTATGTTTATTCACTGAATGGGCAGTACACATTGATGTACCTCATGCTATAATGAATGGTTACAAGCGGACATACGCGAAGAACTTTGGTGCAGGAGGTGGCCATATGGCCCATCATACCTGTGCTGCACAAACCCCAGTATAATCACCCATCATACATCATCCATAGGTACATAGGTACAAGCTAATACCTACCATCCACCTAAGCCAATATTCCCAGATCTCTCATCTCCAATGTATCCAGGTACCGACCTACCTACCTATCCATCTATCTCTTTCTCTCATATATCATAGTCTTCACAAAGCGTCAGCACCACTGAAGCAGCTTTCTGAGCAAGGGTTACACTGGGTGGTTTGCTATTGCCTTTGCATCAGTAGTTGTGGAAGGAATTTGGAATTTGTTTAGGGTGCCGTCGATAGCTCGTCTAATTTTCGCAAAGGACACCGTGGGATCTTTAATGTCCACCAACGAATGCCGGCAGACTCATTTAACGTCCATCCGAAGGACGGAACACACATTGATTAATCACCCTGCCTGTGAAACCCCAGGATGACGGTTTCTAGCTCGGTCAGGATTCAAACACTGACTGGACAGCTCAGAGGCAAGTGTGCGTACCTCTCTGTCATCCTGCTTCTTCAAGCACTGATTGGTTTGTTCTTCTTGTAGTCCATGGAATTTTAAACATTCGTCTCCAAACTACATTTCAAAACTGTCAATCTTCTTCCTATCTTTCTTTTTAAATATCCATGACTCACATTCATGCGTAGCAACTGGAAATAACAGTGTTCACCCACCTCCTCTTCGTTTGGATTGTTACATCTTTGTCTTTCCAGATCTTTGTCAATCCTGACATTGCGGTTTCCCACAATGCTAACCATCAAATTTCTCCTCCACGTTCTCCACTCACTTAAATCCTTTAACCGAGTAAGATAAAACCTTCCATTATTTACAGATGATCTTCTCAGTTGACAATATTTTAGTCTTTTTTAGGTTTAAATAAAGACCAGCCTTTTCACTTTCCTTAGTCACTGTCTGCAGCAGTTTCATGAAGTCCTCTTTACTTTCTGCCAACAGAGTGGCATCATCAGCATACCTTAGAGTGTTGATACATCTTCCTCCAATCCTGACTCCAGCCTCTGTCATCCAAGTTAGATTATCTCTGCCACCGAAGGTGGACAGAGTTTATGTTTCACCCCTGTTTGTCTGTCTGTGGGCAATGACTTCCTTGGTTCTATAACTTCTTTGGTCCTGGTTATATAGTCAGTATCATGATAGTCTGCTTTAGAGGGCTCCATCTGCTTTAGAGTGGACAATTTCAAATTGAAAAACTCAACTAAAGTATATAGGAGTATGTAAATACATGCTGGGGTTATCTTGCATAATCTTTTCCACAGGGGCATATGATCCCACCTGAGAACCTCTGTACACTGTATGTCGTATGTCACCCTCATCCAATTTCCCATCTTACCTCTCTGCGGTCACTCATTTTATACCACTTTACCCTCTCCTTTCCATATGTCCCAAGTTTGTGAATTGTATGTAAATGAGGGTCCGCTCAATGACTGGGTTTGCCTAGGTTGGACACGTGCTGTGCCTTTTGCCATGGCGGTGAGCATGTAGGTGGGAGTCCTAACAGGTGGGATTCAACCTCCCTCTTTGGGCCCCAGAAGCCTGAGGGCTTTAGGTGCCCTTTGGTGCATGTTCAGCTGTTTTGATGCAGTTCTTTTTTCTTTAAAAAACAAAAACAAAACATTTTATATGGATGTGAAGCCACACAGACTTTGCTGTTTGTAGAGAAAAATCAAGTGTCTCCTTTGAGTAAAAAAAAACTCAGTCACCTAGTTCTTCTGGACGCTAGAGCCAAATTGTTTCATAAAGAAGGATAACTCCACATATGTACACTTTGACAATAGCGATAGTTGAAGCTCCTTAGATGTGGAGGAATCTGACTGCATGTGTCACAAGGTATCTACACAATTCATCTTGGTCAGCAATGCCAATGTGATCGGAGTTACGGGCTTTAGGTATAGTAGACAATCCACTTTATGAAGACTTTGCCTTCTAGAGGAGAGTCTTGCTGTGAACAAGATTTCTCCAAAAGGCAAAGTCCAAAGCTAGTGTTACACAACTAAAATAATTACAACAAGAATAATACAGTAATATATTAATTTATGAACAAAACAAAAACTGCTACGTGAAACTACAATATGAAATTTATGAAAAACAGGTAAACATGGAAAGTGCTTTTCATCTTGGTAGAGTTCATTTTCAAAGATGTGATGTCCTACGTATGCGGAAATATCTCAAATAGGCCCCAAATAAAAGTGGTACTCGTACGCAATGCCTTCTTACAATGGTGGCTTACCAGTTGGATTATTATTAATATTATTTCGTATGCAGCCTGCGGTTGCTAGTTGCATCATTGCTGGGAGTGTGGCTGTGCCACTGATGCAGTGCCCTCCTGTTTCCAGTAAGCTGCTACTCAATTTCCCGACCTGGGAGGGATGACAGGCTGAGTCAGCCAACCTGATGTTACTTAACGGTGTGGCAGGGGCTCATACTCAAGACCCAAAGATCGTAAGTCCCGAATTTACGTTCAGTGGTATCAACCGAACGTTCATTGTTGCAAGATTCCCAAAAGCCTCGTTTTGATTGGCTCTTTCGCGATGCTTACGAAAAAAAATCTTCGGATTGGCTTTTGCTCGGCAGGGTGTGTGCCATCATTAAATTGGGCATCCCGTCTGCCAGCATGAGTTAGTGGATGTTCAAGATCCCATGGGGCCCTTCATGAAGAGTAGGCGTGCTATCTCTGACACCATGAATAAATTACAAATTCCTGCCCAAACCTTTTTGCCCGCAAACACAAGGTTCATTGGTAATCGAAGAAGGAATTTACAGAGTGGAAGGGATTTTGGATTTACAGAGTGTGCTGACCTGCCGGGGCTGTAAAGTTTATTACAACCTCGGCATGTCAGCCGGGTTAGAGGTGAAAATGTCAGATGCGGATTACTTGCGACCGTTGCCTTTCACCATCCCAACCCTACCAACACTGTCCTGTGATTTGCATCCTGGAATGCACACTTGCTGAGTAAGTCACTGTACTTTTGACTCGGCAGAGGACAAGACAGTCTGAAGCCATTCCAGCAGTGATGGTGGTGTTGGAGGTGAGAATGTTTCCATCAGCAGTCAGCACCACCCTTCTCCATTGACACGAATGGTGGCAATTCGAATTATGTTCTGGTGATGAGGTACCTCGGCTTGGAAGGGATTTACAGAGTGTGCTGGTAATCCATACTCGCAAAAGAAGTTGGGCACCCACATCAAAGCGAGCCCTTTTCGAATGAGGTTTTGATTTGGGCAAAAGATTTATTTTGCATCGTCACCTTGCTTTATTCACGATGCTGTTCTTTACTCAATAGGCCACACATGCACTGCTGATTCAAATAAGCCTCTTATTTCTGTCGTCATTCCTTTTCTCGACTTCCAGGCTTTGCCCACTGGCTCTTAATATCGACATGTTTCATTTGAAAGCCTTCATGGCAATCACCTTTTGGTTTTTTATTGAGGAATCATTCTTGCATCTCCTCATCTTTCATCCAATCTTTTATGCAATCACATTACTATGTTCAGATACTCTAATGTGGAATATATATAATTTTTTTTTTACATAAAGTTTTGTTTCCAAAGATAATATGATGATCATGGACTAAACTCTAAAGCACACGATTCGTAGAATGAACTTGGAAAGATTTACTTAATCACTGGTTCTCTGGTGGGTTTTCCACAAACATTTCTACCATCCTAAGCTTCAGACTGCAGTCTAATAACCCACTTATTTTTGCAGCAACTTGACCTGAATATCCTTTGAAGCGGGCATATATTCAATTTCAAGGTGAAGTGGTTATATACCTTTACTCGGGCATGCTTCTTGTATTTTATATTGAATTTCTTGAAATATCTATTTACATTCGAGCGAGTCTGTTTGTTTGTTCCTTATACATTTCCAACCCCCTGGGCCAATTTCCCCAGAATTTGCTACACATCATTATTTGTACACGAGTAGCGACTCCACAGAACATCTGCACAACGTAAAATGTGACTTCAAGGGCTCAATTCTCCCCCCACAGCCCATTCACAAACCCCATATCATCAACGGCCACCTCCCAACCCAATCCTCAACCTCAGCCTCCCAACCCCAGGTCCTCACCCCCTCACCCCCCTTCCTAACCCTAAGGCATCAATCCACTTCCCACTTCAAGTCTTCAAACCCTCAGCAACCCCCCCCCCCAACACAATATCACCCAGACAACAAAAGCCCTCAATCCCCACCCCTCCCCTGAGCCTCAACTCCCCCTCCAATTCTGTCCCATCCCTGCTCTCCTCATTCCCACCACAACTCTGTCTTCCACTCCTCACCCTCCTCCGCTCATAATCATAAAAACAAACGGGCTTCCCCATAAAAAAAAAACAAAACAACATCGATCATTACATATTTATTCATTACCTTATAGAGCGAAACAGCAGAATATTTAATGCTTTTCCCTCCCTTATAATGCTATCACCGACTTCACAGAATCCGTGATCGAAACAGCCATTATGGTGATGTTGCAATCTGAGTGAGAATAATTTGAAATTTTCAAAATGTTTAATTTCACTCTTTTTAAGCAGATATTCAAACCAAAGAATCCAACACGGAGCATCACAGTGAAGCGGAAGCTATTTTTTTTTATTCTCGCGCCATATATATAATCAGCAAGGATAGCTGATAAAGATGGGTGGCAGGATGGCCTCGAGGTACGCACACTTGCCTCTCAGCTGGCTAGCCTGGGTTAGAATCTCGGCCCAGCAAAAAACGATTATCTCAGGCTTTCACAGGCAGGGTGTGTGCCATCATTAAACGGGAATCCCAACTGCCAACATTAGTTGGTGGATGTTAAAGATCTCACTGTGTCCTTCATGAAGAGTCAGCAAGCTATCTCCGACAACCTGAACAAATTACAAATTCCTGCCTTAACCTTAGTCGAATGTCAGGCCTGGCCAGCTAGTTTGTGAAAGACTTCAGCCAATCTTCCACCGAGAACATTGGAATAATTATGGCCATGAAGAAGAAGAAGAAGGAAAAGAAGAAGAAGAAGAAGTTGGCTGATACAGGTGATGTTAGCTGACTTCAGGCAAATGATGGGGTGAATAGACCAGAATGTTTGTGAATTACAACATGCCGTCCTGTGATTAAATCCGTCAGTGAAGTGAAGGGTAAAAATGCCTAGAACTGCATTAAACATGCTTATATATGAAGCTGTAAATTTAATTTCAAGGTGAAGTTGCCGAGTCTTCACTCTTTCATAGTGGACAGATTTGACAAATCATGTGCCACATGCATGTGCCACATCCACGACCCACAAAGTTAATGGCAAAATTTGCTTATCTTTCTTTTACTGGCCTCATTATAACTTTTAACTTGATCTAAGTTATCATGGACATCCCTTTATAACAAACTTACATATCACAATCTCAGAAGGCAACGACATCGGACCGAATCTGGATATCTGTGAGTACAACTGGCAGGGTGTCTAACCAGAGTCAGTGCAGCACCGTTAGCTACCTGGTATGTAAGTTTAACTTGCATGTTAAATTCGAGGCAGACAGTTTAGCCACCCAATGGCATGCTCCTTTTGAAACACACTATGGGATCTTTAAATGCACAACTTGAATGTAGGTGGGATAGCCAGCTTTATGCCCCTATCCAAAGAACTGCATGCTCTGAGATAGTTGCCTGCTGCCACTGTACCAGAATAGGTTTTTCACTTTAATCTGACTGTTTTGAGATCAAACCTCGAGAAGACAGCTCAAATGCGAGCACACAACCAACTGAGCTATCCTGTAGCCATTACTGATCTATGTATTTGATCCCTCTCCCCAAACCAAATCATATGCACTTGTTCGATCCCCTTCTTCCCTTTCCTTTACAAAGCACACATTGGACCTTCGTCTTCAAGATTTAAAACCAATCTGCCAGAGAAGGCTCTACAATTATTGAAACATGGGTCAAAGAAAATATTTAATTTGTTTCTGGCAACAGAATCGGTCTGTTTGTATTGAAAACTTTGTAATGTGTGAATCATTTGTATGATAGCTGTTCCATGAGGCTTATTTAGACCCTGTACAAGTACAAGATAAAACTATAATTAATTGCACGATATATTTTGTGAAGCAATACTTATAACTGTTTATTCATATGCATGCCTATACAGTGAGGTTTACACCAAATCGTAATAAACATAACAAATAGACTCAAGGTGTCAGAACCGGTTTGGAGATAACCAGAAGTTTGGCACTGGTGTAACATACCAGCTGCTCAGTGATTAACATGTTGGAACCTCCCTCACTCTCCTCAACTGTTTCAATACATACCAGCCCAGATGGTTACCAGTTCGCAATTTGAATGTTTTTTGATTGTCTTACTAACAGGCACTTATTTGATTTCATCAGAATATTACTACACAACCATAAAGCGTTTCGAAAATGCTGACTATTGTGTGTGTTCGTGTATTTCTCTATACTAGTACTGCACACCCACTCCCGAGGGAGCGGCAGGAAGGGTCACCTTATTATCCTCTCCTGGGTATATAGATTGCAGTGGATCTAGGCTCCGGTCCATCATATTATCCTCTCCTGGGTATATAGATTACAGTGGATCTAGGCTCCGGTCCGTCAGGCTGTGGGGGTGCAATAAGTATAGAATGCCTCATGAACGTCGGGTTTCCTCCCTTTTAGTTTAGTGATAAACAGCAGTAGCGACTGTTTAAAAAGGTAATCGAACACGTTTGTAGTTTATAATATTTTTTACTTCTGGTATGGGTGCCTCACAAAACGCCACAATAAGCTATTTATACATGTTAACACAGTGTTTGTCCAAGGAGGAGAGGGGATATTATTAGTATTAACTCGGAACAGTACCCCTCCCAAATGACAGGAAAGGTTTAAGTTAATCTATCAACTTAAATTATTTCATGGACTTTAAAAAGGTAAATTGTGTTGCACTCTTGGTTTCACTCATAGCCAAAGCTCTGAGCTACTTATACCCCCCACCAATAAATGGTGGTGAAACAAAGGGTGGCAGAAGTTGGATTTGTCTCAAAAAGAGTTCAAAATATCCTGGTTGTGAAATAAAATTTGGCATCAACATTACTCATGCCTGGTCTCCCGTCATTTCAAAAGTGGATGTTGAGCTTTTCAATGCAGCGCGAGAAGCGGCCGCCATAAACAGGAGCCAAACACACGGACAGACACCACAGTTCACAATATTGTTGTGTCCAGGGGGTCTAAACCCCGACCTGGACGGATGGCAACGCTTCTCCCTTGAAGGCCTACATCCGAGACTCGGAGACTAATGTGCATGCGGGAAGGGGGCACAATGGCGGAGAGGCAGAGGAGCACAGCACAGCACAAGGGCGCTGCACCAGGAGGGTTTATACTCGAACCCCACTACAAATACATGGATACAGTTTCTTAAAAGGAACATATTTAATAAAATAAATAAATATTTACAAAGGACAACAATTCAAAAGGGTAATGATAATAATGAAATAATACAAAATATAAATGCATGTGTGGGTGTGGGAGTTTGTTCCAGAGATGGGAAAAAGAGTAAAGGTGAGCAGTAATTCTCTATTTTGACAGTTTCACCAGAAGGAGGTTGCTTGTGGAAATATAGACGGTGTGGGGGGGGGGTGGGGGACAGATCACAACAGAGCAGGGGAAGGCAAGGCCGGAGAGTGGATGGTAGAAGACAGAAAAACCACTGACATGCGCGCATTGAGAGAGTGAGAGACCAAAGACAGCTTCATTGCAGGAGATACCAACGATCCTAAAAGCCTTGGTTTCCGCAGCGTGAAGCCGAGCTCGGTTGAGGTAGGAGCGCCAGTCCAGAGGGGAGAGCAGTACTCCATCAGGCTGCAGTTGAAAGCTTTGTATTTGGTCAGGAGCTCAGATGGGCCGAGGAAGGACTTTGAATGGAGGATGCCAGGTAGGTGACTGGCTTTGGAGGCCAGCTTGGAAATGTGGCTTTCCAGGAAAGATCATGGCAGATAGTGAGGCCCAAAAGCTTGAATGAAAGTACTTCTTCAAGGGGATTGTTGAGAAAGTAGATGGGTGGGGGGGGGGTCAGCGGTATTTTCGGAGAGATGTAGTGAGATTTGTCACGATTGAAAGATGTTCCAAGTGTTTGACCAGCTTGAAATTTTATCCACATCTTCAGAGAGTGAAGAGAATGCTGCCTGCTGATCTGAGGGATGAGAGATGGTACAGCAGAGGGTGCAGTCATTGGCAAAGAGATAAAGAGAATTTTACGGAGAGTCTGAGAGATTATTGATGAAAGCCAGAAAAAGCACAGCGCCCAGATGTCTTGAGGAACTCCAGCCTGGACAGGAAGAGGAGATGAGAGAATTCCATTAAGAGCCACACATTCACTGTGACAGCAGAATAAGTTTGTGAGCCATGAGTGGAGATTGCCTTTGATACCTTCAGAAAAGAGTTTGGTGAGCAGTGCGGGATGCCAGACCATATCGAAAGCTCATGATATGTCTAACGAGATGTCTCTGCTCTCATGTCTAGCATTGTAGAGTTTGGTGAGCAGTGCGGGATGCCAGACCATATCGAAAGCTCATGATATGTCTAACGAGATGGCTCTGCTCTCATGTCTAGCATTGTGGACCTCCATCCATTGTTGGGAAAGCAGCATGTCCAGGGTAGAGTGACCTGGTCTGAATCCAAATTGACGATCAGAAATCAAGCCAGTTTTAGCTGTTCCACGAGTATACAACAAAAAACTGTCATAGGTTGACAACCATTGCACAGCCTTGATGGGCTGAATGGTCTCTTTCTGTTTTGAAGTTCCTTGGAAGGGAAGTCATCTATTATGTATTGTTATGGTTGTGGGGATAGATGGAGGAATTTAAAAGGGAATACAGCATTGTGTAGAGTTGCTTGGTCCGTGGATGTGTAGGAAGCATCTCGATGTAACTAAGTAGGGAACCTGTGAGCTTAAGTGTTACATGTCACCACAAGAGGGGGTGGTGTCGTGTTCATTCACAGGGTTTAAGAATAAGTTTCCCCAGTATCTAATCGCCCCTCTGTGATTATTTTCCTGATGTTTCCATATTTCAAGATCGGCTATAAAGGTGGGGAATACGTCCCTAAAACAAGCAAACATGCCGAGCAGGCAGAAGCCCCACCTTCCCAGGTTTAGTGCGAGCAGGCCACGTCCCGGAGGCAGAGGATATATAGGCGTGATCGAGAGGAAGGTTGACTTGCGCATTTTGGAGAGCCGTGATCAGAGGAAGGGTTACGCAGTTTTGGAGAGGCGAGAGTGGAGGGTGAGTGCATGCCGAGGAGGACGGCACGATCCTTGTATTCATGTTGAGGCGATTTGGCTCGTGTGGTGAAGCAAGATGCTGGCCTTCGGTGAGGAAAATCGGCGCATGAAGCCATTGCACTGGGTATCTGAGCCTTGGTGTGGAGTGCCACTTGCGGAATGCCTTGCGTGCGTTTGTCCCACTACGAGAGAAGCAACGAGGCACCATTTTGTTGCGCGTGTCTGCATGTGCAAATAGAAGTGCTCTGGGCTCTGGGCTCTAAGTTCCACAAAGACCAGCTCTGGGCCAAGCTAAGTACAAGAACACTCGAAAGGAGGGGTGCTCTTTTTATTTTGTTTTCCCTTTGTCTGTATTTGAGTCTGTGTGAAGAGGCGCCTTGACTGTAGGACTCTGACTATGCTAAGGTTAATCCACCCTAAACCCACCTCCTTCAAATTACCTACTTTCCTTCCTGAAAGTCCCTGTCATGTCCATCTTGTTTACCACGTGTACCCTGCCCCATCCCTCTCCCTTACACCGATCTCCTAATGTATCTGCTCCCTAAGTTTTGTGCTTCCCTCTCCCACCCCTCTTGTCTCCTGCTCCCTTTGTTGTATGATCTGTGTGTTAGCTCTCATACGAGCCTCGACAATGTATACAAAAAAATACACTAAATGCATACTTGGCAAGTTGAAGGTGACAAAAATTGGGTTGGTAGGAATCGAAAGCGGGTTGTTTTTTCTCACCCTTCGCGTGCTGTGGTCGCAGATTTGCGATGAGATAAAAAAAATTTAAACAAATTTTTGGTCTTTTAATTTTGGTTATCTGTCGAACTTGACATCGAATTTGTGTTTTTTTGCAAATACCACTTGAAATTCACAGCCCGCTGAAAAAAAATTTAATTAAGCAGCAAGGAACCATGCGGCCGTAAACAATGCAGCACACAAAGGGCTAACCAAACATGGTAAAAACGTTATTTGAGAGGTTGACCAAGCAATAATGATAAGGCAGTTCCAAGTAAGACAACACACATACATACATACAAACATACATACATAACATTTCTCAAAGTTTTATTTACTTTTTTTAGTTTCCAGTTGTCGCCTGTGACGCGTGACGTCACATTTACTGCAAATAGCGTCCCCACAATAAAGAGCAGTGTTTCCTGGTTTATCGAGCCAAGTGATGATAAATGGTGATGAATGCTGTTTGATGATCTTGACAAATCTTGATAATAAAACTTTGAGAAATGTTCGTTCATTCACAAGCATCAAACCGCATCATTGTGTCCCATTTCATTCATATTGTTTATGACGGTTTGAATTTGGAACGGTAATTTGTGGACATTCTGTATATTAATGAAAACTATCTAAATCAAATCCTACCATTCAAAATACTCGAAAATACCGACAAATATAGTAATAAGAAGTCGAAGAGCAAATTTGAAAGCAAATAGGCCTACCAACTGATTCGGGGTGAGGATAAATGGTAGATGAGAGGAAGTGACAATGCATACGGTTGAGGATTGAAGGAATTGGTCGGTTGGATAAAGCTCATGACATCACCCAGCCATTGGAGTCAGACGAGAGCGGTACCTTGCATATCGGATAAAGGTCGCCGCAGATCTTTCACTCTGTGTGTGAATCCATGCAACTGCGAGTGGAATGGAAGCTAAACATTGCATTCAATGGGGTCGGGAGGAATGGGTTTGACAGGATGAATACAGAAGGAAAATTCTTCCTACCCCCCCCTCCCCTTTCACCATCCTCCATATCCATTCCCTCTTCCCCTCCCCTCTCTCCTCCACCTTCCCCCTACCCTTCCCTCATTCTATCTCTCCCCCACTCCCCTGTCTCTGCCTTACTCCCCTCCCCTCCTCTCCCCCTCTCTCCCTCCCCACTCCCCCTCCTCCTCCCCTCTCTCTCCCACCCCCCTCCCTCCCTCCCCCACCCCCCCTCCCTCCCTCCCCACCCTCCCTCTCTCCCCCCCTCCTCCCTCCTCCCCCTCTCTCCTCCCCCCCCCCTCCTCTCTCTCCCTCCCCCCTCCCCCTCTCTCCTACCCCCTCCTCTCCCTCCCCACCTCCCCCCCTCTCTCCTCCCCACCCCCCCCTCTCCCCCTCTCTCCTCCCCCCCCCCCTCTCCTCCCACCCGCCCCCTCTCTCCCTCACCCTCCTCTCTCCTCCCCCCCCCCACCTCTCTCCCTCCACCCTCCCTCTCTCCTCCCCCCCTTTTCCTCCCCACCCTCCCCTCTCTCCCATATACTAGGTGGTTTGCCATTGCCTTCCCTGCCATAGTTCGGAAAGGGATTTGTAAATTGGCCACGGTGCCGGCGATAGCTCGCCCACTCTTCATGAAGGACACCATGGGGATCTTTAACATCGACCAACTAATGTCCGCCCAGTTTACGTCCATCGGAGGGACGACACACACATTGATCACCCAACCTGTGACACCAGGATGACATTTTATAGCTGGGCCGAGACGGTTTCGAGGTGAGCATGTGCACCTCGAGGTCATCCTGTCAGTCAGGAAACATCTTAACACATCTGTTAATAAAAAATTATGATTCCATGTTGTATTTTTACATTTTTAATGTAAAAATATAAAATCAGGCATAATATAATAATTACCTTCAAAAGAGGGAAACAATGAATTCTGGAGCCACTTTACCTCACGTTCCGCGAGCGTATTATTTAATTATTTCGGGTTTGAAACAAAAAAAAAAAAAAAAAAAAAATCGCTTTTTCCTAATTTTTTTTTCTGAATTAACTCGAGATCTCGACATAATTATTTTGGCAATGAGTTACAATCGTCAAATATGTAATCAAATTTCGAATATCAGCTTTTAATTAGCCTATACGATAATCTACAGGAGCCAATCACATTGCACCTAGTCTCACACAGAGCTAATCACCTTAACACCTAACGGACCAATGTCAGCCATCCTTGTCATGTATGTATATATATATATATATATATATATATATTATATATATAATATATATATATATATTATTATATACATTGGTCGTGTCCAGGAGGTTAGCCCGACCTGGATGGATAATCATCGAATGGTTTTCTCCTTTGGAGAACAGCTGAGATTCTCGGGAGATTGCGGCGTGCGTGGGACGGGAGGACGGTGGCACGCGGAAGCACAGAACAGGCATTTACACTCGAACCCATGACAATTAGACAACACAAGAAACTTAAATCAATATGGGGGTTTAATGAAAATAAATCAAGTATTTACAATGGCAATAACTCCAAGTGTAATCATGAAAACGGAACATGAGGTAAAACTGAATTCTAATTTTGAGGCACCTCCACACAGACTTTAATACAGACGAGGCGACAGAATAAATAAAAGAAAAATCCTCCCTTCCTACCAGCACCGAGCTTTGTGCACAGAGATGAGTTTCTGAAGCTTGATGTTCATCAAATGAGGTCGTCGCTGTGCGGGAAAAACGCGCCCAGAAATGGCGTCAAGCCTATCTCTCGGCGGGAAACCTACAGGAGGAAATTCAGGCAGTGATATTCAACACCAGGGCTCAGAAACCACCGTGCAGGTTCTTTCATCAATCGCACTTGCCGACGCTGCTCCTCTGCAGAATGGCACCGCCTTCTCCCTCGATGGCACAACATGAGGCTTCGAGGCACGGTCTTACCCGACCCAGCCAACAGTCAATTGGCAGCATCTTGCTCCATCATGCGAGCCAATTCGACAATTCGAGCCAAGCATGAACATGAGAATCGTGCAGCCTTCTATACCGGGAAGCCAGCCGTAATGCCCTTCTCTTCCACCTGCCATCTTGCCTCACTCGCTTCCTGTCCCGTTACTTCTCTTACGTGTCCCATTCCGATCCTAACTCTCCTCTTCCTCTCTCCTCATGCCCATCAATCATCCACTCCGGGGGTGTGGTTTTCCAGTTGTCATTCCTGGAGACGGGGTTTCTTGCCTGCTTGGAAGTGCAGCTCGGTTGTTGTTGTTTTAAGGACATGATCCCATTTTATTGCCGGTCTTGAAATGCAAAAACATCGGAAAAAGTCACAGGGGGCAATCACATCCTGGGAGAAATTAGCCTTAACCACTACCTAGTTAACACAGCACCACCCACCGTGTGGTGACATGTAACGCTTAAGCTCACAGTTCCCCTCCTTAAGTTACATCGAGATGTCTCCTACACGTCCACGGACCAAGCTACTCTATGCAATCCTAACTTTGCTATGAAATTCCTCAATCTACCCCCACAAACTCAATCTACCCTTTATATATATATTGTTTTGTAATATCATTAATATTTTGCTATTATCATGAGTGTTGTTACTTTCATTATTCAAGGTGGCCTTGGGGGGAAAAAAACGCCACGATTAGCTATCTTAACATGCAATACACCTTAACATGGATTTCGCCCAAGGTGGAAAACCCCCTTGGGGAGAGGGGGGGGGATTACATTGCTACAACCTCCATTGTGGGACCCTTAGTCCTCCTGTCAAGTTTGGTTGAGATTGGATGAGTAACAACAGAATGTATCACAGACAGACAGACACTATATTGTGTATTTTAGTACGATAACCATTGTGCAAATCTTTGCCATTTTTATTTTCAAGGAAGGGTTTGTTTTGGTTTTTTTTCACCAATGGTTTTCCAAGAACCATGTCGTGCATGAGTTATTTCATGCAAACTCCATCACAGAGAGGAAAGATCATTGTTTGAAAGTGCTCCGTGCAGCCACCAAGTGCATTTCAATAGATCTGTGCACAACCATGGAGACACTCAATCAGGCTTTGGTCTATTGGGTTAAAGTTACGAGTGTGACACACTAGTGTGCCGGGTGTGCTGTCTTTGTCCCTTTTCAGGATGGATTCTGGTTTACAGACGTTTGGCCATTATTCCTCAGAACGTATATGGTTGCACCTTGGCTACTCAGCCAAACGCATTGCCAAGTCCTGATTCAGGGCTTTCAATCCTGCTGTGTTGAATTGTTGTCAAGACAACAAATAACAGTAGCGTGACTGTTAGTATCTCAAAATTTTGCTTGAAGCCTTTAACAAAGAAAGTACAACACTGGATTTGCATTTCTAACATATCGTTTGCATCTCTGAGTGCTGTATTTGCATTTCACGTGTGAAAACCTGTCACGAAAGTGAGACGTGGTTGAGGTGGTTACGTGATAGTAGAGGGGGAAAATGAGATGGGAGTTGTGGGTTGGGAGTAGATAGTGGGGGGAGGGGGGGGAGGAGCGAGGGAGGGAATTATGAGTACATGAGGACAGCAAACTGACTTGATTTCAATTGAATGATATATTTTGAACACGAATCGGAGTATTAATCGGAAAACAAACCTGCAGTTTAACAGCACTTTGTCTCTGAATTTGTCCCAATCGCGCATGCGGAGAGAAGAGTGAGATTAAAAAAAAAATTACTCGATCTGCTCGTCTGGCAGTCAAACAAAATAAAAAGTCATTCCAAACAGGAAGCTTACTGTTTTTAAGGATGTCTGATGTCACAAAGGACACAAACAACAAGCACGAGAACTAATTTAACATCTTAAATAAGGTGGTGTAATTATGGCAAGGACATGAACGGCGGTAAATTATGGAAAAAAAATTATACAACCTTCAAAATATTAATTTTATTTCAATTGAATTATATAGTTGAGTACTGCAGAACACAAATCACCTTTTTAGCACTTTCAAAACCCTTTTGTTTCGCAATACTTGGACAAAATATTCATGTCCTAAGCGTAGAGGAATTATGAGAATCAATCATGCAGTCATGCCCTGACGACAGAATAACTGTGAGATTCTGACAAATATGGCAGCACATAGTGCTGTGTGGTTACTTTGGCACCTGCTATTCAAGATTCACAAACAAAACCAACATTGATTGTGCTTGGAAACACAAAGTAAGAGCTTAAAAGAACTTTTCCACGTGCTTTGTCTCAAGACTGCATGGGGTAAGGTATTCTATGAACTCTCTCACGTTAGTTTTAAAAATTAAATCATAATAAAAAGGGTGCAACCGGTCTGCAGCTCTGCATTCATTTATTTGTGACCATTTCATCTCGGTCTTTAAAGACCCGGGTAGCCCTGCAGAAGCCATTCTTGTTTGGAGGTGATGTGGTGGTTTACATACACGCATGATGTTAGCGTCATGTTGGACTCGGAGTCTGAAGAGCCGTGTGTTTAAATTATCTTGCCTGACTGCACCCCCACCTCCTAACTGGTGATCAGCAGGACAAAGATAATGCATTCATGTGGGAGACAATGCTCGTTGCTCACAGGCTGTGCAGCATTTGCCATTACATGGGACTATTTGTCCCTTGCTGCCTCACCAAGTTGCTGTCACACCAAATATATATATATATACATACATAGTTTTACTGGGTGGTCTGCCATTTCCTTCCCAGCATTATTTGTCTGTGCTCTGTCATACGTAGCATCAAACAAAGAAGCAGCACATATCATTTTTAAGTCTTTGCTATGACTTGGCCAGGGTTTGAACCACTGATCTCCAAGACTCAAAGTGAATGCTCTAACAATTATGCCACCAAGGTTGGTAGGTGTGTGTGTGTGTGTGTGTGTGTGTGTGTGTGTGTGTGTGTGTGTGTGTGTGTGTGTGTGTGTGTGTGTGTGTGTGTGTGTGTGTGTGTTTCGACATTAAATGTTCTCCGATTGTCTGGGCCAAGTGGAAATTCTGTTCGATCAGGCGTCAAAAGTGCATGCCAGTCACGTCAGGTACGGGAGCATGTACCAGAGCAGTGCATTGCTGCGTTCATTTTCTGCTGGTACTCCAGGGGCCTCTGTCTGGACATCCCCCAGGCAGATGCCTGGCCTATCCCCATCTTCTTGAGTTGCCAATCGACCTGCTGCAACCACGAGGCAAGTGGTCAGCCCGTTGGCCTCCTACACTCACGAGGCTTCCTTGCTGAGAGAATCTGGTGAGCAGGATTAGCATCAGGAAAACGAGCCACATGTCTCCATACAGCCGCAGGTGATGCTCACAGACTATGCAGGTAACAAATCTCATTTGAATCTCTTTTTGCAACCACTCGTTGGACACTCATCAGACAACTAATGCTAGTTGTCTGGTGAATAAGCCAATGTTTCTGATAAGCACCTGTCATGTATATTTATGATAAAGCTCAAAAGTCAGTAGACATGATCTTTATCATAAATACACATTTTTGAACTTTCTCATAAATACCCAAGCCAATTATCAGACCAAAAAGCCATAAATTACAGAGAAATACCATCATCGACATCCATTAGTACATGCACACAGAAAGTGAAATCAGCCATCGTTGGCTAGTACAAGATATCACGACAAACCTCGAGCCTGGACATCTATATCATAGCTGTACCTTTCTCAGGACAGATTGGAGAATACATTAAAGTTTCTCGACATCATTTTCACCCTTCCAATCTCATCAACCATTTGTGAGCTGGCGGTTTTCTGCTGTCTGGCATATCAAGTCTGATTGGAGATCACCTGTGACAACTAGCGGCATGAGGAATCATTTGTGTCTCTCCATGGATGGTCCTGGACTCGAAGCCTCTGATGCAAAACGAGCTATGCATCTGTCACGGATGATGGGACAGAGATCACTCAGCCCAAATTTCGCACCTGTAGGCAATGCTTCAGGTGCGGAGGTTCAAGATGAAGACGAGCTCTTCAACTTCTTGACAAATGCGGACAATAGTTGATCTCAACTTACTGACTGTTCCTTAGCAAGCAGATTTACTGTTTTTAATCCCACGACAGTGCACAATACTCAAGCATGTGCTTTTTCCTTGTGACAATGACCTTGGATACATGGTACACTCGATGATGTTAAAGTGTGTTCATTGGTTGAGCCCTCATGTTGTGTAGTGTAAAGCAGTGTTTTCGATTAAAAAAAAACAAAAAGCTTGTTTTATGAATGAGCATATGTAGCTGAGAAATTCGTAAGGAAATCGATCCTTATGACTGATGAGATGAGCATCGCCGTTTCTTGGCACAGGCTGTGCTGGTTGTTTTGCCATTGCCTTCCCAGGAGTCACTCAAGGCAGGAATTTGGATTTTTTATTTATGGTCCTGGAGATTACTGACTCACTCTTCAAGAAGGACACCATGGGGTCTTTAATGTCCACCAACTAATGCCGGCAGACGGGATGACCAGTTCGACTTCCACCTGCAAGATAGCACACGCATCGATGAATTGCCCAGCCTGTGAAATACCAGGATGACAGTTTATAGCTGCGTCGAGATTCAATCACATGCTAGACAGCTCAGAGGCAAGTGTGCTTACCTGTAGGCTATCCTGTATATGAACAATACCACCAAATTTTAGCACTCTTCAGAAGCACTTCACACTCACACCCACGACGCACACCTGCTTGGCCAGAAATGACGCAATCAGCTTGCCAGCGTATTCTACCTGTGTATCAACCAACCTGGAATTGGTTCATCATCTATATCTGGTGCTGTTGACATTAACTGAACAACTGTCGCATGTGCCAAAATAAATAACGTCGTTGTTTGACAGTGGGTAGCGTTCTCATCAGGTCAGTCACAGTGTTGCAGCGAATGCATTGATTTCTCACCATGTGTTCATGCTTCTTGGGTTGGACAGACGTGTGACTTGATTATGAGAACCTTTTACTGCTCTGTCGATATTGGGCATAATGATGCTTATGAATGCCCAATGTGATACTTCTTCTTGGGTATGGCAGCTTGGTTGCTGGGTAGCCATCATTTTGTTGGGGCACGACTATGCTGCTGATGCTGTGCCCCTATACCAGTACACTGGTACTCATTTCGCTGATCCCAGAAGGATGACAGGCTGAGTCAACCTCACCTGGTGTTAATTCAGAGGCCAACAAGGCTCGAACTTAGGACCCTAAGACCACAAGCCGACCACCCTAGCCGCTAAGCCAACACCAGGCCTCTCAATGTGATAGGATATCTGGTGTACATATAACATGAGAAAACTTGCTAAGTGGGCACACAGCCATTCAGGGCACGTCGTTTCACACCATCACTGATTCCTCAAGCAGGTGGCTGCATGGCCTGTCGCACCGGACAGAGATGCATGGCCAATAAATGTCACGGAAAATCACAGATTTTATTTGAATCCTTCCTTGTGAATAGCCAAAGTTGATTCGCTTCTCTAAGGACATCCAAATGTGCTCAGCTAAGAATTGTAAATGCATGAGAATACAACTTGCGCGTTTTCCTGTAAATGTACAAAATCAACTAATTTGTCATTAATTTGACATGATAGGACATTGTATTGTCACTTTGACAGTATATGGAATTGAATGGTGGGTGAAAACGTGGATATCGTCACCTTGCATCTTCAGAGTACCATCATCTTTCTTTGTTTTTTAAAAAAAAATTTGGTTGCATACTTCAGTTGTAGTATTTTGTCATTACCCACAAGTATTGCACTCTGACATCTTCAATCTTCATCCTTTCTGAATGTTTCCCTCCACCTCTATTTAACACCTACTTTCCTTTTTTGCTGCATCTTCCTCTTTTCTCTCCCTCCACTCCATTCCTCTTCCTTTATCCTGATATTCTTTTTCATTTGTCAGCACAACCTGGAGGCTCTGGACCCACTTGGCCGAACCGCGCTTCATCTTGCTGTGAGCTTGGACCACCGTGAGTGCGTCTGGGTGCTGCTTCGACACGGTGCCGACGTGTCACACGAGAACCGGCATGGATGGTCTGGTGAGAAACTGAAGTCATAAAAGTCCTGAGCGTTGTTCACTCACTTTGCTGACTTTTACTATGACTGCAGCATTCATTTTATCATCTCATCTTGGTTATAATTTACATAAATTTTATCATCTCGTCTTGCTTGTAATTTTACATAAATTTTATCAACTCCTCTCATCTTGCTTATTTATATAAGGGTTCAGCGTAGAGCTACTCAATTGATTCCAGGCCTAGCTGGACTCGGCTATGGAGAGCGGCTGAAGGAGACAGGGCTTTATACACGAGAAAGGAGGCGGTTACGAGGAGATATGATAGAGATGTTCAAGATAATGAAAGGTATCGACATAATAAGTACAGATGAATTATTCAACATAGTAGACAGTGATAGGACCAGGGGCCATAGCCTGAGAGGAAAGAAGAGGAGAGTTAAGATGGGTAGTAAGGCAGGGGACTTTCACTCAGAGAGTAGTTAATGCATTGAATGGTCTCCCTGGAAAGGTGGTGGCAGCAGAAACAGTAGATAAGTTTCAATTGGAATTAGATAGGTACCTGGAAGTTATGGAGATAGAGGGGTATTGGGATGTTGTCAGGACTTTTAGGTAGCTTGAGCATTGACGAGTGATTGTGTACAGGGTGTTGTTGGTGGGGGTTTCGTCAAGGAGTTATGTGGTTGATGTTGTGGTGTGTTTTTTTTACCCAAAACCATCTATGCCCATGCCCCTCCCCTGGAAAGAAAAAAAACTACAAAAAAAACGTATAAAAAACACTCAGTTTATTATTTTTTTGGGGCATTTTTCATATTTTGATGGTGTTGATAAATTGGTGTGGTGTTGATGTGGTGCAGGCATGAATGAGTGAATGGCCTCCACCTGCATCTAATTTCCTTGTGTTTCATTGTGTCTGTTTTCCTCACTTTAAAGGTTTCTGATTAATACGGTGCCTGGAAATAGATTTCAATGTGATTTGCAAAACAACGGAAAGAAACAAAACAAGGATGGTTGAACATGGTAATTTTACCTGCAGTGCTGCAGGAAGCGGTGAGCACACGGGATATTGAGCTGCTGCAGCTTGTGCTGCATTACCGTGACTTCCAGCGAATGAGTCGTCGCCTCGCCGGAATACCAGAGCTGATGAAGACATTACGGAAGGTGCAATGTTATGTCCAAAAAATTATCCCCAATGCCCCTACTATTGATCCCCATCGGTCACATTACCGTCAGCACTTGACATGTACCCCACATTTCTCCCAATGGTGTCATTTACCTTAATTATTCCAAAAACTCTCATGTACTTCATCATTTTATCCCTTTGGTTCAGTTATTTTAGCTCTCATCAAGCCAGTAATGAAAATTGAAGTCGCAAAGCAGGAGAAACAATTACAAGCAAATTCAATTGCCAATTGCATCATGTTATCAGTTGCCTTAAAGTGAAGATGGATGATGTGACATGTAGACATAGTGAAGGATATTTAAAGGACCGTACCAGATTAAGCATTCAAAAATGGCAGAATTAAATGATTCCTTTTGTTGTTTTTATCTAACTTACTTCCTTCGCAGCATTCAGTAAATACTGAGCTGACTTTAAATATACTGAGGTGGGCTTATATTAACTTCGACAATGTCCGCTGGCAGCAAATTCCACAACGTGCAGGCAGAAGGAAGAAAGGACCGTTGATAGGATGCAGTTGTAAAGGTTGGCATTCCGACTGTCATCCGATGCTAAATAACGCATGTTGGGCTTTTGCTGATTCTTAAGTGTGGCTTAATAATTAATATTACTAAGGACTGGAGCATCACTGTCCGTAAAATGGAGTGTCGATTCCAACTAGGTGGTGATGAAGCGATTTTAGGTTGTAGTTTGAAATCATCTATCTATATATTACTAAAATTCTCATCTTGTATATATGTATGTATAATATATATATATATATATATAATTATATAATATATATATATATATATATATATATATATATATATATATATATATATATATACAGTAGACTAGGCGTAAGTCGTCACCATCGGGACGAGAAAAAAGTGACGACTTAGACATGTGACGACTTACGCGTATGCGAACATTCATGACTGTGGGGTGAAGGATGAAGTCGCGCGTGGCCTGGACACGTACGTGTGAGAGGGCGCAACAATCTAAGCCGGCTATTGTACCAAAAGGGAAACACAATCCTCGGGCATAGGTGGGGGTTCATTGGTGAGTTGGAAAGTGTCAAGCAAAGATGGAATTCATGAATCACTTTATCAAAAGTAAAGATAATGAACAACTGTAAGACAACTCATATACACTATGTATATGACCATCGACAAATGTGGAATGAATGGCTGTTATAATTCATTCATTGGAATGAATGTAGAATGAGTTTTCATATGAATGAAAACTCATATACCATCGACAAATTACAGACACACAGTCAACGTGATGAACCACTCAATACCTATGTGAAAGTGAGTGTGGTGATGTACAAAACAAGCCAATAAAAACCATGATCGACTTCAAACTAAGCTGATCGATCCTTTACTCCTTCGCCAGAGACTGCATTGCGCAGCCTGTATACCTCTTCAGATGCATGTGGGACGGCGCCTGACTGAGCTGAACGCAGCGCAGTTATAAATAGCCTATCACTGGCGGTGTAAACCAATGAGCGCGCATCACATTCCATGAAATCGGGCTTCTCACGAGGACAGTTCCGTGTGACGAGTTAGGCGTGGTAATTTACTTGAGTTTCCATTACGGGGAACGGACAACTTCTGACGACTTAGACGAAGTGACGACTTAGAGATGACGACTTACAGACTTTATTCAAAGGGATTTAACATTAGATAAATTCGGGACTTTTTGAGCTGCCGACTTAGGCGAAGTGACGAGTTACACGCTGCCGACTTACGCGTAGTCTACTGTATATATATATATATATATATATGTATGTTTGTTCTCGAAATACAGCCAAAACGGTACACGGGCGCAAAAATTTAGGGCCACCTTACTCACCATTCTCCTGCGGTGTGCAGTATCAAGTTTCGTTCAAATCAGGCAACAAAAATTATTAAAACATCAATTCCCGATTCAGTCAAGTACTCTTCGGGAGTATTTGATCAATGCAAACAACCTCAGCGGTATCGTTCGCTGGAGCTTTTTTTTTTCTCGAAATGATTTATTTTAAAATCTCAAACATTTTATAGACAAAGAACGATTTATTGTTAAGCATAATATAAACATCGCCATTTTGATCTATACTTCCGTGTTCATTAATAATAAAATTGTGTTTCGAAGATGATGCACAATAATTTCTTCGACTTTTTCTCCATTTTTTTTCACATTGACGCGCAATATCAAGTTTCGTTCAAATCGGGCAATGAAAAAAATTATTTAAAAAATCAATTCCCGATTCAGTCAAGTACTCCGGGATATTTGATCAATGCAAACAACCTCCGCGTATTAGTGCGCTGGAGCTATCTTTTTTCTTTTGAAATGATTTTTCTTATCAACCACTGGCACAACGGGAACCCAACGGGTTCACGGGTCGTTTAGTACCTATTAAAAACGTAATGAAGCTGTCTGCGTGCGTCTGAAGCCTTAGTCAAAACCCATAGGCTGGACATCTGGCCTGACCCCACATACAATTGTAATTAGAAAAATCATGCATCCACCATGTTCGTGCAATTATAAGTCGAAAGACTTCTTCGGAAGTCTCATATTCATAACTGCTATGCCCCATAATTTTACCGTTCAGTGTAAAACAACCAAAACGACTGTTAAAAGGTCATCAAATAGCCAAAGTTTGCAGCCGTTAAGCATCACGGGCCTTGTGAAGACAATAAGCTTCAGCCTTCAGACGTATATGCCTCAGGTGCCAATACACAGTCCAAATAAAGAGATGAGGTTTTTGTATGTAATTTCGATTTTAGAACGAGTTGTCAAGGCTGAATCATGTGAATATATAGAAAGGTCACCGGTCATCAACATCATCATCATCATCATCATCAATGAATGAATGACAATTTGCATTGAAGATGATGGAGCATGCAAGCAACTCACTTGTTTTGTTTTTGTTTTTTATGAAAAGAAAAGAAACATGCTTCATTTTCTGTTTTGTCATGAGCAATTTCAAGCATTTTTGATTTTTTTTCAACAAATAAACATACACGTACACACGAAACAAACACACTTCCTTTCGTATCAAATCACGTGAGTAAGTAATACATTGCCTGCAAGCAGCAAATCAATTGGAAATACGTGAGTACAGTAAGTTATCCGACAAGCCGGGAGGCGACGATGGTTCGCGGGAATTATTGAACAATGCCACGATAGGTACAATTGAGTTAGTGGAAGCTTTTGAGGAAGCCCTACCGTAAAAACATATCTCTTCCGTCAAAATAGACCAAATCAAATTTGATTTTTTTATATGTTGTACTTATGGACATTACGCACAGCTTCTAGGAAATGAAATTGCAAGAAAAAAAATCGAGAATAAATAAATAAATAAATAAAAAGTTCCGCTCCACCCACAAGGGGCGTGGGACGCCCCTCATACAAAAAGACACAACTAGACCATGATATCTAGCTTGTGTCCAAGTTTCATCAAGATCGCATCAAACGTCACGGAGCTATGCTCTGGAGAGAGTCACAAACAGATAGACAGACAGACAGACAGACACACAGACTCAACGAAAATAGTGGTCACTGCTGGTGCCCGCGAACCAACAATGTCGCTCAAACAACATCACGACGTTTCCATGTAACGTCGTCGGTTGCCGTCAGTGTGCCGCATTTTTCGACTTTCCTCCGTCCCGCACAGAATTAGGATCTACTTGCGTCGGCAGAACATCACGGGGAGTTGGTACAGTATACAGTATATACTGTACATGTAAAGAAGCGACAAGAGACCGCTTAACCACACCATATTACTCTTTATTCAGCATCCACCCGATGAACTTTTACCCTCTTTGTTATAAAGTGAGTTTCCGCTGAACATTATGGCATCGAGACATTGGTGGATGTGGAATCTGTTCCATCCTCCTCTTTACAATAGTCGACTACCCCCAAAACGTTATTTTTTTTATTTTTTTATTAATCAATTAATTTATTAATTACTTAATTATTATCGATTTATTTATTTTATTTCTCATCCTGGCAATATCTCATGCGGATTTTGAGCTAGGAAGCTGATATATGGACGTGACGGTGACCAAGAGATTTGGCTACCATGGTGATTTTTGATTTATTGATTAAATCAATTAATTATTCATTTTTCGATTAATTACTTAATTTTCAAAAAGTTACAGATTCGGATGAAATGGTGGTGGTTTAGGTATGCTATTCGGCAATTGATTGAGAAATAAATTGTTTTACGATTATTATTTATTTTAATTATGCAATTAATCAATTATTGTACACCGCTCCCTCCCAAGTCTGACTCCATGTATTGCAAGGTGGCATTGCCAGGCGCCCCGGCGATGTTGCACGCTGGAGGATTTGTTATTTATTTATTTGGCTTGGGGACGGTGTACTTTGAATGTACTGCTACTTGTTACAGCGCGTGCGCTGTATACAATTGCACCGAGTTTGAAATGTCCCCGGCGTCGTCTACCACGTCTCCGGTGGGTCCGGTGTCCCCCCCCCCCCCCCACGTGCCTCAAGACAGCCAATGACAGCCGTCCGGTAGATGCAGTGCGTAACCTCGACGAAAATGGCGACAATTGACGGAAATACCCGAGTATTTCAATGGAAATTTGTGAAACTAATGTGTTATATACGTGAAAACCATTAAATTTATTGCTTGACGGAAAAAAACGAAGAAACGCGCCTCTCTCATGTACGAACGAACGAAAGACGTCACTTCCGCCCACCATAGCATTTCGCGCCGATCGCCGAATGCTGAAAGCTAAGTTCTTCTTATGCTATCATTCTTTTGCGGTCCCCTGCCACGCTGTATCGAACGATTTCATTCCTTCTGTTATATATAAAGGTGCTTATCACAATAATAACAAGATTTTTACATTTCAAATATTAAGTAAGCTTTTTAATTGTTTTTCAACTGAAAAAGCATAAATTGCATATTTTAACATTAGTGTACTCATTTGCTTCACCACACGCGCTGTATTGAAGGATTTCACTTGTTTTATTTTGCAATTAGATGTTATTAAATGTAAATGTACAAAAATTCCCGGCATTGCAATGCAGCCCACTGGTCCTTCCCATTTGTTTGGCAACGAAGTCAGTTCCAAGCACAGCCAGCATTTAGCATGACATTAAATAAGGCTCAAGGTCAAAATTTGCAGAGTTTGAGTGTCCTTGCATGATCCAGTTTTCACACATGGTCAACTATATTTTTGCTCCCGAGGAACCCAATGACGTCACCTGCAGAACGCAGAC
>CM068967.1:57081442-57092464 GCA_035128595.1 Eptatretus atami
CCAATTTACAGCTTGTGGCCAAGATATCTCGTCAACTCTTCACAAAGGACACCATGGGGTCTTTAACGTCCACCAACTAATGCTGCCAGATGGGACGCCAAGTTTAATGTCCATCCGAGGGATGGCACACATTGATTCCTCGCCTTGCATGCGAAAGACCATGACAGTTTTATGAGCTTCTTCTTGTTTGAATTACAATGGCTTCCTTCTTTGAGGAGAGGCGATCCATCGGAGGTAAAACAATTGTCTGGGTGGTTCACTGTTTGTCGAACCAGCATCACGCCTCAGCTGCCACAAATTCTTCTTTCTGGTTTGAAAAAGTCTTATTATTCTTAAATCAAGGACAGTATTAAACAAGGCTTCCTGCCGAGACATCTCAATTACTGTTCGTTGCGACTTTGGTGGTAAATTTAGCAATTACATCACAAGAGGATAATGGTTTGTTGTCGAATTGTTTTTGAGTTGTAAAGAAGCATTACCGGAGAGTAAAATAACATTCCATGAATAATAACACTCTGCCAAGTGCTTCAGCATTCAGCCCTCTTGTTCCCACAGGAGGGCCATCAATAAACATACCCGCCATGTAACGGGCGAACTCTAATGAGCAATGGCTGGACTCTGACCTGCACAACTACTTTAAAATTTCCTTTGACATCAAATGGATTTGGCATCTCCCCAGCAACATAAACAATGCTATTGATGTTAACAAGCTGATTTTAAACTAACGTGAGAGGGACAAGGTTAGTAGTTAAAACCTAATTATAAACCATCGATTACATTTCAATATTTCATGGAAGAGTAAAGCAACGTTTTTCCTTCGTCTTCCAGTATGTCCGTCCGTCCCTGAGTACGTTCCTGCGTTGTCAACTTTAAGTCTATCCATGCTTCATGAAACCAGATTTTTGGGGGATTGAAACATATGTCCTCATGCTGGATTATTGCTTCTCCATATAGGCACACAATGGTGCACCACAATGGTTTGTGCTATGACTGCATTGTCTGAAACACTTCTGCAGTAACTACAACAACCCAGGAAATGGGGGATTTACATCATGGATAACCCACAATGCCAAGGGTTGCAGTCACTGCTGAGCGATTATAAAAAAAACAACACAAAGTCAAATTGGGATATTTCCATTGTTTTCTCACATGTGCTTGGAAGACGCTTTGTATGACAAATCACGACAAATATCCAACTTGCTGTAGATCTGGTGAAGCAATCCATCATGCAGTTTTAGAGTGTCCATGGTTCAACGCCACCTTTCAGGGTGTGGACGTCGGCGGAAAGGTTTAATCAATCAAGTTTATTGCAACTGACGGTATTTCAAAGGTCACTGGATGTGCAGCAGTCATGCTCAGGTTTATGCAGGTGATCCCATATGCAGATGTACTATGTCGGCGTTACAGAAGCGTCCACAAAAATGCTTGCAATCCATTTCAATAATGGCTTCCATTATACCATACACCAAATATTGATAATGACATGGTTGCTTATCGTTGTTACAGCTTACATTTTCAGAAAGAAATGCACCTTCATCGTCTTTTTTAAAATATATTTTTGGTATCCAGTCAAGGCTCGTGGAAGACCTAAAACCGCAACAGAACCATGGGAACAGCAGAGAGAGAGAGAGAGAGAGAGAGAGAGAGAGAGAGAGAGAGAGAGAGAGAGAGAGAGAAAATGGGAGCAAAGGAGAGAATGAATGTGGTAGACAATATTGCTGCAGAAGTAACCACTCAGAAAGGAGGAGGAGGAGGAGGAGGAGATTGGGACCCCACTCTGTGTAGAGCGTCGATGTTGCTTAAGCAGTCTCCTTGGGTATTGGGCACAATCCTGGATGGGTCGCCACTCCGACACAGTATTCCAGCATGCTGACACTCATTTTGCCGACCTCGGAAGGATGACAGGCCGAGTTAACCCCACCTGGTATGAATTCAACAGGTGAGCGGGATTTGAACTCAGGACCCTAGGATCCAAAGCCCACCACTCTAACCATTAAGCCAACACCAGGCAATACTCAGAAAGGAAAAACTAGAAATTTTGAAGGAGGTGGGTTTGAGGTTGCAGGGGGAATGTTAGAGGGGGTAGTAAATATCATGGTTTTAGATGGAGGATGATCTGAGATGGTGGTGAACAGCTGTCTTGAAGACCTGGAGGGAAGAATTAGATTGAAAAGAATGTGGGAGTTGGTTCCATAGGCAGAAAAATAAGAGGAATGAATGAGTGGAGGTGAGCAGTGATCCTGGATTTTGGAAGATTCACCAGAATGGGGCTGATGGTGGACCACATGTGCCCTGCAGATCCCAGGGAGTTGGGGGAGGGGCACAAAGCACAGAAAGAGCAGTGCAAGACCAGAAAGGAGATTGTACAAGACAAAGAGACCACCGACCTGTCTGTGATGGGAAATTGATAGGCTGATAGACAGGTTCATCGTGGGAGATTCCAATAATCTTGAAGGCCTTGATTTCCATGGCATCAAGCTGAGCAAGGTGTGAGGCAGGGGCACCAGCCAATAGGGGAGAACAGTACTCCATCAAGCTGTCCCTATCAGTTCCAATCGATGCATTGAAATCCGCCAACACGAGAAGAATATCTCGCCTGGGGCACTGATCAACCACAGACTCGAGCGTGGCGTAGAATGTGTCCTTCACGGTGAGATCACTCGCCTCAGTCGGAGCATATACAGAGACCAGGGAAACGACACCCAAGGAGTGATGAATCCTTAGTCTCATAATACGCTCGTTGACCGGTGTTACCTCAATTGTCATTGGAGTCAGCTTATTGGACACAGCTACAGCAACTCCTTGGGCATGGTAACCATCAGAGCGACCAGACCAATATAGTAGGTGTACCCACCCGCCATGATCTCACCATTATCCGGTCTCCAAAGCTCAGAGAGTACGCAATATCGAAGTTCAAATGCTTGAGCTCAGATGATAACAGAGACAGGTGATCATTCTCTCTTAGGGATAGGACATTCCAAGCACCCACCAGAAGGGACTGCCTCAGGTTAACCCAAGGAGACCGCCGTCTTGTGGACGACACCTGTATCAAAAGCCAGACTGCATCAAAAGGATGC
Organism: Eptatretus atami; assembly: GCA_035128595.1. Taxonomy (NCBI): domain Eukaryota; kingdom Metazoa; phylum Chordata; class Myxini; order Myxiniformes; family Myxinidae; genus Eptatretus; species Eptatretus atami. The sequence continues at coordinate 57,084,520 of CM068967.1, forward strand.
CAGACTATCAAAAGCACGAGATATTTCTGGAGAGACGGCCCTGATCTCATGTCTGACATTGAGGGCCTCCATCTGTTGTTGGGAGCATAGGAGTAGCATGTCCAAGGTGGAGTGGCCTGGTCTGAATCCAAATTGATTTGAGATCTGAGATGATCCTTCCCAAATTATATATCAATGAGCTCCATTATTAATTGCAGTGAATTTTAATTCATATAATACTTCCTCAAACTCAAGCAACAACTTTCTCGTGAAACAAAGGATGATTAGTTGAAGGAAGAAAACCTTTGAAGCATTGTTCCTGTACTCGCTAATTGTTAAATCATGTTTTTGTTCATGATAAGGCAAGTGAGATGACAGCAAAACCTACGTTTTACTTCTGAAGACAGCTCACATCATCCAAGGTTCTTCAAAAAAATGCTACCTTTGGGCTTGTGCTGCAGTTAAAGGCCTTGAGGAAGGAACATAATAATTATACAAAAAAAGTCATTTGATAAGCTCATTGAAGAAATTTTCAGGTATTCGAGACTTTTCATGTTTCTCGAGAGAAAGAAACGAACGTAGAAAAGAATATATCTGTTCGGTTTACCTGTTCATTGTTCCCATTTGAACCCAATGGCTCATGGTGCTCGGAACCAGGGTTCAAACCCCATCTACTCGATGTTGTTCCTCATCTCTTTAATTAATGCTCAAGTGTGCTGATGTCCACTGATGTCCTCGTGCTGCATATAATTTAGGTACAATGCTCTTCCATGAGCCTGAGATTAATGTAAACATAGAAACAAGCAGTGAATGTCACGGTTATGAAAAATGCAATTAACAGTCATTCAGTGTGCAGAATGCAAATCGGCAACAAAAGGACATTTCGGCAAAGTCGAAGACATTTGGAATGAAAACTTAATTGCTGGAGAGAATGCATTGTGGTTTGTTCATTGTTGATTGGAACCTTTCAGTTCTGATGAAACTCCTTACCAAATTACCAGTGAGCTCCTGCATAGTTTAAAAAATCTTACATCAACCAGCCTCTTCAGACTTGATTGGCCTGATCTCCTGGCATTCACACTGTCATTCACTTCCTTCAGGCTGGCATAGAGGTAGGCAAACGAACACTTTAAACCTTCTGGCCTGGGTTTGTATCTCGAGCCAGCTATAAAATGTCATCATTAATCAATGTGTGTGTGTGTCGTCCCTAGGATGGATGTTTAACTGCCGGCATTCGCTGGTGGACATTAAAGATCCCATGGTGTCATTTGCGAAGATTAGGCAAGCTATCACCGAGACCGTGACGAAATTACAAATCCCTACGCTAACCAGCAGAGGGCATTTCATCAGGGGCACAGCTGTGCCACTGCCCTACAGTCTTGCACTACATACAAAAGAAGAAGACTAGACTATTCACTTCATTCAGCAAGTCCCTATCTTATTAAATCACTAAGAACCAGGCTAGAAGCCTGGTGTTGGCTTCATGGTTAGGATGGCTGCTAGGATCTCATGGTCCTGAGTTCAAGCCCTATTGGCCACTGAATTGCTACTAGGTGGGGTTGACTCAGCCTGTGATCCTTCCAAGGTCGGTGAAATGAGAACCAGTGTACTGGTATAGGGGCACAGCATCAGCAGCATAGTCATGTCCCAACAAAATGAGAGCTACCCAGCAGCCAAGCTGTGATATGCAAGAAGAAGACCAAGAACCATGCTGAAGATAGCTGGTCATTGGGCATATTCAAAGGATACCCTGAAACCTTGGACTCTTTGCCTCATATCAATAGTCTATAGTCCATACACATTCACTCCTTGAAATCTCTTGCTTATTTTGAATCCGATTTGAAAACGTCACTATTTTCTTAAACGGGTGTTTGGGTTGGTCTTGTTTTGGTATTCCCATTTCAGTGCATAGCTCGTGATGCTAACATCTCAGCTTCGTGTCCTGTATACGACGAGTGGCGGTCAAGAAGTTCTGCAAACGAGATACCGTCATCCAAGACATGCCACCGTTTATTTCTTTTTCAACATGCGTACATAGTGCTGTAATTAAGAAGAAAATATACAAATGTATGTTTCATTTATAAACTGTACACATTTGTTAGACATAATTTATTGATTGTATCTTCGACCGTTGTAAGTTGTTTGCTCTTTGAACTTTTGCAATGCCACATACTCATGATGATTTAGTTCATTGTCTGCTAATGACCTTGTAATTCATGTCAATGTGCACTGATATCGCCTCATGTGTTTGTCCTGCATGTGACATTTAACATATAAGCTTCTTCATAACCAGTAGACCGTTGGAAAAGACCCTTTTTTCATTACCTCTGCCACCAAAGGTGGATGCAGGTTATGGTTTCATCCCTGTCTGTCTGTCTGTCTGTCTGTGTGAGCGGGATGTCTGAAAAAGTTGCGGACGGATTCGGATGAAACTCGGTGGACAGGTAGGGTGTGTGACAAGAACGAATTTGTTCCATTTTGGTGAAGATCCGAATCTGGATCCAGATCTGGATATGAGGATTATTAAATTTTTTAAGTGATTATTCACCATTGAGAGATGGGGCCAAAAACGATTTTTATCATGATATTTTAAAAAGTTATGGACGAGTTATGACCAAACTGGGTAGATGAGTTAGGTAGGTGACAAGAACAAACCGATTCGATTTTGGTTCAGATCCGGATGAAGATCTGGCCCATCAGTGGTACACGAAATGTAAACTGTTTAGCCCGGCAGAGGTATGTGCTCCACCGATTGCCGTTCCAGTTTTGAACCTGTTTTGCTTCTGTTTTCATTGTTTCCATATTTAATCCCACAATTTAGCTATTTATGTTTTAATTATTGAGTGACAATCGCGAGAGGTGGTAGCTCAGATCATGCTCTCATGATTGCAACTTTTGGAAGCTAAATTTGGCAAACGAGGTATGTTCATTGATCAGCAGAACATAATCGGCAGAACTCTTACTGATACATTTCACATTTAAAAAAATTTATTATACAGATATCGAGGCTCATATAAGAGCAGACCAACTGTGTGCAATCGGTCAGCAGATAAAAAGGTACAAAGAGAAAACTGTTGGATGACAACTAACAGATTCACCACAGCATAACGTAGCACTGTTAGACAAGACAAACACCGCCACTGAGCTTGGGGGAAGTGCCGTCACCTCTCGGGGCACTCTGGGTACTAGCGACATCACAACTCCTTTCTCATCGCACTCAGGGGGGATTTTCGAAGGAGGAATTTCCTGCTCCCCATGGATGCTAAACTACAGGGATTGTCCATGCCCTTAACATGTTAAATGCTGAGCATGAAGAAAGGAAGTAGCACATATCATTTTAAAAGTCTTTGTTATAACTCGGTTGGGATTTGAACCACCGACCTCCCAGACTCGGAGCAGACACTCTAATCATTACACCACTGAGTTTATTCAAGAGGAAAAGTAAAAAGGGAACTCTGATTTACACCTCCACAGTCTTGACTCCAACTTGTGCAATTAATTGATTCTACGGAAACACATGTGACATACATGCGTTATGTGTTTTATAACCTTCTTTGACCCATAAAGACAAACACATGCATGATTATGACTTCAGCTGATTTTGCTGTTGATCCTGAGATTTGAGCTGAGCATTGAGCATTGCTGATAAGGTTTGTAGGAATTAATTCCACACCTGCATTAGTCTATGATACAGCAATGCCAAATTGAGCCCGTTGTCTCGAAGGATGTCTAATTTAAATGTTAAGATCACCACTTGTTAAAGCCACTGCGGTTCTTTCACAGAGGTGAGGTTTGCACACTGCCATTTTATGTGTTTCTTGTTGTTGTTTTTTTATCCTCCTTAATTTTTCTCATCTCTGACAGGCGCGAGATTTTTATGTGGAGATGAAATGGGAATTCACAAGTTGGGGTGAGTTGGAATCATTTCACGTCGGCACGATGTGGCCTGTTTGCACCGAGCGTGCAACGACTGACTTTGTAATCATGATCCATGGCTGTGACTGTTGATTCTGAGGGTTGGCTCATTCATAATGGACAATCATATTTCCTTTGAGCTGGCAGAATTGATAACAGGGTCATATCATGTGGAAGGAATCAGTGAGGTTGAACAGGAGTAAATTAGATATAATCCCTTCTAAAACATGCTGCGTCTGCAATATTAAGAGATCTTGAGTGTTTGCTCTTCGTTTGCGCGTACAGCACCGGATTTAGTCGTATGAGAAATTAATCCCAGGGAGACAAAGTCAGCCTTTCCAGACATAGGATGTCAGAATGAAGTTGAGTATATACCAGCTAAGTAAGGAATATGAGTGCTGCATGTACATGTAAGGAATTATAGGAATACAAGTCCTATTGCATTGGTTGGCCCAATCCACATTGCTTCCAACAAAATGTTTGATTAAATTACTCGTCATCGGGTCAAAAAATACACAAAATAACAATCTAGCATTTCATTAAAAAGCAAGTTGCCCGTATCGACACAGAATCCCAAACGGGGTAGGGATGGTGGCGGCAAAAATGCAAAACAACTACCGAGGGGTGACGCTGCTCTCAGTGCCGGCAAGGTCTTTGCTCGGATAATTCTTGATAGGGTTCGCCATCATGTGCTTGAGCACCAGCGTCCAGAGTAGTCAGGCTTAACACCAAAGAGGTCAACAATTGCACTTATCCTTGCTCTTCCGGACCTCACCAAACGCATATGAGAGTTTCAGCAAGGGCTGCTTGCAGCCGATGTTGATCTCTGAAAAAGCGTTTGATTCAGTGAATTGGGATGCTCTCTGGAGGATTCTTGGTCTTTGTGGGATGCCTCCAAAACTGATCGATCTGAGGTCTGAACAATACTCTTGTACTGAAAGTGCTGTGAGCTGTGATGATACCATCTCTGACTTATATTCATTTGTTACTGGAGTTTGTCAGGGGTGTGTACTGGCCCCCACACTTTTCAGCACTTGTATGGACTGGAGTCTGGGGAGGATGTCGGACAGATCAAGCTGTGGTGCATCCTTTGGGAATGTCAAGATCTCTGACCTTGATTTTGCAGATGATGCAGTCATCTTTGCGGAGACTCTAGATATCCTTTTGGGGGCCTTCGAGGTGCTGAATGAGCAGTCGGAGCTGCTGGGATTATGGGTTTCCTGGGTCAAAACCAAGATCCAGGCTTTCAATGACATATTGGATGCTGCTCACCTGTCTGTACCTGTTTGTGGTGAGGATGTTGAGGTCAGAGAGAGAGAGTCACTGGCCTGGATTCACTGGATCATGGGGTATGGTGCTGTCGGTACCGGTGCGCGAGGACGAAAGTCCGAGTCTTCAGGTCCTTGGTGCTTCCAGTCTTGCTCTATGGATGTGAGACTTGGACTCTGACCAGGGATCTGAGATGGAGACTTAATTCCTTTGGTACCAGGTCTCTTCGGAGAATCCTTGGCTATCGCTGGTCGGACGTTGTGTCCAACGAGTGGTTGCTGAGAGAGACTCAAATGAGATTTGTTACCTGCATAGTCCATACAGCCGTGGCTGTATGGACATGTGGCTCTTTTTCCTGACGCTGATCCTGCTCACCAGATTCTCTCAGCGACGGAGCCTCGTGAGTGGAGGAGGGCAATGGGCTGACCACGTGCCTCATGATTGCAGCAGGTTGATCAGCATCTCAAGGAGATGGGGATGGGCCAGGCATCTGCCTGGAGGATGGCCAGATGGAGGCCCCTGGAGTACTGGCGGAAAGTGGACGCAGCGATACGCTTCTCTGGCACATGCCCCCATACCTGACCTGACCTGGAGGTGAAATTTGCAGCACGTGATGTGTAACGCACGCAGAGTATAACGAGAATGTAGAAGATATAAGCACACTTGATGCTATGCTAGGCCGAGACTTCAGGCTTTGGCATGCTCACGAGGCCGTACCCTCAAAATGAATAGTCCCAGAAGATAAAGGATATATGGTAACATTTGTACATGTAGTGTTTTAAAATAATGCTTTTTCTTGCTCCAAAACATCATATCTTCCAGTCTCTGAATATTTCGAATAAAATAATTCCAACCTGTCATTTTTGATGGGCTTTTATACGAGTGATTAAATAAAACTTAAAACTGTGCTCGCTGAAAAGCTGAAATAACACCATCACAGAAAAAGTAAAATAAACATCACCTTTTCTTTCAAGGTGCAGATGTAAAGTAGGTAGACATTCAAGGAGGAATTTAAAATGCAAGTGGAATAATAAAAAATAGGAAAGATGGACACCCTCAAGCTTGTTGTGAAAATATCAAGCACATCAATAGGTATGTGTGTGTTAGAAAACAAGATTTTAAATGCAGTCATTGAGGTGCATGAGAGAACTATGGAACAGAAGGCAGAGGTTTACCTGCTGACATGGATGGCAGGTAACATATGGATCTGGCATGACAAGTCACAAACAAATGAGCAACATAAAAGTGGTATAAAGGATTAATGAAGCATAGGGTAGAAAAGAATGGCACAGCAGATGACATGAAATGAAAAATAATTGTGAGATGAAGGAATGAAAGAAGCAATTAAGTTTGAACTAGGTGGACAAGCTTATTCAATAGATATGAGTAACCGTGAGGATTTAGAAGTGGGTGGAAGTTTTAATCTGCTGGGAATTACAGGAACAATTGAGATTTACGAGAAGATAAAAAGGTATAAGAAACCCCTCTACATCGGGGAAGCGACAGCCCCCATACCTCAGTCTGCACTTGGATGCTAGTGATGCCCAAGCCCTGAGTCATTACTGTACAGTAGGTCAGTGTTTAAGACAGCCTATAACTGGGATGGAAGGCTGTTTGGCATAGCGTTGATTCAGTTATTAAAAAATAGGACCACTGGACCTGTGGCTTATCTGGGCCCTGGCCTAATGTTGTAACCCAAATTTGGTAGCATTCTGACTGGTGGGTCTGCAGAAGATTTTAAATAAATTAATGGGATTTTCCCAAAAGTTGACCAAGTCAGCCATTTTGACACACTTCCGGTCACATGATCCGCATGACTTCCACAATATCATTAACATCCCTACCCTAGCCTAATGTTGCAACCCAGATTTGGTAGCATTCTGACTGGTGGGTTTGCAGAAAAGATTTTGGAAGGAATTTGTGTGACCGCCATTTTGACACACTTCCAATCACGTGATCAGCACAGCCTCCGTAATTTAACTTCAGGACTGTGTCCTAATGTTGAGACCCAAATTTGGTAGCATTCTGACTGGTGGGTCTGGAGAAGAAGATTTTAGAAGACATTTACGTGATTTTTCCAAAAATTGACGATCGGCCATTTTGACACATTTCCGGTCATGTGATTGGCATGACGCTCGAAATTTAACACTCCTACCCTGGCCTAATGTTGGAACCCAAACTTGGTGCATTCTGACTGGTGGGTCTGGAGAAGAAGAATTTTGAAGAAATTTACTAAGTCGGCCATTTTGACCTACTTGAAGTCATGTGACTGGAAGACCTTTGCAATTCTGTTACCAGTCAGGGGAGGAATGTTGCTGCCAAATTTCAGCTGGATTGGCCCAGCGACATCAAAAATAGGAGAGGGATGGACGGACGGTGCGTGATTAAAATACCTTATCTGGAACGTAAATTCCAGATAAGCTAAAATGATCAGAGAATTGTTCAGTGAAACAATGATATATATAAAAGGAAGGGAACATGTCTCAAATTGCTGCAATGGGGGAACACCGTCCTCAATGGCACTAACGGATAAGAGGCTTTCAAGGGTGACAGACTACGTGCATTATCCGACTTTGCTCTCCCACAGTTCCACTGGTGGCACGCATGTGCCCGAGCGACGTGTACAAAGTGTGGAAGAGCGGTTCAAACCTGCGAGTGGACACCACTCTTCTGGGTTTTGAGCACATGACCTGGCAGCGTGGGGAGCGCAGCTTCATCTTCAAGGGCCAAGGTTAGAGGGGGATGTAGTCCGGCAGCCAAAGGCCAAATTTCCCCCTAACCC
>CM068967.1:57108264-57123075 GCA_035128595.1 Eptatretus atami
GGGCTTCGTCACCGCACGGTTCTTATGAGCAGCGTCCGCTGGCCCTTTGACGTACAATGATATAAGATGTACAGATATTAGCTCACATACAATTAGTGCTATTACATAACACTTATAATATAATAAACAACTGCCCAGTAGTGGCCCCGTTGTATAACGGCATCGTTGCGAGGTCCCATAAAATGTTATCGTGAAAAAACGGGTCGTGTAAAAACTGGATTCAAGAAAATCAGCGTTTCAAACTACCAAATGTTGACTACATCCCTAAAACACCCCGTATTTTCTCCCTCTTTTGACCACGTTTATTTGCACGTTTACCTTCTACGCAAGTAAATTACCTTTGAGTTTAAAGATTCTGCGAATAAATCGTTGTTGTTTACAGTCGAAATATTAAACACAAATTAGTTTTTTAGTAAAGCTTATTATGTTGTTTAAAACATGTCGCACTCGTTCCGAAAACTATATCACACAAGACAGCGTGCTCGCATTCTTCATTTGTAAATTATACTCGATGCAATGATTAGTTATTTATAAAAATCCAAACGCTGTTATTCACCATTCTATCAATCATGCGAGAGGAGATTGTAAGCAGCGCTATACAACACCATGGCCGTTTGCATTCTGATTCTCGGGTCACCCTCCACTTGCTCCTGTTCAGTCTATGCTAGGCCGATATCATGAACAGCACAAAGTAAAACTAACGCGTCTTCCGTCTAATTCTTGGATGTTTCTGATGTTACAATTCTGCCAACAGTCTTTCGCTCAGTAAATTGCTGTATCAGGCTTTATGGCTAGCTGAGCATAGGCTATACCAGATAGCCGGGGTGTGTATCAGCCTTATACCATCGAGGTTGTGAAAGTACCACTCCAAGATGTTAGTACAATGACTGACTATCGGCTTAACGACGCATTTCTCAAATGTATCCCCGTCGTTAGTGGCACTTACTATATATATATATATATATATATAATATTATATTATAATTATATATATATAATATATATATATATATATATACACAACTGTCACATTGCAGGTTATCTTCTTCTCTTCTTCTTTTCTTCTTTCGGCTGCTCCGTTAGGGTCGCCACAGCGGATGCATCCATTTATGATCCGCATTCTGATCTTGGCAGAGGTTTTCGCCGGTGCCCTCCTGACGCAAACCCTTTGGTCACCACTATATAAACGACACAGGGATAAGGATTGGGTTTCGCCATATTCCGGGTGCCCACACCCTCTCAAAGCGCCGTTCCAGCGCAGAGCTCCCGTCATTCAAGCAGCATCCTCCAACCCAAAGCCTCCGAAGTAGCCCGATTGCCAGGCGCACGCCACTGCGCTCCGGTTACTATATATTATATATATATATATATATAAATATATATTGTCGTGCGGCCACGGAGTACCGGGACACCAGCTTGCCACTCAGGGGGATTAATCCCCGGGTGTCCTCGGTGAGCCGGACCTGCGGGCCACTGCTCACAATTAACGTGTGTGGCACAGAATGGGTTGTTTTAGAACCACGAACGCCACCAGCGAACCACGAGTTCCAGTGTCCACCGGCTTCTAATTTAGGCCATTTTAAACTGAGAGTCACGTGGTTAACTGACGGGACGTGCTGTACGGCAATAACCACCAATGTTATCTCGATTTAGAGTTTTTAAAAATTAAGGCGGCCCGAGCGTTTTAACCGCTGGTACGTGCCCTACTATTTTGGTCAAATCTGCGCCTAATTACTTCCCAGTCTATATCGGTTTGAACAATGCTAGACCCAATGGAAGGAAAGGACAAACACGGACAGGTTGGACATCGACAAATGATTTATTAATAATAAAATAAATAAATAAAAAGAACTTTTTATTTTCTGGCATAAATAATGAATTAAATTTCAAAGCAAAATCAATCAAAATGCCAGGGAAAGAGACAAAGAGCAGATGCTAATCGGGGGGGGGGGGGGTTGACTTACTTACAGCTAAACACAGACATGGGTACCCAACAGATTCATTCTGTGCGTGGGGGGGGGGGAAGATCGTCTCGCTCACCAGAAAAGTCGTCCGTTTAAGTGAAAACGTCCTGAAATGCGTGCCATGTGCGTGTCCGTTCGTCACCAGCACCCAACTTTTTGCCGTGCACCCTCTCGCGAACAGCCTTGAATGCCAGTCGAAGTCTGAGGGCGCACCGGGATCATCTGTCGCAAGGTTTGGACCCTGGTGTTGTTGGTGACGACCGTGCCTCACTTGTTGGCGGCGCTGCTCACACCTACACGCGACCACACGCTCGCTTTGCCCAGAGCACCAAGCACTGGGAAGGACGAATTATCTCGTTGTTGGCGCTGGTCAGACACCCACACGCGCACCACATGCTCGCTTCCTTCTCCTCTTTTGTGTGCTTACACCCACTTCTTGCTTACTTTTCAAGCTTACTTCTCGTTGTCTTCTCCCTCCCTGGCTTTCTTTCGCCACGCTTTCTTTCGCCCCCACTTTCCTCTCGCTTTCCTCTCTCCCGCTTTTCTCCTCACAGAACATACCTCCCGTTCGTTGTATATCTCCGGGCTGTCTCCACAGGTGCAGTCCGCCCCAAGCTCACCCCGCCCCACTTGCGCACGGTTACCATGACGACCCGTGCGTTCTCAAAAAAGGCAGGCGTCGGAGCTGGTGAAAGAATGTTGCTGAGTAAGAATGAGGGCGGGCTTCAGAGCTCGTGAAAGAAATGTTGCTGAGGAAAAATGAGGGTGGGCTTCAGGGGGAGAGAGGGAGATTCGCCAGCTCAGAGGACTGAGACCACAGTAATCTATTATAACAAGAGTTTGGTTTACTCGTCGGTGATTACATCTTGAATACGTCATTGAGTCCTTTCCATTGACTAACTCTCCATACGCTCACTTACATTCAGTTACCATCTAACTTCTGTTTGCAATAACGTTCTATCGTATTGCTTAGCAAGTACCACACGTACTAAGCCACCACCGGACGCAATGATGCTGACGTCTTCTTTATCGCTTGAATACATGATCGCTCATGCTACCATTCCTATTTGAACACTATATAATTGGATTGTTATGTATCATGTCTTTATTTATAGGGATTCAACTCTCCTGTACTCTTAGTCATGTAGATTATTTATTATCGAGTTAATACCACATAATTAATTTGGGAGTCTTGGATGCGTTTGTGGTGAAAGTAATGGATGATGTGAGTGTGAAGCTCATGTTTTAATTCCCACTTCTTCATGTTTCCTAGCGAAGCCAGCCACAGACACCTCTGCTTTCCAAGTCATTCTGTGAACACATCAAAGGCTACTCACAGTCTACCAGACCTTGTCGTTAGCTCATATGGAGTATTGCTCTCCTCTCATGCGCCGGCAATCCCAGCATCTGACATCATCTCTCTCCTCGATTCTGTGGGATCTAAAATCTCAACATCAATGGATCTCTCCTGTGATGAAGGCTGCAGCACAAGGTCTATTGTTCTCACATGACTGGCAGGTCAGTAGTCTCACTGTTTTTACCCCCTCTCATTCTGGTTTAGTTCCGCATGCTCTCAGCCCTCCGACCCTCGACAAGAACTCCGAGATGCACGCTTCTACCCAGTAACCCCAAACTTGCAAAAAGGTTCAACTTCCAAAATCCAGGCTAATTGTACACCTCCACGATTCCGTTTCGCTTTCTTCTTGTTTTTGTAACTGCTTCCTGAGGCTGCTCTCAAATGTGTGTGTTGCACCACCATCTCATGTCATCCCATCTTTTCTGCTTCCAATACGGGACTTTCAAAATGACGGATGAATTGCTAATGAGACCTTTCACCAGTGCGCTGTGTGTGCGTTTTAACAAATACAAATCTGGTATTACTCCACAGGCTAAAGTGTTGTTTCATATCAGGAAAGGTGCAAGATGACTACAATTCCGATCAAGCATAGCGCACATGCTGTTTGCACATGGTTTCCAGAACTTTCGCAAAATGTTCAGCTAGTTTGGTGTGTGCCTTCCAGGATCCTTTTCTGGTCGTCAACGGTCCTGGGCCATCCTTATAGACCTGGTCCTTAAAGATCCTCCATAAGAAGAAGTTGCATGGATTACGGTAAGGGCTTAGTCAGTGGCCAGGGGAGGCCTTTGTCAATGTGTGCAATGAAACGTGTTTGAGATGACTGCCGATGAGTTGGGAATGCATTGTCCAAAAAATATTATGTGTGGTGTGTGGATGTGCCCTATCCTGTTTAAACCAATGTTGAGTTGCAATCCCACAAAGGACAATGCCTGTAACGTTTCAGAGCCAGCCATTCCCATGACATAACCATAAAAAAGCAAGGGCTTTATCACTCTGTTTGGAGATGGCTCACCAGACGGACACCTGGAGATGAAGTGATGTTTGCAGATCTCATGCCAGTTTTCAAAGCACCCAAAATGTCACATTCTGTTTTGTTGACATCGCCAGTCAAATGGACATTCCCATCTTCAGAAGACACTACCACCATCAGGAATGGAAGAACCAGCTTCCATTAACTGCACTCTCACCAAGGCTTGACTCTTTTCGCCTTACCAAACAACAGTTACTCTCTTTCTTAACATTAATTTTGTGTGGGAACATGTTGATGTCCTAACTTACAATCCTCCAGGTTTTTGTTTTTGACACACCTATTCCCTTGATGGGGACAAATACATTTGTTTTGGAGACTGTCAATCACCCTATGAAGAATATCTGCATGCTTTCAATGCGACAATTGGCTGACAAGGATGCTTGGTGAGTTCAAAACAAATTCCCTGTGCTCCGAAATTGCTGAACAAACTGATAAATGGCCTTATCGTTTGGGCCCACGGGGGTATTGAACTCCTCTTGAACTTTCCTCTGTACTGTCCCTACCGGCTATGTTTGGACTTGTGCTGCACAGTCAGCCAATCCACCTGGACAAAAACTGGACAGGAAAACAAACACTTGAGTTTCCCTTGTATAGTGATACCGTTTTATTCCTCTCCGCAGCTGAAGGCTGGAGGCATTATATTTCGGGTCGTCCGTCCAGCTGTCCATCTGTGCATCTGTCATCCATCCGTTGTCGTTTTTTGTTACCATGATACTTGTTGACACTGCCCAACCAACCCTTTGCTCAAGTATGGACTGTCATGCAAAATGAACTTTTTGGTGTATACCATGTCGAGGCTCATGTAAGAGCTAATACACATAAACATATAACAGGCAGGAGACAAGAGGGCTGCAGGAGAGGCAGCAGAAAATAGTGGGAAACAAAGACAATAGGATATCTGTGGAAGGGAGAGGGATGGGGTGGGGTACCACAGGGTAAACAAGATGGTGCTACAGGGACTTTCAGGAAGGAAACAGTGAATTTGAAGAGGTGGGTATGGGGTGGATTAATGGGGGTAGAAAAGATCAATAGTTTTGGATGGGGGAAAATAAGGATGTGATGAACAGCTGTTTTGAAGACCTGGAGGGAGGAGTGGGATTGAATAGAGTGTGGGAGTTTGTTCCATAGGTGGGGAAAAAGAGGAATGAAAGAGTGAGGTGAGCGCAGTGATTCTTGATTTTGGCAGTTTCACCAGAAGCGGGTTTTTGGCGGACCTTGAGCGCCCTGCGGAAATATAGGGGGGACAGATCACAGACAGAGCAGGGGGGAAGGGCTGGAGAGGAGATGGTAGAAGACAGAAAGACCACTGACCTACTCCGGTGAGAGAGTGAGAGACCAAAGACTCAGCTTTATCATGGGAAGATACCAATGATGCTAAAAGCCTTGTTTCCACAGCATGAAGCCGAGCTCGATGTGAGGCAGGAGCATCCCCCAGAGGGGAGAGCTGTACTCCATCAGACTGTGGATGAAAGCTTCGTAAGTAGTTAGAAGGTCAGGTGTGCCAAGGAAAGAATTTTGCACACGACAGGGATGCCCAGTTGGTGACTGGCTTTGGAGGTCAGCTTAGAAATGTGGGCTTCCCCAGGAAAGATCATGGCAGATCGTGAGACCCAAAAGCTTGATTAAAGGACTTCTTCAAGGGGAATTGTTTGAAAGTAGAATGTGGGGGTGGGGGGGGGGGTTTGGGTGGGTTCCAGACGGTCCTTTCGGAGAGACATGGTGAGGGTGTGAGATTTGTCAGGATCAAAAGATATATTCCAAGTGTTTGACGAGCTTGTGATTTTATCCACAAAAAACTGATGAGATTCTGTGTTCGAAAAGTCAAAGGTCTCAGGTCATGTGTCCTTTTAATTGAAAAATCTTTTTACCACGATAACTTGTGAACCACTGGAGAGATTCCAACCAAGCTTGGCACAAGTAAGACTCATACGAAGACATACTAATTACACTTTGGATTCAAAAGATCGAAGGCAATGCCATGTGCCCTTTAATTGAAAATCCTTTGTTACCGGCAATAATTTGTGAACGCACTGAATGGATTTCACAAACTTGGTATAAGTGTGGACCGTAATACAAAGAACTGATTCAATTTTGAGTTCACAGGTCAAAGGTTATGTGCGTTTTGAAAATCATTTTGCAGACCATAATTCGAGATTGAAGCATCTGATTGTTGTCTCTCTTTCACTTGTCTCTTTCTTTTTCTCTCCCGTGCTCTTTTCATGTGACCTTTAAATTTTGATCAAGCGTAACAGTGAGTTGATGTCTCACACAGGCAGATGCATATCCATCGACGTATTTGCATCAATTTCTATCTTCTAGTTTATGTGTGTGTCTTGAATTGTTCGTGAGTAATAAAGGGAAAATCATGACATTTGATCTGGAATATTTGCAGATGAAAACAAACATTGGTGACACAGGCAGGATAGGCTCGATGACGGTTTCACATCACTTCAGGTCTTTGAATCTCTTTGTGTTAGTAAGGAAGGAAGTGGTTTGTATCGGCAATGTGAAACCATTTCAAATTCTCTGACCTTGAAGATTTGTAACATGTTTTACATAGAACAAATCTCGTATCCTGTAGATATTTGTTGATGACACAGTCAATCACATTGATGGAAAATTAGTTTTTCAATCATTATATCTGGTGGGCATGAGGCTGCTTTTTGTACCTTCTTGCTACACTGTTATTGTACTAAAGATTGTCACTCCAAATTTTTATGAGATTGAAGAAAAAAGTCCAACTGATGTTTGCACTCTAAAAACAATCATTGTGTTGAGTGTAGATACAGCAGAGAAGAAAGCATTGTAGAGGGTGTAAGATGCCTGAAGATTCTCTTTTGGCATTAAACTTCCTGAACATCCATCCTTCCCCCACCCCAACCTGCAACAAGATAAGTGAAACAGGATAGAGTTTGAAGTAAAACCTAATGTCTGGCCTAAGTTGCATAGATGAAGAAAGCTTAAACACAGGCATTGTGGGTCATGTGACCCATCATGTATCTGCCATATCCATACCTTGCACTCCACCACTCGCAGGAAGTGCAAACTACACAGGTAACTCAAAGGAAGGAATATGGCCAGGATACTGAGACACAATGGCCTACTAGTTTCAAAAGATGCTGCGGATTCTTCCACATCCACACACATAAATGCATATGGGACAGCTGGCCGCATGTCTATATTTGAAGGGCTGTGTCAGCAACGCCCCTCTGTCAGTGAAAGGGCGACGTGGTTGAGTTCAATGCTGTTGGGAATCGAACCCAGACGCGACAGCCAAATTGCAGGTATGCTATTTACCGAACTCTCTTGCCGATCAGGCATATAACATTTGGAAAGGCTTGGTTTGAAAAAAGATAACAACTTTTCACAATCATGCTACAGGTATAAGCTTATAGATGAATCTCACTATCATGGCAAATAGCTAGTGAATGAATGTAAACCGTTCACAATATTTAAATCGAGCGTTTTGGATACTCATTGTGAACAGAGGGCAAGTTGTTTAGAAGACTTTGCAAGATACTATTTGTCAAAAAAAAAAAATCAGGTATAAATCCACGAGGCTCAGAACATACATGGAAGTAAACACAGAGAACATACCCTGCCTTTTTGCTTTGCTCTGATGAGGTGCAAAGACAAAGCCCTAAAAGCATGCCACTTGTGGACACGTTCGACGTATTTAGATACTGGTATCAGTCTAAGTGGACAGCAGCAGAACGGATCACACGCATGGGCACTCACGCAGGGGGCTCATGCCTAGGGCCCCAGGGAAAATATATTTGCTGTTATAAAAATTTTTGATACCAGATCCATCACTATAATATTATGCTTCTAGTTATGAGTTAACCGGTGTTTCAATGCTGGTTTGTCGCAGTGTCCTCTGCGCTCGAGCGCTGCGTGACTCGTTGAGTCTCGTTGGAGGTGCGAAACCGGACAACACTTAATAATAACAATGATTTATACAAACAAGAATGACATAACTGTGGTCACAACCTGTGACAAAATCAGGAAATGGGCTGATCGGGAAACGACCATTTAAAGCACTCTTAAAAGATGATAGCGCAATTGGGAAACATACATTTAATTGCGCTTTAAAAGATTAACTCGACACCTCTCATCCATGTCAATCTCTGCCGGTAATATCAGAATGAGCCGATTCATCACACGATCACAGATTATTTAAAACCCCAACATAGGGCCCTTAAAAAATTATGTAACACTTTTTTCTTTTCTTTTTTTCTTCAGTAATTTACGTAAATTAATAGACAAAACAATCGCAAGTCTGTAGGCAAAAGAGAAAAAAAAACATTTTATAAACTCATGTTCCGAATTGCAAATGACTTGCAACGTCATCGGTCAGATGGCAGTTTCTATAAGAATTAACAGGCGTTTTAAAAAAAAAATGGATCAGAGGTACTTAAGTGGGAGCTCAAAAAGAAGGCGAAGCAGGAAGAGGAGGCTAAGGAGTTTTTGTTTAAAAAAAGATACTAACTATAAACCAATACTCCAAAGAAGAAAGAAACCAGAAACGGCAAACGATGGTCGACACAAGCTTCGGGTTTTGGCAGACATGGGCTATTTGGAGACTTGGAGCCGATTGCTCGATTTGATCTCTTCTTGCAGATCACATTGCGAAATTTGGACACAAGGGTAAATGCAGTGTCTTCTTGTATATCATTGACTACTTGTAAAACAATCATTGATTTGATGGGGCAGAAAATAAAACAGCTTTAGAACTTCAACAAGCCAAATTTATTAACTCAGTGTTTAAACATTGAATGGAGTCTATGTATAAAATGCCAATTTGATGCATTAGTGTTTTTTGGGGGATGTTGAGGGCCAAATGTTTTTTTTTTGCCCAGGGCCCCCCCCCCCCAAAAAAAATCTTAATCCGCATCTGAGCAGTGACTCAACATTGAATTACTGTGATTGTTCTACAAATTACAAACACATCTCATAGCAATTTTAATCTACAGTTGTGAACAATTTAAAGCTTACGACAATAATAATACTGATGGTAAGATCGAAGCTCAAGAATGCTGCAATAAGTAAGAGAGCATGCGCAGTTTCCAGCACTTCAGCAACTTCACAATCAAATTTCAATTCCAAAAAAAAATGTATGTCAGCAGAGGCTCAAGGCAATTGGCACGGGAGAAAAGTGCACATCAGAGTTAGGTGGACGATAAATTCAAGGACACTTCCAAAGCACCAAACGAGTAAGGACAAAGATGACGGAAGGCCTCGCCATAAATCTTAATGCAGTATGAAAGCACCTCAACCCTTCTCTTGATAAGTCTCACTGTGTTGGCGATGAACCGGACGCTTGTTGGACGCACCTTTCAAACTGGATGTGCTTTTGTGTTGACATGCGTTGTCACAATGGGGGAGCTCAAGCGATTGAATAGCTGTTCCTCGGTCGGTCGCATCGCCTGCAGTAGCAGCTCCGAGGCTGGCAACGTGAGGGCCAGTGACTCAACGTACACGCGACGTCTGTCATGGTCCACTTCCAGCACGAGTGCACCATTATCTGACAACCGAAGTGGAAGAAAGTCTTATGGTGTACAAGGAACAATCCATATGCAGTAATAACCATTTCTCATTTGTGAGTTTGCAATTTAGTGAAGTCTATAAAAGACTTGAGGCCTTCCCCAAAACATCTAAATTACTTCAATACCCCCCCCCCCCAATAATGTGTCAGCTCGAGAGCTGACGCAATTGCGATAACTTGTAAGCAGTGAGCAGATAGTTAACTATGAGTCTCCTTGGTTCTGTGATTTAGTAGTTTAGTAGGATTTGTCCTTTCTGTAAGTCAGTTAGATCCGGACAACTTTTTTGGGAAAAAAAACTGAATAATGGATAAGCAAAAGGTGATTGAGTTAGTTATCAAGTATTCCTTTGTTGGTTTTAATAAAGTATGCATGGATGTCAGCAAATGCTCTGATTTCATAGAAACATGAGAGGAAATTGAGGTTATAGTTTAAAGGGTGAACTATTAACCTCTTGATTATATAATTTAACAACTGCCAACAAACAGGTGGATACATTGCTTGTGATCATGTTCTGCTTCAGGATGTGCTTTCATGATAAACTAAGGAAGTTGTTGAGAAAGACTCAATATTATTGTGATGGATACAAACTAAAGTGATACTATTACCTCTGCCACTGAAGGTGGACGGAGGATTTGTTTCACACCTGTGTTTATCTGTCTGTCTTATGAGCAGGATATCTCGAAAAGTTGTGGACGGATTCGGACGAAACTTGGTGGACAGGTCAGGTGCTTGACAAGGACGGATTTATTAAATTTTGGTGATGATCTGGATCTGGATCCAGATACTCTAATGTTTAAGTGGTTCTTCACCATTGGAGATGGGGCCAAAAATGATATATAGCACGATATTTCAAAAAGTTGTGGACGAGTTATGATCAAACTAGGTGGATGAGTTGGTTTGGTGACAAGAATAAGCCGATTAGATTTTTTGTTTTGAGGTCCAGATGCATATCGGCCTATCAGTGGGATACAGAAGTGTAAAATGTTCAGCCTGGCGGAGGCATTCGCTCTACCGAGGGTTCGTTTCTAGTTTAAACAGTTATTGTACCACATCAGATTGTTATATTAATGGGTAGTATTTTGCCTCCTTCCTTTTGTCATATTTTTTGGGTTGGAGTATGTGGGGAAGCACTGTATTTATTTAAATGTTTAAAAAAAAAAAGCAGTCTTTTAGTCTCGTTCTGTTCCCCCAGGGTACATAACAGTAAATTACAAGGGCATTGAATGCAGACGAGACCAGGCAAGACAGGTAGATTGCCTCTTGGTGAAGGTCATGAATGAACCATGCAGTTTGGCCACGTGGTCATTCTCCAAATTAGCTCAGGTTCTTGAATCTTATAAATGCAAGTCTTTAATACTGCTGCTTTCAGGCAGATTTAACCTGAAACTTTGGCCACTGTAACGTGCAAAGCCTTTTTGAAATGAACCTGTTCCCAAAATGCAACAGCTACAACTAACGACACAAATCCCCATTAAAAAGTGAGTGTATCTTGTCGTGAGGAATACATAATGAGAACAAGCCGTGTATACAGGTAAGTAACTAACATTTCGACTTTGAATCACTTAATAACTCGGAGAAAGATAAACAGCATGAGTGTATATTGTTGTTCAAGCAAATGTTTACTGGCAAAGGGATCAATAGGACTTCTTTAAGTTGTATGAAATTTTCCAGTCTATATATTTGCAATGCACAGTTGAATTATTTGGAACAGATTACTGTATATGGCAACATTGTTTTTGACAAAGGGCCAAATCGGTTGGAAGGCCGGCACCCTAGTTTTTTTCAACATTTAAATCTAAAACGGCACTCGTAGAGCACATACCTACATCCAGGCGAAACAGTTTGTGTTTTGTACCGCCACTGATAGGCCGATTCTGCTCCAGCCCTTACAATATCTCACCAATATGTTCCTTGCACACACCCAACCTGTCACCAAGTTTTGTCCGAATCCATGCATAACTTTTTGAGATTAGCCTGCTCACAGACAGAGAGACAGACAAATAAGGGTGAAACACAAACCTCCTGTCCACCTTCAGTTGCAGAAATAACTAAGAAATCACACCCCTGCATGTGACAGTGTGTATATATGGATATGCATACATATATGTATATATATATATATGTATGAAGAAAATGTAATATGTATTGCATTCCATTCATTCATTGGGACCATACTCTGGGCAGAGTGTTTGGTGTTGCCGAAGCAGTCTCCTTAGCTATTGGCCACAATACTGGACAAGGTCGCTCACTCCGACACAGGATATCAGCAAGCTGGTATCATTTTGCCGACCTCGGAAGTATGACAGGCAGAGTCAACCCCCTCGTTATTAATTCAACAGCGGAGCAGGAATTTGAACTCAGGATCCTTGAATCCAAGCCCAACCACCTAAACATTAAGCCAACACCAGGCAATAATATATGAATGTATGTATGTGTGAATGTATGAATGTATATGTATACATATATATATATCTGTATATATATATGTTATATACATACATACATATATATATATATATGTATATGTACATGGATACTTATCCTCCATCCTTTGGACCTACTCTGTGCAGAGCGTTGGTGCTGGCATATGCAGTCTCCTTGGCTATTGGGCACAATACTGGATGGGTCGCCACTCCGACACAGTATAAACCAGCAAGCTGGCACTCATATTTGCCAACTTCGGAAGGGATGACAGGCCGTGTTAACCCACCTGGTATTCATTCAATGAGCTGAGTGGGATTTGAACTCAGGACCCTAAGATCCAAAGCCTGCCACCGCTAACCATAAAGCCAACACCAGGCAATATATGAGGCCCCGCGAAGGAGGAGTGATGTAAGCGACATTTTTTATGATAATGTGATGATAGGCTCGGATGATAGGGTAAGGGTTAAAAATAGTGCTATAATGGCATTAACTCCAAAATGGCCGATGTGTCCTTACATCACTCCTCGTGGCGCCTCATATATGGATGGACGTTTGTGTGAATGTATGAATGTATACATATATACAGTATATATATGTATATATATATATATATATATATTGCTGCGGCCATGGGTACAAGACACCAGCTTGCCACTCAGGGGGATTAATCCCGGTTGTCCCGGTAGAGCCGGACCTCATTTTTTCTCATTCTCTTCTCCTCCTCTTACTTCTTTCGCCTAAGAAACGGACCTCCAATTCGTTTATATCTGCGGGCCGTCTGCGGCGGACGCAGTCCGCCCCTAGCTCACCCCGCCCCACTTGCGCATGGTTACCATGAACGACGGTCGCTTTCAAAAAAAGGTGGGCATCGGCGTTCGCGAAAGAAACGTTGCTGAGGAAAAATAAGGGTGCGCGTCAGAGCTCACAAAAGAAATGTGTGTAAACGTGTCTGTCGTAAGATAAAAAGCTTTCCATCAGAGAGAGGGGATCTATTCTTTACCCTTCTCAATGCATCACATTTAAGATCCCATTAGACATGGGGATGGGGCTAATCTGAAACATGCCATTGAAGGAAATAACTGTCTGAGGACCTGGATGTGTGGATACATTCATCAGACCGGATTCTGAAATCCATAACAAAAAAATATATACTATATATTTACTTTTATATATATATATAATATATATATATATATATATTAATATATATACATTTTATATATATATATATAATGTTTATGTATATTTCTATATATATATATATATATATACTATGTATATTTATATATATATATACATAATGTGTATATACATGTGTGTGTGTGTGTGGTGTGTGTGTGTGTGTGTGTGTGTGTGTGTGTATATATATATATATATTATATCCACCACCTGGTGTTGGCGTAGTGGTTAGGGTAGGCGGCTTGGGATCCAATGTCCTGAGTTCAAGCCCGTTGGCCGCTTGAATGTAATACACACCAGGAGGTTTGACTCAGCCTGTCATCCCTTCCGAGGTCGGCGAAGTGGAGTACCAGTGTACTGGGCCCGGTGTAATGCCCCGGTTAGAATAGGTGTAACATATCCCTGTGTCATAAGAGGTGACCAGGGTTGCGTCACGAAGGGCATCCGGCGTAAAACCTGTGGCAAATCATTATGCGGATCATAACTGTGGCGACCCCTATGGGAGCAGCCGAGAAGAATAAGAAGAGAGAGATATTTTCACATATGGATACAAGCAAACACGACATAATAGTGAACCGAAGCTTTTTCCGTGCTGCACTCTTCAGGGTAAAAATCGTCAATATATCGTCGTCAAAAAGGAATTTGTACGATCTCTGTCTCTTTCAGCATGGAAAGATCAAGGGAAGTACGTTAACAAATGTGAATGGACCTTAGGGAAACCCATCCCCCCTCTCTCCAGGATGTGGTTGCAAACGTCAATGATCGAAGAGCTCTGCTCCAGCCAATGGGAGCTCGAGGTGAAGATGATAGAGCGACCAATGGGCATTCGAATTAACCGTGACGTCATTTACGGTTTAACCAATCAGTGTCACCTTATATAAGACTTGCGAATATAACATGCTCCTTCACTTCCTCCCTTCACTTTCTGCGATTTTTTTTTACCTTGAAGAGTGCAGCGCGAAAAGCTTCGGTCACTATTATGTCGTGTTTGTTTGTATCCATATTTAAGTTCTGTAGTACCAAATATAATGTGTGTATATATATATATATATATTATATGTATATATATAATATATTATATATATATATATAATTGTTATGGATTTCAGAATCTGGTCTGATGAATGCATCCACACATCCAGGCCTCAGATAGTTATTTTCCTTAAATGCATGTTCAGATTAGCCCCATCCCCATGTCTAATGGGATCTTAAATGTGATGTGTTGAGAAGGCCAAATAATGGATCCCTCTCTGATGGGAAGCTTCTTTCTTTAACGACAGAGACATGCACACACATTTTTCACGAGCTCTG
>CM068967.1:57123100-57148544 GCA_035128595.1 Eptatretus atami
TAGGAAAGTACTGTTAACAAATCGTGAATGGACCTAGGGGAAACCCATCCCCCTCTCTCCAGGATGTGGTTGCAAAGGTCAATGATCGAAGAGCTCTGCTCCAGCCAAATCTCTCTCTTGTGTGCTTGATCTTTCCATGCTGAAAGAGACAGAGATCGTACAAATTCCTTTTGACGACGAATATTGACGATTTTTACCCTGAAGAGTGCAGCACGAAAAGCTTCGGTCACTATTATGTCGTGTTTGCTTGTATCCATATTGAAATATCTCTCTCTTCTTATTCTTCTTTCGGCTGCTCCCGTTAGGGGTCGCCACACGTTACGGGTCGCCACAGCGCGCATCATTTCCGTTATGATCCGCATAATGATTTGGCAAGGTTACGCCGGGTAGATATTGCCGCTTCGGGACCGCCACGCCTTTGTTGGTAACCTCGAGTACGACCCACAGCGGATTCTCAACGCTACCCAATCCACTCTACTCGTGCAAGGTGACTACCACCCCACTGGTTCTGCCCCCATAGCAGCGAGGATATCCTACACCTTTCCGCCCGGACATCGGCTCAAGGATTCGACGACGGTGATCGTCAACCTACACTGAGAACCTTCGAGTGTATATTCAAGCGGCCAATCTGGTGCTTGAACTCAGGTGACATTTTGCATCCCAAGCCGCTTACTCCTAACCACTTACGCCAACACCAGGTGTGGTATTATATATATAATATATTATATATAGTATATATATATTATGATATACTTGTAATATACACACATCAATAAATATATATATACACATATGTATAATACATATACGTATATATATACACATATGTATATAATACGATATATATATAATATATATAATATAGAAAATATTAACTATGTATATATATATATATATAATAATCTATATATATAATATCAATATATATATATATATATCATATAATATAGTTACGGCTGTGGAAATTCGGCTTACACCATAAAGGTCCCGTTAGGTGAGATATATTTCTGAAGCAAGTGCTAGTTAAGCCCAAACCATTGTAAGAGGGAATTAATGTGATTCATTCGGGCTGATACTTTGAGTTAGGCGTTTTCTGTTGCTGCTTTATTTTCGAACAACCACACCCACACTCAACGCCAACAACGCCAACCACACCTTCAACGCCAACAACGCCAACCACACTTCAACGCCAACGACGCCAACAACAACAACGCCAACCAAGCCACCACTCCAACAACGCCAGCACCGCCACCCTCACAACCACCACCACCATCTTCGCCACTACTCCACAGCAACGAACGCCATCCTCGCGGTCCGCGTACGACGGTTTCCGCATGGGAAGAACGACGTCAACGCAGCGAACGCGGGAAGGGAGAAGTCCCCAAAGCGAGGACCGCGCGTTTTCCGCTATATTTTCCTTCTTGGCCCCCGGCGCCAGAAATTAGATTCGCTCGCCCCCACACACGGAGTGGGAGGAATGAGAGGGAACGCCCCCCTTCTCTAAGCGCCTCGAAGGAAGGTGACCGAGAACGGGGCGGGCGCCGGCGTATAAGAGGCGGAGGCGGATGAGGTTTCTCTCTTCTCCTTGGTCGTCGTTTTGCTCTGCTCCCTTCTGCTTGGAGATCTTTCTGCTCACTACGCTTAGGTCGTTGATTCTCTCTGCTCGCTTCCCGGGTTTCGGCACCAGAGAGCTCGCGGACCACGGCGAGTGACGGTCGCCGAGGACTTCAACACCACAGGAAGTCGACTTCCATTTTCTTTTGGGTTTTGTGTGAACGTGTGTGTGTGGCGCCGTGTCTCGTGAAGTAGAATTGTGTAATGGTCCGGTGTCGCGTATTCGGTTGTAGCTCTGCGTCATTGTTTCTTTGTTGCCTTTCTTCTTTTATTTGATATATGTGCATTTCTTTAATTATTATTGTTGCTGTAAATACATGCTGTGCTTATATGTTGCTCTGTGTGTCGTTGTGTGAAATAAATGTGCTTCTGTTGAATTCTCCCCCCGTTTCGCTGCGTCCTTCCTTCGTTGGGTCTCCATCTTGTTCATGTAAAGGGTTCGTCTTTGGGCTAAACCCGCCGATAATTAATCTGAACCGTCAAGCCGACGATAACACCCGCTCGGTTATCCCGTTAGCATGGAATGAGCCGCTTAAACGGATCGTGTCCGAAAGTCGCCTGTGGCAGGTACAACCCCTCGGTAGGTTACCCGTGCGGGTACTTAGGTATATCGACTTTCGCGATTTACCCATTCCGTGCGGGTAGAATGCGGACTGGGTTGTGGTAGGGCCGAAAGGTCCACCGTGACTGGATCCCGGCGTTAGCCGGAGGGTCCGATCTGAATTGTCCGTCCGTGGGCGAAGCGGCCGCGATTCGAGTCACGTGGTCGTTCGCACGCCGACGGGCGCGATTCGCCAACACTGGTGTACGTAAGGAGTGTGATTCGAATCCCTCCTGCCTCCAAGCTAAATTCATAGGGAATCGGTCCAGGGGTAGAGGAGCGACCCCGATTCCTCTAAATACGAGCGAGCTAAATTAACCCTTTCGTGGAATAAGATGGCGTCTCAAAGGCGAGCGGGAGCCGGGGGTAATAGAATGAGTATGTGTTAGAATCCATGGCCCAGGATGTCGACCCCGAGCAGACATTGGTGTGCAGGAACAGTTTCCCCCCCCAAAACGTAGAGCCCGTAATGGGCGCTGGCAGCAGCAGAGCCGCGAGGATGACGCCCCTCCTCTCCCCTCCGTCAAATCCTCTCCCAGCCCCCGGCGGATCCGGCCCGATAATGGCGAATCGACTACCACGGGATTAGCTGAAGTAAGAGGGATGTTGGAAGCATTGATGGAGCAATGAACGCATGATAATGAACGGAAAAATGGATGGAAATACCAACAAATGAACGAAATGAAAACGAAAATGGATGGAATGAAAAATGAAATAAAAGGAGTGAACGAGAAAATGGAAACAAACACAAACGAAATGAAATCGAATATGCAACAAAATGAACAACAAATGGATGGAAACTCACTCGAAATGAAAAACGAA
This sequence comes from Eptatretus atami, assembly GCA_035128595.1. Classification (NCBI taxonomy): domain Eukaryota; kingdom Metazoa; phylum Chordata; class Myxini; order Myxiniformes; family Myxinidae; genus Eptatretus; species Eptatretus atami. The sequence goes on from CM068967.1 coordinate 57,126,138, forward strand.
ATAAAAGGCATAACGAGAATATGGAAACAAATCGGCAAGGAATGAAGGAAGAAATAAAAGAAACGAGCGGTGAAACGCAGCAAATGGCCGAAGCTCTGCAGGCGGGCATGAAGGCAACAACAGCGAAATGCGTAATGGCGACGCCACGTGTGGAGGCGAACGAGCTGGGGGGTTGCAACGGTTGTCAGGCCCACGGTGGAAGGCGGGTGAGGAAAAAATAATTCGGAGACGTGTTGGGTGAGAAGCGTGGAGGTGACGGAAAAGTGACGGTACCGAAGGGAAAAATTAATTGGCGTGATGCGAGACGTGCACGAAGGAAATAAAATAGTGGAGTGTGAGAAAAGACTGCAAGACACTGACGAAGAGAGTTGATAAGCTGGGACGGGAGGTAAAAACGGAGACAGAGGAACTGGGAAGACGGATAGATAAACAAGGGCAAGCCGGAAAGAACAGTTAGAAGCCCAAAGCAAGGTCGGAGGGTGCGAGATGAGAAAAGAATTAGAGAAGAAACTGAGTTACAGAAACACCAAACAAAAGAGACGAACTACAAAAAGAACTGAGAGTGTAAAAGAGGAACAAGAAAGAGTACTGAAAGAACAAGGAATGAGACAGGAGAAGAAATCGTCAGTTGAAAGAAATGGCGATTACAGAATGAGGAACAAGAAAGACAGTGGAATAGAAAACTGAAAGAGTATGGATTTAAAACTGAACGACAAAAGGAAAAAAATAGGTTGGAGTAGAGGAGAAGTTGAAGGAGCAACGAATGAAGCAGGAAGGAGAAATGAGGAGATTGAAGACACAACGAGATTGGAGAGGAAGAGCGAGAGGAACAATGGGTATAAAACAAAAGGAACATGAAGTCGAGGTTGACCAATGAAAGAAAAGGCAAGGCTGGAGTGCGAAGAGGTAGACAAAGAACAGCGAATGAAACACAAAAGGGAAATTAACGCACATGAAGAAAACCATGAAACTGCAGAAGGAAGGGCAGGAAGAAACAAGGAAGAGTAATGAGACAGCAGCAATGAAACGCAAGAAAGAGATTGACCAAATGAAGCAAAACCATGAAACTGGAGAAGAAGGACAGGAGAGGAGCAAGGAAGGTAATGAGGGAAACAGCGAATGAAGCACAGGAAGGAAATGAGCCAATTGAAGAAACGATGAGATTGGAAAATGATGAGGCAGGAGAAACTGTGAGAGACAACAAAAAACTATACGAGTTTGGAAATTTAATAACTGAAGGGAGAGTAAAATTGAAGTCCAGAGAAATGGAAAAACTCCAGAAAGAAACAGAAACTAATAAATGTATAAGACACGAGGTGAAAGGAATATGGGAGGGAGAAAAAACAATTAAGACGGAAACGAAGGATGGGTACGCGGAGATCCTGAAAGAGCAAGGAGTGAACAGAGGAAGGACGGGAGCGACTTAGGAGAAAGCAAGGTTACCTACGTAAAGATAAGGGAAAGACGCCAGAAAGAGCAGAGACTAATAGACACGAGGAACAACAGAAACTAACAAATGTACAAGAGACGCGGGAGGTAGAAATAGAGAGAGACTTGATGATAATGACGGGTTAAAGAACAGAAACACACACACACAAGTAGTGGAGGATAATGGGGGTGAGCTCGCGAAGCGTGTGGAGACCCGGTTGTGAGCAGCTGGATGGCTGCCTCCGAGAACGAGGGAGGGAGTGTGCCCCCTTGAAGCGATCACGACCCAGGTGGGTTCGGTCGTGCCAAGCGGAGTTGAAGGACGAGTGCTGTGGATAGTAGGTGCACGTGCAGCGTTGGGGTATAGAGGCCCGGGAACCTTGTTGGGGACACGAATCCCCAGTGTGGTTGTGCAGGGTGTTTGTTGCGAGTGTGCGGAATGCGTGCTTTCCGGCACGCATGTGTGAGTGAGACCCCCTGTGCAAGTGGAAGGTTGGGTGTGAGTGAGAGGGTCCGTGTGAGGGAGACCGTGTGTGTGAGGTCTCTGTATGTAAGGAATGTCGGTCGGCATGCGTGAGCATGCAGCCGCGTCTCCCGGTGGAATTAAGTGTGTTGGAATGAGGTCTGTGCGTCGTGACACGCAGGGTGCGTGGTTGAGTGGCGACGACGGCGACAGAGGGACAAAAGCCGGGTAGCGGCTGTAGCTATTGTGGGGACCGTGCCGGGTTCACCCAGCAGCGGCGCGAGGTCCGTGCTGTGCAGCGCATGAGACCCCCACGTGCTCGCTTGCGGGAGTGAAGCCCGGTCCGAAAACGCCAGCGTGGATTTGCCGATCCCGCGGACGGACAAAGTTTAGGCAGAGTAGACGAATTTGGACCGGATGGGTTCTCCACGCGAGCGTGTGTAAGCTCCAACGGGCAGAGCACTTGTTTCGCGTGGGGAGCCCCTCGGAGTGCGAGGTTTGTTTTTGGAGTGCGCAGGGTGACGTCATGGCTGCACGTGGGGTTGGAATCCGGCAGGAGGGTGAATCCCGCCGGATGGTACCGTCCAAGAGGGACGAGGTACCGTGCAGCTGCATGACGTCACGGGCAAGTGCAAGTGCGCGAGCTGTGATTGCCGCGCTGGTGCTGCGCAGAATTGGAAAGACAAATTAACAATAGCAAGCCCTCGCTTTCGGGTGAAAGACCCCCTTACCCTGGCACAGGATGGAATAGTTAGGGGAAGGTTAGCTTAGCTAGACCGGCTCCTGGGCAGGGTAAGTCCTCATGGGCCCGTGGAATGGATGAGAGTAAGGGATTTTAGTTGAGATTTAGATGGGAATATAATTGAGGATTTGAGGACAGTGACAGACAGTTGAGTGTGTAGAGGGGACGTAGCTAGCTACGTAGTGTTTAAAAGGAACGTGCTGTGTGTTAAGGGATGACGTGGGAACGTTAGTTAGTAGGGAGGTAGTTAGAAGGATGGCAGATCAGCGATGGGTGTGTTGAAGAGAGTGAGTCATGTTGAGTGAGTGAGAGGCCAGGCGGTCTGTGTGTGTGAGCGAATTGTGAATGCATGGTGCGATAGTGATTGGGGAGAGTGACTCCTGCCCAAGGGACCCCGGGGTCAGTGTTAGAGTGGTTAGTTAAATTGACAAAATGTGAATGAGTGTTTTTGCTGTTGGTGGGAGTGTAGGCTCGAAACCTGTTTGGAGGAGCTCAGGAGCCCTGTTGACGGCTGGGAGCGTGGCTGCGAACGGTGAGTATCGCTGAGTGGGTACCCGGGCACCGGGCTAGTCGGCCGTGGTAGGCCAAGGGCCCATGGGGGGCCGGGTTAGCGTACTCGGCACGGGTGCGCCGCTTGGTGCGGGGGCCGGAGCGCCGTTAGCGCCGCGTGGCAGTGTCTTGGGCACGGGTGACCCTCGGAGAGGGCCCGGGCGCCAGCCTGCCACGTGTGCGTGTCAGGGAGTTGCCATGGGGCACTCCCCGGTGTTTAGGAGCTGTAGGCTCGGAGCAGTGTAGTGCCCGGGGGTGCCATTGTTGGAGATTCGGCAGAGGTCGTGCCTGCCAAAGGGAGCCACGCGGCCCAGCCACGAAACCGTGCAAGGGCACGAGAGAAAATTGGGGGCGAGGCCCGAAATTGTCAGGACACCAACACAGGCGACGGGAATCTGGTTTTAAACCAATAGAATAAGCGAGAGGCGCTTGTTGAAAGCCCCGGGGTAGTTAAAGGTTAATGGATAGGTAGATTAGGAAGTGTACCCCTCCGCACCATCCATCCCCTTCGCTCTCGTTTGGCCGCTGGACCCACCTTGGGTTAGAAGATCGCTGAAGTCTGGGGAGGGCATCTTGAGGCTTGGTTGGGCCTCAGCACAGGACGCTAGCTCTCCCTTATTCCCCTCCGGAAGGGACGTAGGGGTTGGATAGGCTAGGAGACGATAGGTTAGCCGAACAAGACAGTAAAGGGTTAGGGACGATTTCTAGTGGTAAGTAAAAAATAAAAACAACAAAAAAAAATAATTGGGCTAAATGGTTTTGACAAATTAGGGGTGGTATGGACAGTGACAGCAAAGGCGATAGGTGAGAGGAGACAGTAGGTGGGTCCGAGCCGCCTTCTGCGAGTGCCAGCACCACCGACTCCCTCCACCAACCTCACATGCACGGCAAGGGCCGGCCAACTTCATCTCGGCTGGCTGTTGTTGTACTGCAAGGCCTGTGCCGGGCCCTTCATCTGCCGGCTGAGTTTGCTACAGCGGCCTTGCCATGCCTTGCCTGCCTGCCTTGCTTTTGCCCATGCCCACTGCCACATCGTCATTTTGCCCCCGTTCAATTTTGATTTGCCCCCCCCCCTGTTCATTGCCATGTGCGCCAGGATCAAGCAACATTTGCAAGCTGCAGAAACTGTCCTGTTGGCAGCTGCAAACACGGGCCTGCAGTGGCGGCCCGTGCACCGGTTCTCTGTTGACTCTTTTTCTTTTCCCTGCAGAGTCCATTGATCCTGGGCCATGGTTTAGTGTAAATTTGTAAGTTAAGGCTAAGTTGGTATTGTGTAATGTAAATATGAGTGCGGCCCGGCATGTCTGTCTTAGCGCCGGCAAATTTATTTAAGTCGTCTGTATGAGTGAGTTTGTTTAGTTAGTTACTCAGCCTCAGGTATTTATTTTTGGGACACGAATACATGAATGTCGCATTCAGGGATCCGAAGGTAAAACGTACTAGGGGAGAACTACACATGATGGCACACGATAATTGACGACCTCGGGACGAGTCTGTAAAAAGGGGAGGGGTAGTGTTACGGCTGTGGAAATTCGCATTACACCATAAAGGTCCCGTAGGTGAGATATATTTCTGAAGTACATGTGTAGTTAGCCCAAACCCATTGTATAGAGGGAATTAATGTGATTCATTCGGGCTGCGATACTTTTGAGTTAGGCGTTTTTCTGTTCTGCTTTATTTTCGAACCAACCACACTTCAACGCCAACAACCCAACACACTTCAACGCCAACGACGCCAACAACAACACGCCAACCAAGACACCACTCCAACACGCCAGCACCGCCACCCTCACAACCACCACCACCATCTTCGCCACTACTCCACAGCAACGAACGCCATCCTCCCGGTCCGCGTACGACGGTTTCTGCGTGGGAACCGGTCGAACGCGAGACGGGGAAGGAGAAGTCCCCAAAGCGAGGACGCGCGGTTTTCCGCTATTTTTCCTTCCTTGGCCCGTCGCCAGAATAGATTCGCTCGCCCCCACAAGCCGGAGGTGGGAGGAATGAGAGGAACGCCCCCCTTCTCGAAGCGCCTCGAAGGAAGGTGGAGCCGAGAACGGGGCGGGCGCCGGGCGTATAAGAGGCGGAGGCGGATGAGGTTTCTCTCTCTCTTGTCGTCGTTTCTGCTCTGCTCCCTTCTGCTGGGAGTTCTTCTGCTCACTACGCTTGGTCGTTGATTCTCTCTGCTCGCTTCCGGGTTTCGGCACCAAGAGAGCTCGCGGACAACGGCGAGGTGACGGTCGCCGAGGACTCAACACACAGGGAAGTCGACTTCCATTTTCTTTTGGGTTTTGTGTGAACGTGTGTGTTGCGCCGTGTCTCGTGAAGTAGAATTGTGTAAGTGGTCCGTGTGTCGCGTATTCGGTTGTAGCTCTGCTCATTGTTTCTTTTTGTTGCTTTCTTCTCTTTATTTGATATATGTGCATTTCTTTAATTATTATTGTTGCTGTAAATACATGCTGTGCTATATGTGTGCTCTGTGTGTCGTTGTGTGAAATAAATGTGCTTCTGTTGAATTCTTCCCCCCGTTTCGCTGCGTCCTTCCTTCGTTGGGTCTCCATCTTGTTTCATGTAAAGTTCGTCGTGGCTAATCCGCCCGATAATTAATCTGAACCGTCAAGGCCGACGATAACACCGCTCGGTTATCCCGTTAGCATGGAACGAGCCGCTTAAGCGGATCGTGTCCGAAGTCGGCCTGTGGCGAGACAACACTCGGTAGGTTACCCGTGCGGGTACTTAGGTATATCGACTTTCGGCGATTTACCCTATTCCGCGCGGATAGAATGCAGACTGGTTGTGGTGAGGCCAAAGTCCACCCGTGACTGGATCCCGGCGTTAGCCGGGAGGGTCACGACTGAATTGTCCGTCCGGTGGGCGAAGCGGCCGCGATCGAGTCACGTGGTCGTTCGACGCCGACGGCGCGAAATCGCAACAATATATAGAAATATACATATGTATATATATATAGAAATATACATAAACATATATATAAAATGATATATATAATATATATATATAAATTATATATATATATATATATAATATATTATATTATAGTTTTTTTGTTACGGATTTCAGAATCCGGTCTGATGAATGTATCCACACATCCAGGTCCTCAGACAGTTATTTCCTTCAATGCATGTTCAGATTAGCCCATCCCCATGTCTAATGGGATTAGAAGGGTAAAGAATAGATCCCCTCTCTGATGGGAAGCTTTTTTCTTTACGACAGACACGTTTACACACATTTCTTTTGTGAGCTCTGACGCGCACCCTTATTTTTCCTCAGCAACGTTCTTTCGCGAACGCCGATGCCCACCTTTTTTGAAAGCGTACCGGTCGTCATGGTAACCATGCGCAAGTGGGGCGGGGTGAGCTAGGGGCGGACTGCGCCCGGCCGAGAGGCCCGCAGATATAAAACGAATTGGAGGTCCGTTCTTAGGCGAAAGAAGTAAGAGGAGGGAGAAGAGAATGAGAAAAAATGAGGTCCGGCTCTACGAGGACAACCGGGATTAATCCCCTGAGTGGCAAGCTGGTGTCTCGGTACCCTGGCCGCAGCAATATATATATATATATATATATATATATATATATATATATATATACATATATACATATATATATATATACTGTATATATGTATACATTCATACATTCACACAAACGTCCATCCATATATGAGGCGCCACGAGAGAGTGATGTAAGGGACACATCGGCCATTTTGGAGTTAATGCCATATAGCACGATTTTAACCTAGCCCTATCATCCGAGCCTATCATCACATTATCATTAAAAAATGTCGCTTACATCACTCCTCCTCGCGGGGCCTCATATATTGCCTGGTGTTGGCTTTATGGTTAGGGTGGCAGGCTTTGGATCTTAGGGTCCTGAGTTCAAATCCCACTCAGCTATTGAATGAATACCAGGTGGGGTTAACACGGCCTGTCATCCTTCCGAAGTTGGCAAAATGAGTGCCAGCTTGCTGGTATACTGTGTCGGAGTGGCGACCCATCCAGTATTGTGCCCAATAGCCAAGGAGACTGCATATGCAGCACCAACGCTCTGCACAGAGTATGGTCCCAAAGGATGGAGGATAAGTATCCATGTACATATACATATATATATATATATGTATGTATGTATATACATATATATATACAGTATATATATATATGTATACATATACATTCATACATTCACACATACATACATTCATATATATTGCCTGGTGTTGGCTTAATGTTTAGGGTGGTGGGCTTGGGATTCAAGGATCCTGAGTTCAAATCCTGCTCCGCTGTTGAATTAATACGAGGTGGGGTTGACTCTGCCTGTCATACTTCCGAGGTCGGCAAAATGAGTACCAGCTTGCTGATATCCTGTGTCGGAGTGGCGACCTGTCCAGTATTGTGGCCAATAGCTAAGGAGACTGCTTCGGCAACACCAACACTCTGCCCAGAGTATGGTCCCAATGAATGGAATGGAATGCAATACATATACATTTTCTTCATACATATATATATATATACATATATGTATGCATATCCATATATACACACTGTCACATGCAGGGGTGTGATTTCTTAGTTATTTCTGCAACTGAAGGTGGACAGAGGTTGTGTTTTCACCCTTATTTGTCTGTCTCTCTGTCTGTGAGCAGGCTATCTCAAAAAGTTATGCATGGATTCGGACAAAACTTGGTGGACAGGTTGGGTGTGTGGCAAGGACATATTGGTGAGATATTGTTTAAGGTCTGGAGGCAGAATCGGCCTATCAGTGGGGTACAAAACACAAACTGTTTCGCCTGGTGTAGGTATGTGCTCTACCGAGTGCCGTTTTAGATTTAAATGTGAAAAAAACTAGGGTGCCGGCCTTCCAACCGATTTGGCCCTTTGTCAAAACAATGTTGCATATACAGTATCTGTTCCAAATAATTCAACTGTGCATGCAAATATATAGACTGGAAATTTCATACAACTTAAAGAAGTCCTATTGATCCCTTTGCCAGTAAACATTTGCTGGAACAACAATATACACTCATGCTGTTTATCTTTCTCCGAGTTATTAAGTGATTCAAAGTCGAAATGTTAGTACTTACCTGTATACACGGCTTGTTCTCATATTGTATTCCTCACGACAAGATACACTCACTTTTTAATGGTGGGATTTGTGTCGTTAGTTGTAGCTGTTGCATTTTGGGAACAGGTTCATTCAAAAAGGCTTTGCACGTACAGTGGCCAAAGTTTCAGGTTAAAATCTGCCTGAAAGCAGCAGTATTAAAGACTTGCATTATAAGATTCAAGAACCTGAGCTAATTTGGAGGAATGACCACGTGGCCAAACTGCATGGTTCATTCATGACCTTCACCAAGAGGGCAATCTACCTGTCTTGCCTGGTCTCGTCTGCATTCAATGCCCTTTGTAATTTACTGTTATGTACCCTGGGGGAACAGAACGAGCACTAAAAGACTGCTTTGTTTTTTTTAAACATTTAAATAAATACAGTGCTTCCCCACATACTCCAACCCAAAAAATATGACAAAAGGAAGGAGGCAAATACTTACCATAATATAACAATCTGATGCTGGTACAATAACTGTTTAAACTAGAACGACCCTCGGTAGAGCGAATGCCTCCGCCAGGCTGAACATTTTACATTCTGTATCCCACTGATAGGCCGGATATGCATCTGGACCTCAAACAAAATCTAATCGGCTTATTCTTGTCACCAAACCAACTCATCCACCTAGTTTGATCATAACTCGTCCACAACTTTTTGAAATATCGTGCTATATATCATTTTTGGCCCCATCTCTCAATGGTGAAGAACCACTTAAACATTAGAGTATCTGGATCCAGATCCAGATCATCACCAAAATTTAATAAATCCGTCCTTGTCAAGCACCTGACCTGTCCACCAAGTTTCGTCCGAATCCGTCCACAACTTTTCGAGATATCCTGCTCATAGACAGACAGATAAACACAGGTGTGAAAACAAATCCTCCGTCCACCTTCAGTGGCAGAGGTAATTAGTATCACTTTAGTTTGTATATCACCAATAAATATTGAGTCTTTCTCAACACTTCCTTAGTTTATCATGAAAGCACATCCTGAAGCAGAACATGATCACAAGCAATGTATCCACCTAGTTTGCTTGGCAGTTGTTAAATTATTCATCAAGAGGTTAATAGTTCACCCTTTAAACTATAACCTCAATTTCCTCTCATGTTTCTATGAAATTCAGAGCATTTGCTGACATCCATGCATACTTTATAAACCAACAAAGGAATACTTGATAACTAACTCAATCACCTTTTGCTTATCCATTATTCAGTTTTTTTCCCAAAAAGTGTTCCGGATCTAACTGACTTGACAGAAAGGACAAATCCTACTAAACTACTAAATCACAGAACCAAGGAGACTTCATAGTTAACTATCTGCTCACTGCTTACAAGTTATCGCATTGCGTCAGCTCTCGAGCTGACACATTATTGGGGGGGTATTGAAGTAATTTAGATGTTTTGGGGAAGGCCTCAAGTCTTTTATAGACTTCACTAAATGGCAAACTCACAAATGAGAAATGGTTATTACTGCATATGGATTGTTCCTTGTACACCATAAGACTTTCTCCACTTCGGTTGTCAGATAATGGTGCACTCGTGCTGGAAGTGGACCATGACAGACGTGTCGTGTACGTTGAGTCACTGGCCCTCACGTTGCCAGCCTCGGAGCTGCTACTGCAGGCGATGCGACCGACCGAGGAACAGCTATTCAATCGCTTGAGCTCCCCCATTGTGACAACGCATGTCAACACAAAGCACATCCAGTTTGAAAGGTGCGTCACAGCGTCCGGTTCATCGCAACACAGTGAGACTTATCAAGAGAAGGGTTGAGGTGCTTTCATACTGCATTAAGATTTATGGCGAGGCCTTCCGTCATCTTTGTCCTTACTCGTTTGGTGCTTTGAAGTGTCCTTGAATTTATCGTCCACCTAACCTCTGATGTGCACTTTTCTCCCGTGCCAATTGCCTTGAGCCTCTGCTGCATACATTTTTTTTTTGGAATTGAAATTTGATTTGTGAAGTTGCTGAAGTGCTGGAAACTGCGCATGCTCTCTTAGCTTATTGCAGCATTCTGAGCTTCGATCTTACCATCAGTATTATTATTGTCGTAGCTTAAATTGTTCACAACTGTAGATTAAAATTGCTATGAGATGTGTTTGTAATTTGATGAACAATCACAGTAATTCAATGTGAGTCCTGCTCAGATGCGGATTAAGATTTTTTGGGGGGGGGGGGCCCTGGGCAAAAAAAAAACATTTTGGCCCTCAACATCCCCCAAAAAACACTAATGCATCAAATTGCATTTATACATAGACTCCATTCAATGTTAACACTGAGTTAATAAATTTGGCTTGTTGAAGTTCTAAAGCTGTTTTTTTTCTGCCCCATCAAATCAATGATTGTTTTTACAAGTAGTCAATGATTATACAAGAAGCACTGCATTTACCCTTGTGTCCAAATTTCGCAATGTGATCTGCAAGAAAGAGATCAAATCGAGCAATCGGCTCCAAAGTCTCCAAATAGCCATGTCTGCCAAACCCGAAGCTGTGTCGCCATCGTTTGCCGTTTCTGGTTTCTTTCTCTTTGGAGTATTGGTTTATAGTTAGTATCTTTTTTTAAACAAAAAACTCCTTTAGCCTCCTCTTCCTGCTTCGCCTTTCTTTTTGAGCTCCCACTTAAGTACCTCTTGATCCATTTTTTTTTAAAACGGCCTGTTAATTCTTATAGAAACTGCCATCTGACCGATGACGTTGCAAGTCATTTGCAATTCGGAACATGAGTTTATAAAATGTTTTTTTTTTCTCTTTTGCCTACAGACTTGCGATTGTTTTGTCTATTAATTTACGTAAATTACTGAAGAAAAAAAGAAAAGAAAAAAGTGTTACATAATTTTTTAAGGGCCCTATGTTGGGGGTTAAATAATCTGTGATCGTGTGATGAATCGGCTCATTCTGATATTACCGGCAGAGATTGACATGGATGAGAGGTGTCGAGTTAATCTTTTAAAGGCGCATTAAATGTATGTTTCCCAATTGCGCTAGTCATCTTTTAAGAGTGCTTTAAATGGTCGTTTCCCGATCAGCCCATTTCCTGATTTTGTCACAGGTTGTGACCACAGTTATGTCATTCTTGTTTGTATAATCATTGTATTATTAAGTGTTGTCCGGTTTCGCACCTCCAACGAGACTCAACGGTCACGCAGCGCTCGAGCGCAGAGGACACTGCGACAAAACCAGCATTGAAACACCGGTAACTCATAACTAGAAGCATAATATTATAGTGATGGATCTGGTATCAAAAATTTTTATAACAGCAAATATATTTTCCCTGGGGCCCTAGGCATGAGCCCTGCGTGCCCATGCGTTGATCCGTTCTGCTGCTGTCCACTTAGACTGATACAGTATCTAAATACGTCGAACGTTCCACAAGTGGCATGCTTTTAGGGCTTTGTCTTTGCACCTCATCAGAGCAAAGCAAAAAGGCAGTGGGTATGTTCTCTGTGTTTACTTCCATGTATGTTCTGAGCCTCGTGGATTTGTACCTGATTTTTTTTTTTTGACAAATAGTATCTTGCAAAGTCTTCTAAACAATGCCCTCTGTTCACAATGAGTAATCCAAAACGCTCGATTTAAATATTGTGAACGGTTTACATTCATTCACTAGCTATTTGCCATGATAGTGAGATTCATCTATAAGCTTATACCTGTAGCATGCATTGTGAAAAGTGTTATCTTTTGTTCAAACCAAGCCTTTCCAAATGTATATGCCTGATCGGCAAGAGAGTTCGGTAAATAGCATACCTGCAATTTGGCTGTCGCGTCTGGGTTCGATTCCCAACAGCATTGAACTCAACCACGTCGCCCTTTCACTGACAGGGAGGGGCGTTGCTGACACAGCCCTTCAAATATAGACATGCGGCCAGCTGTCCCATATGCATTTATGTTGTGGATGTGGAAGAATCCGCAGCATCTTTTGAAACTAGTAGGCCATTGTGTCTCAGTATCCTGGCCATATTCCTTCCTTTGAGTTACCTGTGTAGTTTGCACTTCCTGCAGTGGGTGGGAGTGCAAGGTATGGATATGGCAGATACATGATGGGTCACATGACCCACAATGCCTGTGTTTAAGCTTTCTTCATCTATGCAACTTAGGCCAGACATAGGTTTTACTTCAAACTCTATCCTGTTTCACTTATCTTGTTGCAGGTTGGGGTGGGGGGAAGGATGGATGTTCAGGGAAGTTAATGCAAAAGAGAATCTTCAGGCATCTTACACCCTCTACAATGCTTTCTTCTCTGCTGTATCTACACTCAACACAATGATGTTTTTAGAGTGCAAACATCAGTTGGACTTTTTTCTTCAATCTCATAAAAATTTGGAGTGACAATCTTTAGTACAATAACAGTGTAGCAAGAAGGTACAAAAAGCAAGCCTCATGCCCACCAGATATAATGATGAAAAACTAATTTTCCATCAATGTGATTGACTGTGTCATCAACAAATATCTACAGGATACGAGATTTGTTCTATGTAAAAACATGTTACAAATCTTCAAGGTCAGAGAATTTGAAATGGTTTCACATTGCCGATACAACCACTTCCTTCCTTACTAACACAAAGAGATTCAAAGACCTGAAGTGATGTGAAACCGTCATCGAGCCTATCCTGCCTGTGTCACCATATGTTCTGTTTTCATCTGCAAATATTCCAGATCAAATGTCATGATTTTCACCTTTATTACTCACGAACAATTCAAGACACACACATAAACTAGAAGATAGAAATTGATGCAAATACGTCGATGGATATGCATCTGCCTGTGTGAGACATCAACTCACTGTTACGCTTGATCAAAATTAAAGGTCACATGAAAGAGCACGGGAGAGAAAAAGAGAGACAAGTGAAAGAGAGACAACATCAGATGCTTCAATCTCGAATTATGGTCTGCAAAATGATTTTCAAAACGCACATAACCTTTGACCTGTTGAACTCAAAATTGAATCAGTTCTTTGTATTACGGTCCACACTTATACCAAGTTTGGTTGAAATCCATTCAGTGGTTCACAAATTATTGCGGTAACAAAGGATTTTCAATTAAAGGGCACATGGCCATTGCCCTTCGATCTTTTGAATCCAAAGTGTAATTAGTATGTCTTCGTATGAGTCTATACTTGTGCCAAGCTTGGTTGAAATCTCTCCAGTGGTTCACAAGTTATCGTGGTAAAAAGATTTTTCAATTAAAGGACACATGACCTGAGACCTTTGACTTTTCGAACACAGAATCTCATCAGTTTTTTGTGGATAAAATCACAAGCTCGTCAAACACTTGGAATATATCTTTTGATCCTGACAAATCTCACACCCTCACCATGTCTCTCCGAAAGGACCGTCTGGAACCCACCCAACCCCCCCCCCACCCCCACATCTACTTTCAAAACAATCCCCTTGAAGAAGTCCTTTAATTCAAGCTTTTGGGTCTCACGATCTGCCATGATCTTTCCTGGGAAAGCCACATTTCTAAGCTGACCTCCAAAGCCAGTCACCAACTGGGCATCCTCTGTCGTGCAAATTCTTTCCTTGGCACACCTGACCTTCTAACTACTTACGAAGCTTTCATCCACAGTCTGATGGAGTACAGCTCTCCCCTCTGGGGTGATGCTCCTGCCTCACACCGAGCTCGGCTTCATGCTGTGGAAACAAGGCTTTTAGCATCATTGGTATCTCCCATGATAAAGCTGAGTCTTTGGTCTCTCACTCTCTCACCGGAGGTAGGTCAGTGGTCTTTCTGTCTTCTACCATCTCCTCTCCAGCCTTCCCCCCTGCTCTGTCTGTGATCTGTCCCCCCTATATTTCCGCAGGGCGCTCAAGGTCCGCCAAAAACCCGCTTCTGGTGAAACTGCCAAAATCAAGAATCACTGCTCACCTTCACTCTTTCATTCCTCTTTTTCCCCACCTATGGAACAAACTCCCACACTCTATTCAATCCCACTCCTCCCTCCAGGTCTTCAAAACAGCTGTTCATCACCATCTCTTATTTTCCCCCATCCAAAACTATGATCTTTTCTACCCCCATTAATCCACCCCATACCCACCTCCTTCAAATTCACTGTTTTCCTTCCTGAAAGTCCCTGTAGCACCATCTTGTTTACCCTGTGTACCCCACCCCATCCCTCTCCCTTCCACAGATATCCTATTGTCTTTGTTTCCCACTATTTTCTGCTGCCCTCTCCTGCAGCCCTCTTGTCTCCTGCCTTGTTATATGTTTATGTGTATTAGCTCTTACATGAGCCTCGACATGGTATACACAAAAAAGTTCATTTTTGCATGACAGTCCATACTTGAGCAAAGGTTGGTTGGGCAGTGGTCAACAAGTTATCATGGTAACAAAAAACGACAACGGATGGATGACAGATGCACAGATGGACAGCTGGACGGACGACCCGAAAATATAATGCCTCCAGCCTTCAGCTGCGGAGGAATAAAACGGTATCACTATACAGGGGAAACTCAAGTGTTTTGTTTCCTGTCCAGTTTTTGTCCAGGTGGATTGGCTGACTGTGCAGCACAAGTCCAAACATAGCCGGTAGGGACAGTACAGAGGAAGTTCAAGAGGGAGTTCAATACCCCCGTGGGCCCAAACGATAAGGCCATTTATCAGTTTGTTCAGCAATTTCGGAGCACAGGGAATTTGTTTGAACTCACCAAGCATCCTTGTCAGCCAATTGTGCGCATTGAAAGCATGCAGGATATTCTTCATAGGGTGATTGACAGTCTCCAAAACAAATGATTGTGTCCCCATCAAGGGGAATAGGTGTGTCAAAAACAAAAACCTGGAGGATTGTAAGTTAGGACATCAACATGTTCCCACACAAAATTAATGTTAGAAAGAGAGTAACTGTTGTTGGTAAGGAAAAGAGTCAAGCCTTTGGTGAGAGTGCAGTTAATGGAAGCTGGTTCTTCCATTCCTGATGTGGTATGGTCTTCTGAAGATGGGAATGTCCATTTGACTGGCGATGTCAACAAACAGAATGTGACATTTTTGGGTGCTTGAAAACTGGCATGAGATCTGCAAAGCATCACTTCATCTCCAGGTGTCCGTCTGGTGAGCCATCTCCAAACAGAGTGATAAGGCCCTGCTTTTTATGGTTATGTCAATGGGAATGGCTGCTCTGAAACGTTACAGGCATTGTCCTTTGTGGGATTGCAACATCAACATTGGTTTAAACAGGATAGGGCACATCCACACACCACACATAATATTTTTTGGACTAATGGCATTCCCAACTCATCGGCAGTCATCTCAAACCGTTTCATTGCACACATTGACAAAGGCCTCCCCTGGCCACTGACTAGCCCTTACCGTAATCCATGCAACTTCTTCTTATGGAGGATCTTTAAGGACCAGGTCTATAAGATGGCCCCAGGACCGTTGACGACCAGAAAAAGTGATCCTGGAAGGCACACACCAAACTAGCTGAAACATTTTGGGAAAGATTCTGGAAACCATGTGCAAACAGATGTGCGCTATGCTTGATCGGAATTGTAGTCATCTTGCACCTTTCCTGATATGAAACAACACTTTAGCCTGTGGAGTAATACCAGATTTGTATTTGTTAAAACGCACACACAGCGCACTGGTGAAAGGTCTCATTAGCATTCATCCGTCATTTTGAAAGTCCCGTATTGGAAGGCAGAAAAGATGGGGATGACATGAGATGGTGGTGCACCACACATTTGAAGCAGCCTCAGGAAGGCAGTTACAAAAACAAGAAGAAAGCGAAACGGAATCGTGGAGGTGTACAATTAGCCTGGATTTTGGAAGTTGAACCTTTTTGCAAGTTTTGGGGTTACTGGTAGAACGCGTGCATCTCGGAGTTCTTGTGGAGGGTCCGGAGGGCTGAGAGCATGCGGAACTAAACCAGATGAGAGGGGGTAAAACAGTGAGACTACTGACCTGCCAGTCATGTGAGAACAATAGACCTTGTGCTGCAGCCTCATCACAGGAGAGTCCATTGATGTTGAGATTTTAGATCCCACAGAATCGAGGAGAGAGATGATGTCAGATGCTGGGATGCCGGCGCATAGGGGAGAGCAATACTCCATTGAGCTACAGACAAGGTCTGGTAGACTGTGAGTAGCTTTGATGTTTCACAGAATGACTTGGAAAGGCAGAGGATGTCTGTGGCTGGCTTCGCTAGGAAACATGAAGGAAGTGGGAATTAAACATGAGCTTTCACACTCACATGCATCCATTACTTTCACCACAAACTGCATCCAAGACTCCCAAATTAATTATGTGGTATTACTCGATAATAAATAATCTACATGACCAAAGCAGAAGTAGTCCCTAATAGCATGTCTGGACATCATTTGTCTCATGGTAGCATGGATAATGTTTCAGCATAAACTCCATCATTTCTCCTGTGCTTACTGGGGATTTCTGCTCTGCTTTGGACGTGATGTACGATGTGTGAGGGTTGTCAATGGGACTAATGTATTCAAAATTAATCACCGACATTAACAAAACTCTTGTTTGTTCTGTTGGTGTTCAGTTTGGCTGATGTGCGATTTTACCTGTGGTTGGCATTTTTCAGCTCTGTTGGATTTGGGAATCTTTGTTGCACATTTTAGGGGGCTTTCATACTTATGCTATTAAAAATGCATGTTCTCCTCCACAATATCACATCGAGCTGCAAATCTTTGCTATTTTGTGTGTTTTTTTTTAGGAATTTCTACCCACTCTTTCATTTGTTGAATCCATTATGTAAGTTCCGTGCGAGTTGCAGTTTTCCCACACAGTGGCATTCACTCGATGGTTGCTGACCGTACAGGCAGGCAGCTTCACAACTTGAACGCTAGCACCTGAAACGTTACCGACGGACCCCATCCTGGGAATAATCTGTGTCCAAGTACGATAATGAATGTACTCGCTTCAGCTTTCTTATTTTTATACACAGGCAAATAACCATTCCTGGTAGTGTCTCTTTTACTGTTAAATATACATTTTTGGTGTAATGGTGAGAAATGATTTGCTTTCATGGTGAAACTAAACACACAACAATGAATGTTGGACTTTTTTGGAACATTGTACTTGTTTTATTGACTTGGTTGATGTTCTCACTAAAATGTTTCGATATATAATGATATAGTGGGTACCACCAGGTACCCACGAACATCCACGCGATGTAAAATGTGACTTCAAGTCCTCAATTCCCCCATCCCCTCACAAACCCCAAGTCATCAACCCCGCCTCCGAAACCCCAAGTGTCAACCTCCCCACAACCTGAAGGCTTCAATCACCTCCCCACTCCAAGCTTCAACCTCTCCTAGCCCCCCCCACCCCACCTCACCCCTCCACCACAACTCCTCAATCCCCCACCAACCGACATACTCCATCCATCTTCTTCCCCACTCAGAACCTCAACTCTTTGTCCTCCCCTCCTCCCAGGGGGGAGGGGAGAGAAGGGGGTAAAGGAGAGGCAGCGGAGAGAGAACAGTTAAACAAAGAACAGTTAGTGTCATGTGAATTTAATATTCTCGCTATATGCTTGTGATAGCTATTGCTTGATTGGAATCAACCTCGCCAACCAAAAGTCCTCAAAAGTCATCTAGCTCCCCACCCTCTCCCCCTTCACCAAACACATAAAAAGTTTTTCGAAGTATTGTTCAATTATATATTTTGAAAAGAGTTAACTCTCCTCAAATAAACTCTTTATATATATATATATATATATATATATATATATATATATATATATATATATATATACATACATACTGTATACACCCGGGAACATGAAACGATACAATTATTAATTAGACGACAGTTTGATCCTGAACTTCAGTTTTCAGTCGCTAAGAGCCTTTAATGTCAAGCATGTAATGAAATCCATTATTTGCTTGAAAACACTAATTTAGACCCCTTATTTAGGGCCATTCAAAATTATGTAACGCATGGGGGGGGGTGGGGGGGGTGTATGTTATAAATGTAAGGAGTGCTTCTAGTGGGAGGGGGTGTTACCAGCGCCGTTACATAATGCTAAATCAATCAATGACAACTTTGTTTAACACTCCCTATTTAAAGTCTATGCAAGTATTTAATGATACACGTATTTAGTATCCCTAACTTAAGGTTCATCTGTGAAAAAATTTAAAAAAGCTAATTTCAACTGATTTGGGTAGGTATGGGTATGGACAACTACCAAAAAAAAGTAAGGAGGGATAGGGGTTGGGGAAACTTTTTATTCGAGGTCAAAGGTCATTGACCTCTGCCTAAATCATATAAAATTGTATTTCAGCAACAAAATATGGTATATAGATGATCTTGGTGTCAAATGCACAGGATTACGAAAGAAGATGACATAGAATAATTACTGACCCATGGAACCAATTCCTGACCTCCGAAAGTGAGGTCAAAGGTCAAAAATAGACGTCTTATCACTAAAATATCATATCAAATATCATATTGGTAACTAAAACATAATTATACCAAGATAAACTAAATATGAAATGGATTCTTCACACCAAAATACGAGGTTAATGGTCAAAATAAGCAGGGGGGGGGGTAAAGTTCATTAGTGTCAAATAGTTTGTGTATGTAAAGTATATGTGAATTTATAATCAACAATTTGCAGAATACTACTCACAACTTAGAACTTACAGTATCTATCGGCAACAACAAATTAATAATACTAGTCTGTTTCCTCTTCATCGCTACCAATTTCTTCTTCTGCATCTATGCTATCTGTTCCATTGTCGCAATGCCCACAGCACACTCCACATGCAGTACACACGACATGCGAGCTTTCATGCAGCTGCATCTCATTGTTTGACATTGCTCTCCCCTTCCTTGCAGTTGCAACAAATTACTTTCAGAAGGTTGTCTGGCGTGATACCAACAGATAGCATTTTTGGTCTGTTTTCTGTTGGAATCTAACTCCCATCCTCTTCCTTTGGGATCAAGAATAGAGGTGTCAAGATGCTTCCATACCACAATTGAAGATGGACACGAAGGGAATGTTGAGCTGTTGCATCTTCCGTTGTGGGTAGGCGGTCAGGATCGATTTTGCCCTTGGCTGCTTGCTTCTTGAACTTCATGTAGCGAGACTTTCTAGGGGAGTATCCCACAGCCATATGTGATCTGCATGGCTTTTAATCCAGCTGTTCGAATTATGGAGTCTGTTGAAGTGGGACTTGTGAATGCAGTAATGACACTGCAGGAAATCTGCATTTGTAGAGACACATTTGGTATGTCCATGAATGCATGAAACAGTGTCGTTTCCAGACCAGCCATACTTGAAGAGGAACTCTTCTTTGTCTCCGATGTGTATGCTAGAGATGTCGTAAAGACCACCAAAATCTGCTTGTAAATACAATTAGTACAGTGGATAGGCCTATGATAGCAGAGCAATATCAAATATCAGTGTCCTGGGCGACAACAACAACTGGGGATTTAACACTTGCGACCAAGTCATTGCAGACCTAACAATCAGGTGTCACCATCATCTTTTGCTTGGCGTACAGTGATATTGTGGCTTGCCATCTCTGCAGATATCATCATGATTAAGGCTCCTTTGTTCTTCTCATTTGCCAGGAAACCTCTCTGTCACATGATATAGTCAATTCCGGTGTGACCCTCATGTCCGGAGAAACCTTCTTCCCAGCCATCCGCCGCATATGTTCATGGTCTTTCGTTGACGATTCCTCCCCGTACCATCAACACACTACAGTAGCATCCTTGAATTTTTGTCAACATATCTGACTATGTATCAACTATAGTCTTGAGGTTGCACGCTGGACCACTTTACCTGATGAAGTAGCCACCCTCCATCAACAACATGCATCTTGCTGTTTATGTCCACGTCAAGTTTTGTAGCTGTTTCCTTGAGCATCTTGCCAATTCATGCTTTTTGGGTTTTCTCATCATGCGATCCATTGTGAAGAGAGATGTTGGGACCGGGGTCAGCTCAAATTTGAACATGTGTTCGATCCCTTCATCTCTCTCTGCCATGAAAATTAGTCTATTGAAAAGAAGGGTCTTTTCGATGTAGATCTTCTTGTCGCCTACCTTTACTTTCTTCTGAAGTTCAGCAGATTTTTGCATTTCCTTGCTGTCTTCATGCTCTTAACCGGTGACTCATTATCAAGATCCTTTTGCATGAAAAGGGGCATCTACGATGGACTGTCATAGGAGTGTTGGTACTCCATTTTTGTTCCAATCGCTCCAATAATGAAGAGTTGTTGATAAGTCTACACTGCTCTATTAGATTCTCATATTCCTTTCTGTACAATCTCTGTAGCTTTCCTGCTTCTGAAAAGTCTCACTACATATTTCACATATATCCATCCTGGTAATTTTGTTTATTTTACAGTATTGTTCAAAGGCCTCAGGGAACTTTTGGGACATCTCACTGCACTGGGGTAGTCAAGGTACATGTAGGCTAGCTAGGTTTTCTCAGTATCACTCCTGAAACAAAGACAAAAAAAAGACTTCATTCATGCAATTTATAGTGTTTTAGTCTAGGGTCAATGACATTTGATCCAAAGAAAGGTAATTTCCCCCTCTCCCTCTGCTCTTGGAATAAATAATAACCCCATATCCACCACGTAAGTTGAAATTAACCTCTTCGGTTTGTTTTTTGCTCATTTTTATATAATATGGTAATTTTCCTGTTATAAATATGACATTTAAGTGATAAAACAGCTTTTTTGACCTTTAACCTCATTTTCAGAGGTCAGGATTTGGTCCAAGGGTCAATAATTATCTTATGTCATCTTCTTTTGTAATTCTGTGCATTTTGACACAAGATCATCTATATACTAATATATCATGTTTTGTTGCTGAAATATAATTTTTAGTGATTTAGGCAGGGGTCAATGACCTTTGACTCTAATAAAAAAGTTTCCCCAACCCCTATCCCCCTTACTTTTTTTTTGGAAGTTGTCCATACCATACCCACCAAAATCAGTTGAAACTAGCTTCTTTTAAATTTTTTCACAGATTGGCTAATATATGGCTAATTTAGGGTTACTAATTGTACATTAAAGGGGAACCAAACGCATTTTTTTTTCTTTTTGAAAACCATTGAGAATCATTAATCATGGTCTAATTTGAAGAGGAAAAAAATTGGATTTTTTTTTTTTTGCCCAACAAAAAATGTCGAAAAACAAAAATTCCCTCGAGTGTCGGTTTTCAATTTTGCCAGTGACGTCACACGATGAACTCACCTTGATCCAAACGGTGGCTTACATGGAGAAACAGTGCATGTCGAGCTCGGATTCCGATACTGATTCCACCATCATCAGCAACACTGATGATTCTCAGTATGTTGAAACTGATCATTGGGATTTTGAAGAAACCACTGGAGACAAAATTAGTGATGGAGATGCTTTCGGGAGAATTGTGGAGGAAAATCGTTTCAGCCTTATGCAAGTGATTCGGAGGAAGATTAGACCGGTTTTTTTAGGTGGTAGGTTGTAGACAGCAACCGCTCAGGGTGGCACTACCGTTCTGACTTAGGAGCGTTAAAATGGCGCCCGGAACCATCGCACGCTCTCCGTGTCAGGTTTCATGGTCTTATTTTCTGTCTCACTCAAACTATAACTACCGGGCTAGCTCTAATATCTCTTTCTTGCAAACAAACATCATACACTTTTCATCATACATTTTTCTTACTCACTCATTTTCCCTCCTCACTTTACATTCTCTCTTTTATTTATCTTTCCTCTCATTTCCCTCAGACAGCCTCCAATGAAATATAAATAGATAAAGTCGGAAAAATTTATGGCCCCTAGTTCCCGGCATTATCGGGTGCGAAGAATCTCCGGTGATCTGCCTGTCTTTGCTGCCAGCGAGAGGGGGGGCTCAAGCAAAAGTCGTAGTGCCCCCTCCCAAGACCCTTGCCTTTTGAACCAACGTGACTCTTTTTCAATTCATTTCACCAACACCCGTGGTCTTTCTTCGAATCTTTTCTCTGTTGAACATCATCTCGCAAGCTCCTCTCTCTCCTAACATCTTGCTTCTCTCAGAGACCAATTATCACATGACGTTCTTGTTAATTCTTATAACATTTCGAATGACAGCCTTCCCTCACGACTCCGCTTCAAAGGAGGAGTCTGTGTCTACTCCAACATCAACACGCCTGCTGTATGCCTTGTGGACCTCGAATC
>CM068967.1:57148568-57178308 GCA_035128595.1 Eptatretus atami
GGCTTAAGATTTGTCTCCTGACCATCACTATCTTTCTCTGTTTCACTTACTGTTCTCCCAATTATACAAACCTTATAGCTTTCTTTGATTATCTTAATTCTTGCCATGAGGTCATGACATCCGAACACCCTCAAGCAGAATTTCTCTATCTCGGAGACTTAAATGTACACCACAGGGAGTGACTGGAATCTTCCCACACGGATCTTAGGGGAGTTGAAGCTCTTACATTTTCCATTCTTAATGATTTGGAACAAATTATCACCCACCCTACCCATATTCCACACCATCATGACCACACTACCAATACTTTGGATTTATTCTTCACTTCCAATCCATTGCATTACAACTACACAATTCTCCAATTTGTTCTGTCTGACCCACAATCTTATGACATCACTTTACTTTCCACCACTTCCTTCTCATCCGACTGCTCCGATGAAACACCACTATTGGCATTTCAATAATGCTGACTGGACTGGTTCAAGAAACTTCTTTTCTGACTTTCCCTGGAAAGACGACTGCCTCTCCTCGGGAGTCGGGCGATGCCTCTATCTCTGCTGAACGTATAGCTGAGGTTATTGTTGCAGGAATGGAGGCTTCTATCCCCTTCTCTTTCAAGTCTACCTCTCCGACCAATTATTGGTTCAATAATTCCTACTCTGCGGCCATTCGTGCAAGGGATGCCACATATCGGACATGGAAAAACTCTTCTTCCTCTGACTCGCATTCAGCTTTATATGATACTAAACGACCCGTGGCCCGTTGGGTTCCCATTGTGACAGCGGTTGATGAAAAAAATCATTTCAAGAAAAAAAAAAAGATAGCTCCAGCGAACTATACCGCTGAGGTTGTTTGCATTGATCAAATACTCCCGAAGAGTACTTGACTGAATCGAAAATTGGTTTTTTAATAATTTTTTCGTTGCCCGATTTGAACGAAACTTGATACTGCACACCGCAGACAAATGGTGAGTAAGGTGTCCCTAAAATTTTTGCGCTATCGTGTACCATTTTGGCTGTATTTCGGGAACATACATATATACATACATACATACAAGATGAGAGTTTTGGTAATATATAGATATAAAGCCAGAAATCATTGTAAACATGTTATTCGTGAAGCGAAGCATTCCTTTATTCAAAAGAAATGTGACAACCTCTCTTCTTACTCCACTAATAGATCTTTCTGGTCCTTAGCTAAAAGTATTTCCAGCAACTTCTGTCGCTCTACCTTTCCTTCGCTTTTCCATTCCGATGATACTATCGCCGTCTCTCCGACTGATAAAGCAACTCTTTTTGGTTCTCTTTTTTCCTCCAACTCCACACTGGATGACTCCAACATTCCATCTCTCTCTCTCTGATGCTCCCCTCACCAATCCTATATCCCTCCCTATAATCTCTTTTCATGCAGTCAAAAAAATACTCCTCTCTCTGGACATAAGCGAGGCCTATTGGCAATATGGCATTCCTCCTCATGTCTTGAAGGAATGTGCTTCAGAACTTGCACCCGTGCTTGCTCGTTTATTTCATTTTGTTTAAAAACCCAAACTTTTCCTCTTTCCTGGAAACATGCCTCAGTATAACCTATTTTAAGAAGGGTGATCATTCAAACCCTTCTAACTACCGTCCTATTTCTCTGACTTATACTATTTCCAAAGTCTTTGAATGTCTTCTCAATTCCCATTTCCTCAAACATCTTGAATGTCACAGTCTACTATCTGACCACCAATATGGCTTTCGCAAGGCAAGATCTACATGTGGTATCCTTTCTTAAATTACCAATGTCTGGGCCTCTTCTTTGAGAGACTTTGGGGAATCCTTTGTTGTAGGCCTTGATATCTCAAAAGCCTTTGACAGAGTTTAGCATCGGGGTCTGATATCCAAGCTTCCCTCTTTCGGCTTTCATCCTTTACTCTGCTCTCTCATATCAAGCTTTCTCTCTGACTGCTCTATTACCGTAATTGTCCATGGTTCAACATCGACCTCCTTCCCTATCAATCATTTCAAAGGAACCTCAGGGTTCCGTTCTGTCCCCAACACGCTTCCTTCTTTTTTTCAATGACCTTTCTTCCATAAATAACCAAATGCACTCGTATGCTGATGACTCAACATTACATTCCTCCATATCTTTCCCATCTGCCCCATCTTCCCTCACTCGATCTACATCTCGTTTCATCACAGCCACCTCTTTACATTCGGATTTGGACAAGATCTCCCAGTGAGGAATATGTAATCAAGTTAAGTTTAATGTTTCAAAAACTCAATTTCTTCCCATCTCCCTCTCTATAAAACTCCTCTCAGCTCTCCAATTACACCATGTGATACAATAAACCTACTAGGTATCACTCCAACATCAAATTTATCCTGGAATCCACACATTACTCAAAGAGCAAGTCTGCCTCGAAGAAATTAGGAGTCCTATTCAGATGTCGAAGATTCTTCTCCTCTGAATAGTTGCTCCAACTATATAAAGGATTCATCTGTCCTTCTATAGAGTACTGCTCTCACATCTGGGGAGGTTCCAGCTCCACATAATTACTGGACAGAATTGAATCCAAAGTTATTCAACTCGTCAACTCTACCAATGTGACCTCAAAACTCGACCCGCTCAAATTACGCCGCAAAGTAGGCTCTCTTTCTCTTTTCCACAGATATAACTTCGGTTTCTGCTCACAAGAACTTGCTGCTAGTGTACCTCCACCATTAGCGAGACCAAGGAATACTTGACAAGTCTCGACATCACATGATTATTGGGTGGCCATTGGCAATTCAAGGGTCGGCTATAATGATGTTTGTTTCTTCCCCTCCACTACCAAACTCTGGAATTCTTTACCTTCTCACGTCTTCCCAAACACTTATGACCATACCCTTTTCAAAAAGCAGATTTTTTACTTTTCTCAAAAACTTTTAGACAATTCTCTCTTTCCTTACTTTTATATTCATGCAGTTATTTTATCGAATTGAAGGCTTGGCCTCGATGAAGACTATTCATTCCATGCCTTCAACATAATAAAAAAAATAATTATATATATGGATATGTCTACATCTGCATATAAACATGTATATCTATCTATCTATGTATCTACTATGTATGTATCTATCTATATATATATATATATATATATATATATATATATATATATAATATATATGTATTTATACACTAGTACGTGCCCGTAAGTGCAAAAAAAAAAAACTTTCAAACCGCGAGCCAGAAACAACAACCACACAGGCTGTTCCTTCGCTCTCGCGTGCCCGTACGTGCAAACCCCCCCAAAAAAACAAACAAAAAAAAAACTTTCAAACTGCCAGCCAGAAACAAGCACACAGGCCGTTCCTTCGCTCTCGTAAACGACAACTGGATTGGGGCATTGTGTTTTATAAATGTGCATAAGAAATCGAGAAATTATTAGGAATACATTGTCATCACTATCCGGAAGTGGTGCGTGCCCGTACGGAATGTTCACATGCATTCCACGAATTATCGCTTGCATTGAAGTAACAACTGCTGTGATACTTACACACACAGAGTTAATTAAATCAAATTAAAATCAAGTTTACCTCCCTGTCTTGCTTGCCATGATATTCGCTGCCATTGACCATTGCCACTCCTACGCCACGGTAACTAAGGCACCGATCCCCATCGTAACGGCACGGCACGTGACGTCATCGTCGGCCGGCTGCGCACCGGCCTACGCAGCCACGCCACGCAGCAACGTGTCCTTTCATTGGTTGATAAATAAATGGCCATAACGTGGGAAGCACTTGTCCGATTAATATCAAACCTTGAAAAGGCACACCCACAGGGCCCCAGCAATATACCTGGCAAGTTTCAATTAGATCAGACCAGTGGTTGTCGAGAAACAGCGGTCACAGACCACACACACACACACACACACACACACACACACACACACACACACACACACTGCTGGAATTATATATACTAGTCCATGCCGTACGTGCGGCCGTACGTGCGTGACGTACGTGCATGTCCGTACGTGCTGCCGTACATGCAAAAAAAGAAGAAAAAAAGAAGAAGAATTGTGACGTCAATCGTGACGTCATAGCACCATGTCCTGTCATTGGTTTGGTAAATAAATGGCCATAACTTGTGAACGACTTGTCCGATTAATATCAAACCTTGAAAAGGCACATCCACAGGGCCCCAGCAATATACCTGGCAAGTTCAATTAGATCGGACCAGTGGTTGTCGAGAAACAGCGGTCACAGACAGACACACAGACACACACACACACAGATTGCTGGAATTATATATACTAGTGCGGGCCCGTAGGTGCGGGCCCGTAGGTGCGTGGCCGTACATGCAAAAAAAATAAAAAAACTTTCAAACGCGTGCCAGAAACAACAACCACACAGGCCGTTCCTTCGCTCTCGCGTGCCCATACATGTAAACGACGACTGGATTGAGGCATTGTTTCAATTAGATCGGACCAACCGTATCATAAATGGCCAGAACTTGGGAAACACCTGGGAAACATACTCGGCCCAGCGTCAATTGTGACGTCATATCAAACGAAGAAGAATAAGAATTGTGACGCCCCCCTCTCTCTGCCCCCTCCTCTCTCCCCCCTGAGATGAGGTGCCGATCGTTCCCGTCGATGCGTCGCTCCCCGAGGAACCACCTCCACGAAGAGGTCGATGAGTCGCACCAAGCCTGGAACCAAAATGAGAACAAAGAGCTCCACGAACCAAGAAGAAGAAGCCACCACTCGCAGCTCGAGCCGAGCGACCGGCTTAACTTCCTTCCAAACAGGGCAGCTTGAAGCAAAAAGCTCTCCGAGCCAAGCAGAAGCCGAAGGTCACGGAACCATCAAAGCAAAGAGCCTCCAAAAAGCCTCCTCCCGAGTCAGGCCTCAGCCGAAGCTCACTGAGCCAGCCGAAGCAAAAAGCTTCCGAAGGCCTCAACCCTAACGCAAGCCAAGCAGGACCCGACGGTCTGCTAAACGGCTACTCTCAACTCCCTTCTCCAATCTGCCCTCTCCAACCCTCCCTCTCCAAAGAAAAAGATCTCCTCTTATCCTCCTCCGCCCTTCCCCCGATCCCGGCGTGACTCATGCCCTCGTGCTCCACCCCCCCCCACCCTGCTCAACCACGGGTGGGAGGGAGTTGTTGAGTCATGAGTAACGGGACGGCAGGATTCTTCTTCCTCTTCGCAGAAGAGGGGAGGGATGTCTCCATTGTTCGTTCCCTAACTATTAAATCGATCCGCAGCGCATCTAATCATTTCTGAACATCTAAACAATGAAAGGTGAGCTATCTAGGGAACAAGCACTTATCGACATCTACTATATAAATGGCAGTCCTTCTGTCCGTGTCTGTGTCTGTCTGTCTGTTTTTTTGTGACGAATAAGCTCCTAGACCAGTGAACCGATCTTGATGAAACTTTACACATATTAGAACTAACATTCAGCTCCAGGACGCGCTTAGTAGCTCTCCATAAAAATGAAGAAAAATATATATTAAAAAAAAAAATATATATATATAAATAAAATAAATAAAATTTCCATTAGAAAAAAAAATGGCTTTCGAGTAGTGCGCCGGCGTATTAATCATAACAAAAGGCTTCATGGTTAAAAACGCGAGGGTTTTTTGAAATACAAAATGTTCGTATTCGTTGAACTTTTAAACATACACATTCTCCTCCTGTTATTTGAATTGTCGAACTGCACGCGCACGGCAACAGCGAACTGCTGATCGATCTGCTCATGAAAGAGCCAGGCAAGCGGAGTCAGCTGCAGAGAGAGAGAGAGAGAGAGAGAGAGAGAGAGTCGTCTTACTGCTGATATATCTGCTCATCTATATATATAAAGTTGAAAGTGTGTCTGTCTGTGTCTGTGTGTGTGTTTGTCTATGACCGATGCACGCGAAAAGTACTGGACTGATCCTCACCAAACTTCACATTCTGACAGAACATGTACCCGGAGTGTCCCGATGTAAAAGAATTGTACTTCCCACTTGCGTTTCCGAATTATGACGTCATCACCTGATTTCGTAACGTTAATTTTTCAAGTTCAGCCGATTGACATGGGGCCAACGCCATTTGCAATAGAATGAAAAAATAATGCTACAGTCAATTGAAGACAATGACTTCCGACTTCCCGGTTTCCGAATTATGACGTCATCACCTGATTGCGTAACGTTAATTTTTCAAGTTCAGCCGATTGACATGGGACCAACGGATTTGCTAGAGAATGAGAATTAATTAAGTCGCAAATGATGACATGAAACCAGCCTCACATTGTTGAGGCATTATGGTTTTTTATCTGATGCGGCAATAAATCTTAACATTTTTGAACTCGAGTCTTCTGCATATAAAACATGGCGGGAAAATATAATATATAGTGGTGATGAAAAAAATATAATGTGGCAGCCTCTACAATTTACAATTAACAATACATATACCAGACTGAGTCTCTCAGACCTTTCGCGGCACTTGCGGACATGATCCCTGCTCGTAGTAGCTGACTAAAGGAACCTGTATGTTGTGTGGCAATCGATTCCCAAATTCGTAACACTATATATACATATATATATAATATTATATATAATATATATATATATATATATAATATATATATATTGTTTATATATATATGTGTGTGTGTTTAAATATTATATGTGTGTGTGTTTAAATATAATTGTGTGTGTATTAATATATATATGTGTGTGTATATATATATATATATATATATATATATATATATATATATATATATATATACTTAATATATATCATATATATGTTTGAATGGAAATGTATGTATATATATGTATATATATATGTATATATATATATATGTGTATATTTCTACATCTATAGCTGTGTATATGTGTATATGTCTACAAACACACTTCATATATATGTGTGTTTATGGAGAAATGGCATGGGCGCAAATAAGAAAAAGCAGCTCGCATGGTAAGATATTTCAAAAAGGATGGCGGCCCATTTTCCACAGTGCACAAAATCCTCTGCCAGGGACCACCGAGAACTCTGGAGGAGGATGAAGATGAAGATGAAGGCGCACTGTCATTCAATTGCCACACGTATCTCTGGACAACATTCAATTGAAATGATGCACTTGCGTAGAATTGTGGTGCCACGGCCAATTGTTGGAGGGGATTCAGCACATTGCTCCTCAGTGTAGGTTGATCCAGGTCATCTTGCACTAGATGCAGCATCCAACAAAACGATTCCTTCGAGAGTCTCTAACGCCGGACAAATTTGAAATCGTCATACTTCTCCAGAGGATTGCATTTACCCTCAAGGATTCTCAATGCACGTCGACAAACAGCCCTATCTTCTTCTTCCTCCTCTTGAGCTAATTCACTAATGCCTAATGCATCCATATTCACCATCCCATGCAAACTACAAATTACAAGCCGTGCAATGCTTGCTTTATGGTCTTAAACATGTCCTTGCTGACGTGCAAAAGGTCCTTTTTTATTCAAACGTGCTTGTCACTCGATTTTTGATCCACATTCAGCCAAGTAAAAAAATATACCAGTTGATCATCCAGATGTTTTTTTTTTAAAGGAAGGAAGAGGCCCTTTTTATTTGTTATTTATTTTCAAACTGGCCGCCGGCTTTTAGTACCCGACAGTCCTTGACAAGTCAGTTTTTTACTCCCAAACAAATATGACGTGGGCCATACACCTGACATGTAACGTATACACTCATTAAGCCTTTTAAAAATACAATCCACAGTTCTAAACAAATATATATATAATAAATGTATGCTGAAACAAAAAAAAAAACACACACTTGGTGCATTTTAAAATGATTGGCAATGCCATCTTTCTATATAGATCTACAGTAAACATTTAACACACAGATTTACATTTTTGGGATGTGGACTCATCAGAGCTCCCCCGTCCAACGTGGTAGAAGCTCGGTAGAAGTTATAATAACTCAGCATCAACATTGGGAAAACGATCTATTCAAAAAATGGTGTAAGAGTAATACACGAAGATATGGATTTTTAAATTGGTGCAACCCACTTCAATATACCCGTATTGTTGTTTAGTTTTTCTGGTGTTGTTGTTTAGTTTTTTTTGTGTTATTGTTTAGTTTGGGGTTTATTGTTTAGCCCATTGGGGAAGTAATCATCAGTCCCCCATGGGGCTCCCTTTTAAGCGGTGCAGCCATTTCACTGCACAGCTTCCTTCCGACACGGGTGTGATTTTATTTTTTCTCATGATGTTTGACAAAAAAACAAATAACAAAAAAAAAAAAGAGGCAGCTTCAAAAAAGGAAGCGGGCGGGGACGATCAACGTGTTTTTTTTATTTGGCCTTGGATAAAAACACTCTTCAGTGATACATGATCAACTTTAAACAGGTGATCATCACGTTATTAGTCGTTCTACGCTCTGTTTAACTCTTAAACACCTTTCGTAAATTTGGCCCACCCTCACCGATGTGTAAAAGTTTCTCTGTAATTTAACCGTGTTTTGATCGCACATTACATAAACACTCTTCAGCAATACATGGTTAACTTTAAACAGGTGATTGTTTCTACACTGCGCCTGAAATGCCTATCGTAAATTTGGCCCGCCGTGTTCAGTAAAGCCATATTTATTCATTAAACCAAACATGAATTCCTAATCCTGCGGACCTTTAAACACTTACTGTCTTTACTTAGGTTATAGTTAAGTTAGGACCAGAAATTTCTGCCCAGGAATGCATATTCAATTTGTAACATTATGCTGATGGGAAGATCGTTTTCTATTTACATTTTACATTCAGTTTTTTAGGAACGCACCTTGAGTGTAAATCGAGGAGTCCCTGTATATGATAAGAAGCATTTCACCATGTTATTATAACGTAGTGATTAAGCAATGTTCACTTCATTTGTGCAGTGGCATCCTTTTCTGGGGGCACTCACCCAATCCATGGAATGAACTTGCCATCAGTGTTGTGATGCCAGGGAAGGGGAGGTAAGAGGTGATGTAATGGCAAGGTAAGGGGGATTGTGGGGGCTCTGTGACCATCCCCCTTCCAAAGATGCTCCTGTAAAGACACTTTCATTTCATAGGAACATTCTCAGCTGCTCTGATCTGTAAACGTGATTGCCTTGCTTTTTTGTATACAAAGCTGAGGCTTGTGGAGGAGCGAGAACATAGAACAGATCAGGATTGAAGAGAACAAAAGGAACAGCAGAAAGAGAGGGGGGGGGAACACACCAACAGCAGGGTTGAGGGAGAAAATAAAAGGAGGCTTGGACAATTAAGGGATGTGAGGAAGAATGAGGGGTAGGGTGAGGATGCATAAATTGCACAATATTGATATCGAAGCAAACTCTCAGGTTTGGAAAACTTGAAAAGAGGTGGGCTTGGGGAGGGTTCATGGGGGTAGAAAAGATCATGATTCTGGATGGGGGATTATCTGAACAGCTGTCTTGAACAGGGGTGAACAGCTGTCTTGAATATGTGGAGGGAGGAGAGAGATTGAAGATAATGTGGAAGTTGGCTTCACAGGCAGAAAAAAAGAGGAACGAATGAGTGGAGTTTGGCAGTGATTCTGGATTTTGGGAGTTTCACGAGAAGGAGGTTGATGGGTGGAACGCATGCTTCCTTGTAGCAACCTGGGGGTGGGGGTGGGGGGGGAGATTCAGAGCAAGGAAAGAGCAGAGGATGCAAGACCAAAAAGGAGACAGTGGAAGACAGAGACCACTGACCTCTCTGTGATGTTAAAGAGATAGGCTCAGAGACTCAGCTTCATCCTGGGAAATTCCAATGATCTTGAAGGCCATGGTTTCCATGGCATCAAACCGAGCATGGTGTGAGGCCTTTCAGAAAGCTGTGGCTTGTTTTCACACCTTGCTTGTTTGTGTCTATCTTATTCCATTTCTAAAGGTGAAATTGCCTTCCTGATCTCTTCTTCTACAGCCTCAATCTCCCAATGTATTATTCAGAATGCAATTTCACACCCTGTCTCATTTTGCAGCCATGTAAACTTCCTCGATGATTCATATCTGCTTCTGATACTTTCAACTTTTGGGGGATATATTAATAATTAACACTGGGTTTTTTTTGTCATTCCACATTCTAAAGTAGATGAATGTATTTGAAGCAGTACTTATTTCGCACAATGTTTTGTTTATGACAAATTTGCCTCCATTCATTTCATTGTTTCCTGCATTCTTCATTTGCTCTCTTCACAGCTGTTTGAGCCTCACGCCGATGTGACAATGTTTTGACCTCCTCTTTAGTTTGCTGAAATAGACATTGCATATGACTTCCATGATTTAAAATTGCAAACACCAAGCAATTGCAACTGTAACACCAAAGGCCTCTGACATTCATCAGCAATAAGATGGTAAACCTCCAATCTTAGGAATTGACATGAAACAATTCACATCTAGGTTTCAAGGTCAGCTATTTCAAATGGGTGATCAAATAGGTGACATTGCATTGATCTTTCACCAAGCTGGCTAAAATTATTGTGAATGACTTTTTAGGAATACGTACTTGCAAAATTGAGAAATTTGATTTTACAATTGTGTGCATGAGCACAGATGTACAGATACATTTGTGTTTGTGCATGCAGGTTCCAGCTCAAAATCACAATAAATTAGAAGTCAAAACAAAAGTGATGTCTGCAGTAAGACAGGCAACAAATTAGCTGCAACGAGTGTTGGCAACCAACTCTTTTTTTTTGGTAAAAATGCATTATCTTGTGTTTATTTCTATTTGTGATTCTGAATGAAAGTAAGATATATATTGTTGCGGCTGTGGAAATTCGCATTACACCATAAGGTCCCGTAGGTGAGATATATTTCTTAAGTAGATGTGTAGTTAGCCCAAACCCATTGTTTAGAGGGAATTAATGTGATTCATTCGGGCTGCGATCCTTTGAGTAGGCGTTTTTCTGTTCTACCTTGTTTTGCCAACCACTACAACAACAACAACAACGCCAGCAGCCACAACCTACCTTCACCACTCGCTACCGCAAACCTCACCATCACCGCCATTCCAAGCAGCTCCATGGCCATCGGACGCCGCCGAAGGCCCTCCACCACCTTCTCCTACGGCCACTCCCGCACCACCTGTGGACACCGAGCGTCGGGCTATCTGCAGCGATCCACGCGAGCCGCGAGTGCAGATGGCGGTTTTTCCGAGGAGAATTCGGATCAGGAATGCTACACGCCCACATCTGATCCATCCAATTAGGAAGCGCGGGGCGGCTTGGCCCCGCCTCCAGACGCGCCTGACGGATATCGGGATATGCAAATTTGAGATCAGGAAAGATTCACGCCCCTTTTTCTCCATCCAATCGGCGAGCGTGGCTCCGCCCCTGAGGTCGTTTGGATCGAGAATTTGCATATGGTGGGTTCCTGGAGCCGAATAAAAGACGAGCGCAAGGCGAATCGAGGCAGTATCGGGGGCAGAGTCGGGAGCGACTCGAGCAGTATCGGTGGGCAGAGTCGGGAGACGGAGCTCGAAGCAGTATCGGTGGGGCAGAGTCGGGAGACGGAGCTCGAAGCAGTATCGGTGGGGC
This sequence comes from Eptatretus atami, assembly GCA_035128595.1. NCBI lineage: Eukaryota > Metazoa > Chordata > Myxini > Myxiniformes > Myxinidae > Eptatretus > Eptatretus atami. The sequence continues at coordinate 57,160,090 of CM068967.1, forward strand.
AGAGTCGGGAGACGGAGCTCGAACAGAAGTGGGGCAGACGGCTACGGAGGCGAACGGCTACGGAGGCAAAGTACGGAGGCAAACGGCTACGGCAACGGCTACGAGGCAAACGGCTACGGAGGCGAACGCTGCGGAGGGAGATCGGCTGAGGAGAACCTGGAGGCTCGGGTCCGGGACGAGGAAGTCAGCGACGAGGTCGCGTTGAATCGCGCATCGCGGGACTCGAGCAAGCCAGCCATACTCCCTCCCCAGAGCATCAACAATTCCCCCTTCCCCCGCGCTGAGAGAGTGCGACAAGGGGGCCCGTTCCACACTTAAACCAGCAGGTGCCCACGAAACCGCCGTGCAGCGACATTTTGCGGCTCGCCACGAGGGCGCGGGTAGGACCCTTCGGTCTCGTGACCTGGCCGCTCATCCAGGTTCCACGCGCATTAGGCCCACGGGCCCAGTCTGACTCCCTTGCCTTTGAGGGGTCTTTTCTTTGCTTAGGTGTGAATGCGTGTTGTGGCGCCGTGTCTTGTAAGGTAGAAACTGTATAAGTTGTGCCGAGTGTTCGCGTTTAGTCGGTCGTAGCTCTGCGTTGCTTGCATTATTGTTTTTGTCTTAAATTGATATATGTGCATTTGCTAATTGTGGCTGTAAATACGTGCTATATGTGTGCTCCGTGTGCCGCGGAATAAATGTGCATTGTGTGAACTGTTTTCCCGTTTCGCTTCGTCTTTTCTTCATTGACCCTCCATCCTGCTTCACGTAAGGGTTCGTAGTGGGTGCAAAACGCCCGGTAAATAATCTGAACCGTCGAGGTCGACGATAACCGCGCTCGGTTATCCCGATAGTACGGAACGGGCCGCCCAAGCGGCTCGTGTCCGGAGTCGACCTGCGGCGGGGACGATCGCCCGGTTTACCATCCGCGTGGGTACTTAGGTAGGTCGAGTTTGGCGAACAACCCTACCACCGGGTGGCCGATTGGCACGATCGTGGTGAGGCCGAAAGGCCCACCCGTGACTGGATCCCGGCGTTAGCGGGAGGGTCACGACTGAATTTCCGTCCGGTGGGCGAGGCGGCCGCGATCCGAGTTACGTGGCCGTCCGCACGCCGACGGGCGCGAATCGCAACACTGGTGTCAGAGAGCGGGAAACAAACCCCTCTGTCTCCCAGCTAAATTCACGGGAATCGGTCCAGCGTGAGAGAACGACCCCGATTCCTCCAAATTACGAGCGATTAAATTACCCGTTACGTGAAGTAAGATGCGTCTCAAGGCGAGCGGGAGCCGGGGGTATTAGGAATGTATATGTGTAGTGATGTAGAATCCATGGTCCAGGATATAGACCCCGAGCAGGAAATGTTGGTTGTCAGGAACACGAACTCCCCAACTGAACCCAGAGCCCGAAATGGGCGCGGCAGCGGCCGCGGTGTATGACACCCCCCTCCCCACCCCGTCAAGTTCCCTCCCCGGCCCCCAGTGAAACCACGACCGACCGAGGCGATTCGGCTTCGTCGGAGTCGGCTGAAATCAACAGAGTGGGGGAAATGTTGATGCGGATGATGCAACAAATGAAAAACGAAATGAACGGCAAAATGGATGGAATGAACGAAAAAATGGATGGAAACTCCCTCGAAATGAAAAACGAAATAAAAGGCATAAACGAGAATATGGAAACAAATGCACAAGGAATGAAGGAAGAAATAAAAGAAATGCGGGGTGAAACGCAGCAAATGGGCCGGAGCCTGCAGGCGGGCATGAAGGCAACAACAGCGAAGTGCGTAATGGCGACGCACGTGTGGAGCGAACGAGCTGGGAGGGGTGCAACGGTTGTCAGGCCCGCGGTGAAGGCGGGTGAGAAAAAATAATTCGGGAGACGTGTTGGGCGAGAAGTGTGGAGGTGAGGAAAAAGTGACGGTAAACGAGAGGGAAAAATTAATTGGGGTGACGGAGTCGTGCACGAAGGAAATAAAATAGTGGAGTGTGAGAAAAGACTTCAAGACATGACGAAGAGAGTTGATAAAGCGGGGACGGGAGGTAAAAACGGAGACAGAGGAACTGGGAAGACTGATAGACAAACACAAGGGCAAGATGGAAGAACAGTTAGAAGCCAAAGCAAGGTCGGAGTGTGCGGAGATGAGAAAAGAATTAGAGAAGAAAACTGAGTTACAGAAAACCAAAACAAGAGACGGAATTACAAAACGAGTTGAGGATGATGAGAGAGGAAGAACGAGAACGGAGAATGAAACGTTAAGGAACCACACTGTACGATCGAACAGTTGGAAGCAAAGGCCAGATTAAAGAATGAGATGCAGAAAGAGTAATGATGGAAGAACGAATGAGACAGAAGAAGGAAATCGATCAATGGAAAGAAATGACGAGATTACAGAATGAGGAACAAGAAAGACAGTGGAATAGAAAACTGAAAGAGTATGAATTTGAAACTGAACGACAAAAGGAAAAAAATAAGTTGGAAACGAGGAGAAGTTGAAGAGGACAACGAATGAAGCAGGAAGGAGAAATCAGGAGATTGAGGGACATAACGAGATTGGAGAGGGAAGAACGAGAGGACAATGGGATAGAAAAACAAAAGAACATGAAGCCGAGGTTGACCAATTGAAAGAAAAGGCAAGCTGGAGTGCGAAGAGGTAGACAAAGAACACGAATGAAACACAGAATGGAAATTAACCACATGAAGAAAACCACGAAACTGCAGAAGGAAGGGCAGGAGAAGAACAAGGAAGAGTAATGAGACAGCAGCAACTGAAAACACAGAAGGAGATTAACCAAATGAAGCAACAATGAAACTGGAGAAGGAAGGACAGGAGAGGAAACAAGGAAGAGTAATGAGAGAACAGCGAATGAAACACAGGAAGGAAATGAGCCAATTGGAAGAGGCGATGAGATTGGAAAATGAGGAGCATGAGGAAGAGTGGGAGAGAAAACAAAAACTATACGAGTTTGAGGTTGATGAACTGAAGAGAGAGATGAAATTGAAGTCCAGAGAGATGGAAAAACTCCAGAAAGAAACAGAAACTAACAAATGTATAGAGATCGGAAGAAAGAGAAAATAGAGGAGAGACTGCATGATAATGACGGGGTTAAAGGAACAGAACACACACACACAGAGTAGTGGAGGATAAGGGGTGAGCTCGCGGACTGGGTAGGGACCCGGTGTGAGCAGCTGGATGGCTGCCTCCAGGAACGAGGGGAGGGAGTATGCCCCCTTGAGGCGAATCACGACCAGGTGGGTTCGGTCGTGCCAAGCGGAGTTGAAGGGACGAGTGCTGTGGATAGGTGCACGTGTAGCTTGGGGGTACAGAGGCCCGGGAACCCTTGTGGGGACACGAATCCCAGTGTGGTTGTGCAGGGGTGTGTGTGCGAGTGTGCGGAGATGCGTGCTTTCCGGCACGCATGGTGTGAGTGAGACCCCTGGGCAGGTGAAAGGTTGGTGTGAGTGAGAGGGCCGTGTGAGGGAGACCGTGTGTGTGAGGTCTCTGTATGGAGGGAGATATCTCGGCATGCGTGAGCATGCAGCCGCGTCCCCGGTGTGAATGTGAGTGTGATGGGTGGAGTCTGTGCGTCGTGACACGCAGGTGTGCGTGGGTGGAACGGAGACGACGCGACAGAGAGACACAAGCCGGGTAGCGGCCGTAGCTGTTGGGGACCGTGCCGGGTTCACCCAGCAGCGAGCGCGAGTCCGTGCTGTGCAGCGCACGAGACCCCCACGTGCTCGCTTGCGGGAGTGAAGCCGGTCCGGAAACGCCAGCGGTGGATGTTGCCGATCCCGCGGACGGACAAAGTGATAGCTGGTTACGGATTTGGACCGGACGGGTTCTCCACGCGAGCTTGTGTTAAGCCCCAACGGGCGAAGCACATGTGTTCGCGGGGGGAGCCCCTCGGAGTGCGAGGTTTGCGTTTGGGGTGCGCAGGGTGACGTCATGGCTGCACGTAGGGTTGGAATCCGGCAGGAGGGTGAATCCCTGCCGGATGGTACCGTCCAAGAGGGACGAGGTACGCGTGCACTGCATGACGTCACGGGCAAGGTCAAAGTGCGCGAGCTGTGAGTTGCCGCGCTGGTGCTGCGCATAATTGGAAATACAAAATTAACGAAAGCAAGCCTCGCTTTCGGGTGAACAGGATTCCCTGGGCAAGGGTGAAAGACCCCTACAGGGCACAGGATGACACTAGCTAGGGGGAAGGGTTAGTTTAGTTAGACCGGCTCCATGGGGCAGGGGTAAGTCCTCATGGGGCCCGTGGAATGGATTAGTTAGAGGGACGTAGTGAGCTTTAGGTTGGGAAATGGATTTTAAAGATTTGGAGACGGTGACAGACTGTGAGTGTGAGTGGGGACGTAGCTTAGCTACGTAGTGTTAAAAGGAACGTGCTATAGTGTAAGGGACGACGTGGAGACGAGGTAGTTAGGGGAGGTAGTTAGAAGGATGGCAGGATTCAGCTGTGTGTTGGTTGAAGAGTTGGTGAGTTGAGTGGAAAAATGTACTGGTGAGTGAGTGAGGCAGCGGGTCTGAGTGTAGGGAGTGATTGGGGAATGCATGGTGCGATGAGTGATTGGGGGGAGGAGTGACTCCGCCCAAGGGACCCGGGGTCAGTGTAGAGTGAGTTAGTGGTTAGTTAAATTGAAAAATGGAGGTCGTTTTGCTGTTGGTGGGAGTGTAGGCTCGAACCCATTTGGAGGGGTGCAGGAGCCTGTTGACGGGCTGGGAGCGTGGCTGCGAACGGTGAGTATCGCTGATTGGGTACCCCGGGCACCGGGCTAGTCGGCCGTGGTAGGCCAAGGGCCCATGGGGGCCGGTTAGCGTAGTGGGCACGGGCGCCCGCTTGGTGCGGGGGCCGGAGCGCCGTTAGCCGCGTGGGCAGTGTCGTGGGCACGGGTGACCCTCGGAAAGGGGCCCGGGGCGCCAGCCTGCCACGTGTGCGTTTCAGGGGAGTTGCCATGGGGGGCACTCCCCGGTGTTTAGGGAGCTGGTAGGCTCGGAGGCAGTGTAGTGCCCGGGGGTGCCATTGTAGGGGATTCGGCAGAGGGTCGTGCCTGCCAAGGGGAGCCACGCGTCCCAGCCATGAGACCGTGGAGGGCACGGGAGGAAATTGGAGGGCAAGGCCCGAAATTGTGAGGACCAACACAGGCGACGGGAATCTGGGTTGTTAGAACCAATAGTGTAAGCGGAGGCGCTTTTTGAAAGCCCCGGGGTATTAAGGTTAATGGTTAGGATAGATTAGGAAGTGTCCCCCTCCGCACCATCCATCCCTTCGCTCTCGTTGTGGGCCGCTGGACCCACTTTGGGTTAGAGATCGCTGAGATCTGGGGAGCCATCTTGAGGCTCGAGTTGGCCTCGACACATGAGCTAGCTCTCCCTCATTCCCCTCCGGGAAGGGAACGTAGGGGTTGGGAGTAGGCAGGGACGATAGGTTAGCCGAACAAGGACGATTAAGGGGGTTAGGGGACGATTATAGTGGAAAAGGGTAAACATAAAAACAACAAAAAAATTAGTTGGGGCTAAATTGGTTTTTTGACAAATTAAGGGGGTGGGTATGGACAGTGACAGGCAAAGGCGATAGGTGGGAGGGAGACAGTAGGTAGGTCGAGCCCGCCTTCCGAGTGGCAGCACCACCGCACTCCCTCCACCAACCTGCACTGCACGGCAAGAGGCCGGCCAACTTCATCGGCAGCTGTTGTGTTACTGCAAGGCTGTGCCGGCCGGATCGTCCGAGGCTGTTTTTACTGCAAGGCCTGTGCCGGCCAGTTCGTCTGCCGGCTGTGTTCGCCTGCAGCGGCCTGTTCTGCAGGCTGTGTTCGCCTGCAGCGGCCTTGTTCTGCAGGCTGTGTTTGCCTGCAACGGCCATTTCGGCAGGCTGTGTTCGCCTGCTCACCTTTGCCATGCATGCACTGCCCACATGTCATTTTGCCCCCGTTCTATTTTGCTTTGCCCCCCCCCCCCTGTTCATTTCCATGCGCGCCAGGATCCGCAAGCAACAGTTTGCAAGCTGCAGGAACTGTCCTGTTGGCAGCTGCAACACGGGCCTGCAGTGGCGGCCCGTGCACTGGTTCTCTGTTGACTCTTTTTCTTTTCCCTGCAAGAGTCCATTGATCCTGGGCCATGGTTTAGTGTAAATTAATAAGGTTAAGGTGTTAAGTTGTGTATTGTAAATATGAGTGCGCCCCGGCATGTCTGTCTAGCGCCGGCAATTTTATTAAGTCGTCTGTGTGAGTGAGTTTGTTTAGTTAGTTACTCAGCCCTCAGGTTATTTATTTTGGGGACACGAATACCATGAATGTCGCACTCAGGATCCGTAGGTAAAACGTACTAGGAGAAACACAATGATGGCACACGATAATTTGACGACTCGGGACGAGTCTGTAAAAAGGGAGGGGGTAGTGTTGCGGCTGTGGAAATTCGCATTACACCATAAAGGTCCCGTAGGTGAGATATATTTCTTAAGTACAGTGTAGTTAGCCCAAACCCATTGTTTAGAGGGAATTAATGTGATTCATTCGGGCTGCGATCCTTTGAGTTAGGCGTTTTTCTGTTCTACCTTTGTTTTGAGCAACACACTACAACAACAAACACAACGCCAGCAGCCACAACCTACTTCACCACTCGCTACCCGAAACCTCACATCACCGCATTCCAAGCAGCTCCATGGCCATCGGACGCCGCCGCACGAAGGCCCTCCACCACCTTCTCCTACGGCCACTCCGCACCACTGTGGACACCGAGCGTCGGGCTATCTGCAGCGATCCACGCGAGCCGCGAGTGCAGATGGCGGTTTTTCCGAGGAGAATTGGGATCAGAATGCTAACCGCCCACATCTGATCCATCCAATTAGGAAGCGCGGGGCGCTTGGCCCCGCCTCCAGACCGCCTGACGGAAATCGGGATATGCAATTTGAGGATCAGGAAAGATTCACGCCCCTTTCTCCATCCGATCGGCGAGCGTGGCTCCGCCCCTGAGGTCGTTTGGATCCGAGAATTTGCATATGGTGGGTTCCTGGAGCCGATAAAAGACGAGCGCAAGGCGAATCGAGGCAGTATCGGTGGGGCAGAGTCGGGAGACGGAGCTCGAAGCAGTATCGGTGGGGCAGAGTCGGAGACGGGCTCGAAGCAGTATGTAGGTGGGCAGAGTCGGGAGACGGAGCTCGAAGCAGTATCGGTGGGGCAGAGTCGGGAGACGGAGCTCGAAGCAGAAGTGGGGCAGACGGCTACGGAGGCGAACGGCTACGGAGGCAAACGGCTACGGAGGCAAACGGCTACGGACAGCTACGGAGGCGAACGGCTGCGAGGGAGATCGGCTGAGGAGAACCTGGAGGCTCGGGCCGGGACGAGGAAGTCAGCGACGAGGTCGCGTTGAATCGCGCATCGCGGGACTCGAGCAAGCCAGCCATACTCCCTCCCCAGAGCATCAACAATTCCCTTTCCCCCCGCGCTGAAGAGGTGCGACAAGGGGCCCCGTTCCCACTTTACACCAGCAGGTGCCCACGAAACCGCCGTGCAGCGACATTTTGCGGCTCGCCACGAGGGCGCGGGTAGGACCCTTCGGTCTCGGTGACCTGGCCGCTCATCCAGGTTCCACGCGCATTAGGCCACGGCCCAGTCTGACTCCCTTGCCTTTGAGGGGGTCTTTTCTTTGCTTAGGTGTGAATGCGTGTTGTGGCGCCGTGTCTTGTAAGGTAGAAACTGTATAAGTGTTGCCGAGTGTTCGCTGAGTCGGTCGTAGCTCTGCGTTGCTTGCATTATTGTTTTTGTCTGAAATTGATATATGTGCATTTGCTAATTGTGGCTGTAAATACGTGCTATATGTGTGCTCCGTGTGCCGCGGAATAAATGTGCATTTGTGAACTGTTTTCGTTTCGCTTCGTCTTTTCTTCTATGACCCTCCATCCTGCTTCTACGTAAAGGGTTCGTAGTGGTGCAAAACGCCCGGTAAATAATCTGAACCGTCGAGGTCGACGATAACACCGCTCGGTTATCCCGATAGTACGGAACGGGCCGCCCAAGCGGCTCGGTCCGGAGTCGACCTGCGGCGAGGTACGATCGCCCGGTTTACCATCCGCGTGGGTACTTAGGTAGGTCGAGTTTGGCGAACAACCCTATCCCACGCGGGTGGCCGATTGGCACGATCGTGGTGAGGCCGAAAGGCCCACCCGTGACTGGATCCCGGCGTTAGCCGGGAGGGTCACGACTGAATTGTCCGTCCGGTGGGCGAGGCGGCCGCATCCGAGTTACGTGGAGGGTCGGCCGTCCGCACGCCGACGGGCGCGAATTCGCAACAATATTTTGATGTAACTTAATTGTAGGCTCTAGTTTATGAATACAACTACTACTACAACTAGAACAGCACTCGGAAGAACACATGCCTCCACCAGGCTGAACAGTTTACGTTGTGCATCCCATTGATAGGCCAGATCTCGATCCGGGTCTGAACCAAGATCGAATCTGCTTGTTCTCGTCATCTGGCCAACTCATTCACCGAGTTTTGTCATAACTTGTCCATAACTTTTTGAGATATCGTGCTTTTTTGAGATATATATCGTTTTTGGCCCTATCACTCAATGATGAAGAATGACTTGGAAGATTTTTTTTTAATTCTCGTATCCAAATCCGGATCTTCACCAAAATCGAATCAATTCGTCCTGGTCACACACCCAATCTGTCCACGAAATTTCATCTCGATCCGTCCATTTTTTGAGATATCCTGCTTAGACAGACAGACAAACAAACAGGGATGAAAATATAACCTCCGTCCACCTTCGTTGGCGGAGCTTATAACACATCCCAATACTTTTCACAGAGCACGTCATGAACGTTTCTATAACTATAATTAATTCTGAACAGGTCAGTCATACTCCATGGCAGGGCGTGGACATTTGTTCTGAGCAGCTTTGGTGATTGAACCCACACCAGCGATAACAATGCAGCCATTCCACCAGCAAGCTGCACGGATGAATACAAAGCTGTGTCCAAGAAATTGCAATCGTAGCACTGTGGCATTAATCGCTGTCAAATGGTCATAAAATACGATTTATCACCAACCAGTAAGCTAAATTTGGGTTCAAAAGGACTTTGTATTTAAATTTTATGTACTTTTCAATAACATTGTATAGGTTTTTGTTTTTCCAAGAGCAGCGTTTCACGTAACATATCCCAACACTCAATACAAGTCAAAATAAGAATAACAAATGCTGCAAAGAGACAATGATAACAATGTTTATAAATTTAACACCAGAGATCAGTTTGCTGAAATTAGTTTATGGAGTGGAATTTAAGGTTTTTACCTCTGCCACCAAAGGTGGACGGAGGTTATGTTTTCACCCGTGTCTGTCTGTCTGTTTGCCTGTGAGCAGGATATCTCAAAACATTGTGGACAGATTCGAAAGAAATTTGGTGGAGAGGTTGGGTGTGTGACCACGACAAATTGATTAGATTTTGGTGAAGATCCAGATCTGGATATGAGAATTTTTTTTAATTCAGAAGTGATTCTTCACCATTGAGAGATGGAGCCAAAAACGATATATGGCATGATATTCCAAGAAGTTGTGGATGAGTTATGACAAAACGAGGTGGATGAGTTGGTTAGGTGACAATAACAAGCCGATTAGATTTTGGTTTAGTTCCGGATCCAGATCCGACCTATAATTGGGATACAAAATGTAAACTGTTCAGCCTGGCAGAAGTATGCGCTCAACCGAGTGCCGTTCTGTTTTTCATCTCGTGGAGGAGACAACAAAGTTAAGAATGGTATAATTCCAAGTTGTGTTATTTCTTATATTTATTGGCTTTTTTTGTTGATACCTAATGTGTAGAGCATTTCTTTCTCTCTCTCTCTCTCTCTCTCTCTCTCTCTCTCTCTCTCTCTCTCTCTCTCCATCGAGTGCAGCGTGTGGCTGCTGGTTGCATCATTGGTTGGGACACGGCTATGCCCTGATGCAGTGTCCCCCTTAAGGCGCTGTCACACCTTGACGTTTTAGCCAGCAATGGCAACGTATAAAAATGTATGTAAAACGTTGGCGTACGCTGAAGTTTTGAGGTTTTTTAAAAAGTTTTGGTCGTATTCATAACATGTTGGTCGTATGCATAACATATTAGTAATGGGCACAGAACGTTTCGTTGTCTTCTCGATAACTTATACCAACGAATGCTTAGCCTGTTGTCGGCGTTCACAACTTATGCCCAACGATAGTTAACTTAGGCATAGCGCGCTGCACGTATCGCCGCCGAACTCTGGAATTCTCTGTTAAAAACCTGCCGCACGCTGACTTAAATCATACCGCCTGAAAATTTGAAGTGTCAACATCGCAGTCACACCTGACGATTTAGCCAGCGTATGCCGACCTATGAAAATGTGTCTAAAACGCTGGCACACGTCGAATACGGTATGGGTAAGTTGTGTATACGTTAGGAGCACGCTGAAAAACAATGAAGTACGCTGTCATATTCGGTGGTACGTCGAGTACGTCGTGAAATTTCAAGCATGCTGAAAATTTTACGACGCACTCGACGTATGGCTCACAAGTTCCGCATACGCCGGCATAAGTTCTCGGCACGCTCCGCGATCGTTGTCACACGTCGGACACACGTTACTTGGAAGTTACTCATAAGTCGAAACACGTCGAGGTAATGTTTAGCATACCCGAAACTTAATTTTTAACCTATGAGTAGCGTGCTTTGAACCTATGAGTAGCGTGCTTTGAACCTATGTGTAACGTATCTCAAACGCACATTGTCGTATGTAGACGAATTTGATTGACGTCTTCCGGACGACCACAGAACTTACTGAACGTGTTTCTAACTTACATCTACCGTATAATGGCGATTTGGCAGCGTTTAGGGGAATTGGTATATACAAATGGGCTTCACAAGAGGAACCCGTCAGTGTTCCAGACTCCATGGTGAGTAGATGTCAGTAGTTGTAGTGGTAGTGGTGTAGTGGTAGTAGTAGTAGTTGTTCCATGTAGTAGTAGTAGTATAATAGTAGTAGTCAGTAGTAGTATTCCATGATACTAGTAGTAGTAGTAGTTCCATGTCAGTAGTAGTAGTAGTAGTAGTTCCATGTCAGTAGAGTAGTAGTAGTTCATGTGAGTAGTAGTAGTAGTTAGTAGGTCCATGTCAGTAGTAGTAGAAGTAGTAGGTCCATGTCAGTAGTAGTGGTGAGCGTGATGGGGAGGGTGTGGGTGATGATGGATCCTCTTGCGTCCACGAATAGGAGACTACTTTGCACCATTGTTCGATGTTCTTTTCGGCTAATTTTTTTTTTTCTCATTCCCACCGATGAACTATTTTTTTGTTTCAGTTTTAAAGTATTCAAAACGACTTGGACAAATGCATAATGTACTAGTAATGAACACAGAACGCTTCGATAATTATACATAAGTTATACCAACGATTGATTAGCGTGTTTTAGGCGTCCACAACCTATGCCCAACGATAGTCTAACGTATGCATAGCGTGGCAGCGTATCGTCGACGATACGTGAGGTTTTCTATTCATAGGCTGCAACTTCACTTTTAATAAATGCTGTCACTCGCCTATTGTTTTTTTGACGCTGGTGCTCGGCAATTGAAATCGTTTCCATTGAACGAGCTAAATCGCTTCCACAGCACTGCAGTCACGGCACCAACAGCAGCAGGCTCAGTGCCAGCCTCATGCCAGGCTCAAGCGGATACCGTAGAAGGTGTACTGCTTGGTTATCCTTTGACCCACTCTGGCTAGCAGCTCGTCGAACATCGCTGGGGCATTCGCAGGAAGTTGATAAAGGATGCATGGTCCTCGTTCCGGAGTTCCACCATGAGCTGGTCATGTATGCCGTAATGGCGTCGCCTCCCGATCCATGGTCTTGACCCAGTTCCTTCTCCTCCGTTCACGTCTTCTTCTCCCGGCTCTATTGGCACGCAACTGGTGCAGTGTCAACTCGATGAAGTCATGTTGATGTTCGAGGACAGGTAGAGTATTGTCGTCTCAGCCTTGCCGTATCCTCCATCTCTCGGAATGACATGGACACTACTCACCACGAAGTCTAAAAAAAAGACTGGTTCCTCCTGCAAGCCCTTTTTATATACCAATTCCCCTAATCGCTGCCAATACGCCATTATACGGTATCTGTAAGTTAGAAACGCGTTCAGTAAGTTCTGTGGTCGTCCTGAAGACGTCAAATACGTCTACATACGTATATGTGCGCAGGACATGCTTTACAAATAATTCCCAAGCACGTTACTCATAGGTTATAAATAAGTCACGGGTACCCTAAACATTACTTTGACGCGTTTCGATGTATGAGGAACTTTCAAATAACGTGTTGCGAAGTGTGAACAACGTTCGTGTAGCGTGCTTACAAAACGTTACTCATAGGTTAGAAATAAGTTTCGGGTTCGCAAACATTACCTCGACGTGTTTCGACTTATGAGTAACTTACAAGTAACGTGTGTCAACGATCGCGTAACGTGCCAACAAATTATGGCCAGCGTAGCGGAACGTGTGAGTCATACGCCGCATACGTCGTAAAATTTCAAGCATGCAAAAATTTGAGGACAACCCAAAAGTACAACGTTTAAAGCCAGCGTACTACGACGTATGGCAGTTGTTTTTCAGCGTGCTCTTAACGTATACAAAACGTACCCATAACGTATTCGACGTGTGCCAGCGTTTTAGACAAATTTTTCATAAATCGGCATACGCTGGCTAAATCGTCAAGGTGTGACAGCGGCTTTACCAGTACACTGGTACTCATTTCGCTGACCTCGGAAGGATGACAGGCTGAGTCAACCTCCTGGTGTATTTAATTCAGCGGCCAACGGGGCTTAAACTCAGGACCCTAGGATTCCAAGCCACCACCCTAACCTCCCTAGTAGTAGGTGAGCGTGATGGGGAGGGTGTGGGTGATGATATCTGTTATTATATCAAATCATCTATTATATCAAAAAATGCAAGCCACCACCCTAATCAATAAACTCCCTCACTCTGTTCAATCCCATTCTTCCACCCAGGCTTTCAAAACAGCTGTTCACTACCATCTCTTATCGTCCCCCATCCAAATCCTCGATCTTTTATACCCCCGTTAATCCACCCCAAACTCACCTCCTTCAAATTCCCTGCTTTCCTTCCTGAAAGTCCCTGTAATGTCCATCTTGTATTCCCCATGTTCCCCGCCCCATCCCTCTCCTTTCCATAGATCTCCGAATGTCTCTGTTCCCCACTGTTTTGTCCTTCCCACTCCCGCCCCTCTTGTCTCATGCCCCCCTTGCTGTGCGTTGTATGTTAGCTCTCATACGAGCCTCGACAAGGTATACAAAAAAATAAAATAAAATAAAAAATAGTACAGGAAATCAACACTATTTTTAAAAAAGCATTCATCACCTTACAGCTCACCTTTGAACATCTACTTTGATCATAGTGAGAATCTTTTCCGTTTTTTTAACTTTGGAGTAATGTTCAAAAGTGTCACATTTACATTGATATGCATTTCAAAATTACATTTGGAATTTTCATTCATCATCATCATCATCATCATACTGTATACCATGCTCTCTACAAAGTGTCGGTACTGCTGAAGCAATTTCGACACCGTGGGATTTTTAACGTCTGCCAAATAATACCGGTAGACGGTACGCCCAGTTTCACGTCCATCCAAGGTAAGGCACACGCATCGATCAATCATGTTGCATGAGAAACACCAGGATGACAGTTTATAGCTTAGTCAATATTCAAACCCAAGCTAGACAGACAGCTCAGAGGTGAGTGAGCATACCTGCAGGCCATCCTGCCAGCCCAATTTCCCAATTTCCAATGGTTTTTCTGAAGTATTCTGAAAGAAAAAAAATGAAATGGCAGTGCTCTTTGAATAATAATCGTCATAATAATTATAATAGCTGTTTATATAGACGATGGAGGCTTTCTCGAGCAAAGGGTGTGTGTGTGTCTGTGTCTGTGTGTCTGTGCAGTGTGACCACTCCTTGGCTTTTTCCACAAGATCTTGGCTATTCGTTGTTCACCTTGGCGTCTTGGTTTTCTAAAGGTTTTCTTGGCGTATAGGTTTTCTATTATCATCGCTTTTCCGAAACCTTGTGAATTCTTGGCTTTTTTCATTGGCTCACCTTGGAATTTATGAAAATGAGAAGTGGTCACACTGTGTGTGTGTGTGTGTGTGTGTGTGTGTGTGCGTGCGAGTGAGTCATCTATTCTCCTCGGCTCAGAGTTTGGACAGGTGCTCTCAACTCCTGAGGGTACCACACCGGTCTTGTACCTAATCTGTCAGTAGCAACTAACTTCACTTCAAGTGGCGTTTCTTTTTCCTCCTTCAGCTTGTCGAGTCTATCCACACTGACACCATCACTCAACACACAGATACCAGCATCCGCGCGCACACACACACACACACACACACACACACACACGCACACACACCTTACTGAGAGGAGTCTCTTGATAAACCTCCAATGCCTATACAATCTGTACCTGCTCTTTCGTATCATTAGTGTATGTCAAACCTGGGCACAGGCACCTGCTTCTCCAAGCAGTCACATCTCCCCAGTAAGTCACCCCATGGCTCATTGTCCACCTCCATGGTCTCCTGCAACGACTCATCAAGGTTACATTGCACAACCTACATCTGCTGCAGCTGGGCCGCCAAATCGGCCCAATATCATGGCACAGCCAGCACCTTGTGCGATTCAACTGCAAAATACTCTTTTGGTGGCATAACCATCATCTCTTGTGGTTTGGATGCCATTGCCTGCCAATCAGCCACTTCCTCATGTGGACGGGCTATCACCTTGTCTGGGCCATCTGTGATCTCCCAGCGGTTAGCCCAAAAGTCAACTACAACATTGTGTTGGCCAGCACCAACTCTTTTTGTTCGGCCTCCATTTTAGTTTCCATGCCTCCATCTCTTTCCTGTTCGCCTCAAGTTTTATTTCCATGTTAGCCTCCACATCGGCCTTCAGCTTCTGTTGTTTGGCTGCTATTTTGGTTGCCATGTTGGCCATCCCAGCCTTCGTATTGGTCATCTCTTTCGATGTTGAACCAAACATGGCTGTTATTTGGGCCAGGAAGTGTCCACTAGCTGAGTTGGAGGTCGGCGGTTCAAGCCCCGGCCGAGTCACACCAGACTTCAACAAGAGCGCAAGTGAGCACAATATATGCCCGAACAAGAAGGTATATACAGAATTGTGCTACTACATGGAAAACAGCATCCTGGTTGCCATGGCAACCACTTTAGATGACGAACGTATGTCGCGACACACCGTCTCCACAGTCTGTACCTATGTACCAAATATAAAACGTGAAAGTTGAAAACTACACCTCACTGCCATGGCATTAAAAACACCTCACTGCCACATTATTAAAAACACCTCAACGCCACAATATTAAAAAACACCTCACTTCCACATTATTAAAAACACCTCACTGCCACATTATTAAAAAACACGTCACCGCCACAATATTAAAAAACACCTCACTTCCACATTATTAAAAACACCTCACTGCCATGGTATTAAAAACACCGCACTGCCATGGTATTAAAAACACCTCACACCCGTGATTAAAAAACCTCTACTGCCACATTATTAAAAAACACTGCACTGCACATTATTAAAAACATCACCCCCACATATTAAAAACACGCACTGCCATGGTATTAAAAACACCTCACTGACCATCGATATTTAAAAACACCTCACTGCCATGGTATTAAAAACACCTCACCCCACTTATTAAAAACACCTCATGCCATGTTATTAAAACACCCACTGCCATGGTATTTAAAAACACCTCTACCACTGTATTAAAAACACCTACTGCCACATGTATTAAAACACCACTGATCACATTATTAAACACTCACTGCCCCATTATTAAAAACCACCCCTCAATTATAAAACACCTCACTGCTACATTATTAAAACACCTCACTGCCACATTATTAAAACACCTCACCCCCACATTATTAAAAACACCTCATCCCCACATTATTAAAAACACTTCACCACCCACATTATTAAAAACACCTCACCCACATTATTTAAAACACTCACTGCCACCATTATTAAACACTTCACCCCACATTATTAAAACACTTCACCCCACATTATTAAGAAACACCTCACCCACATTATTAAAAACACCTCACCCCCACATTACTAAACAGCTCACGTGCCACATATTAAAAACAACCTCCCAGCATTATTAAGAAACACCTCACCCCCACATTATTAAAAAACACCTCACCCCACATTATTAAAAACAACCGCACTTCCATGTATTAAAAACACCTCACTGCCACATTATTAAAAACACCTCCAGAACATTATAGAACAACTAATATTAAAACACCTCACCCCCACATTATTAAAAACACTCACCCCCACATTATTAAAACACTACGCCCACATTATTAAAACACCTCACTCCCATCATATTAAAACACCTCACTGCCTGTATTAAAAACACCTCACTCCCAACATTATTAAAAACACCCACTGCCACATTATTAAAAACACGCTCACTGCCACATTATTAAAAACACCTCACTCCCACATTATTAAAAACACTCACTGCCACATTATTAAACACCTCCATGCACATATAAAAACACCACTCCCACATTATTAAAACACCTCACTGCCCATTATTAAAAACACCTCACTCCACTTATTAAAAACACCTCACTGCCACATTATAAAAACACCTCACTGCCACATTATTAAAAACACCTCACTGCACATTATTAAAAACACCACACTCCCACATTATTAAAAACACCTCACTCCCACATTATTCAAAAACCCTCACTCCCACATTATTAAAAACACCTCACTCCCACATTATTAAAACACCTCACTGCCACATTATTTAAAAACACCTCACTACCACATTATTAAAACACCTCACTACCACAATTATTAAAACACCTCACTGCCACATTATAAAAACCTCACTCCCACATTATTAAAAACACCTCACTCCCACATTATTAAAAACACCTCACTCCCACATTATTAAAAATCACCTCACTGCCACATTATTAAAAACACCTACTCCCCATATTAAAAACACCTCACTACAAATTATTAAAAACACCTCACTGCCACATTATTAAAAACCCTCACTCCCACATTATTTAAAAACACCTCACTCCCCAATTATTAAACACCTCACCCCACATTATTAAAAAACCAACTCCACATTATTAAACACACCGCACTGCCATGGTATTAAAAACACCTCACCACCCGTGGTTATTAAAAACACCTAAGCCACATTATTAAACACCGCACTGCCACATTATTAACAAACATTCCCCCCACTTATTAAAAAACCTCCTGCCACATTATTAAAAAACACCTCACTGCCACATTATTAAAAACACCTCACTGCCACATTATAAACACCTCACTCCACATTATTAAAAAACACCTCACTACACATTATTAAAAAACCTCACTGACAATTATTAAAAACACCTCACTCCACATTATTAAAAACACCTCACTCCCACATTATTAAAAACACCTCACTCCCACATTATTAAAAACCTCACTCCACATTATTAAACACCCTCACTCCCACATTATTAAAAACCCGCATGCCATGGTATTAAAAACACCTCACCCCGTCGTGTATTAAAAACCTAACTGCCACATTATTAAAACACCGCACTGCACATTATTAAAAACACTCACCCCCACATTATTTAAAAAACACTCACTGCCACATTATTAAAAACACTCACCCCACATTATAAAAACACCTCCTCCACATTATTAAAAACCTCACTCCCACATTATTAAAAACACCTCACTCCCACATTATAAAAACACCTCACTCCACATTATTAAAAACACCTCACTCCACATTATAAAAAAACCTCACTCCCACATTATAAAACACCTCACTCCACTTATAAAAACACCTCACTCCACATTATTAAAACACCTCACTCCACATTATTAAAAACACCTCACTGCCACATTATTAAAAACACCGCTCACTCCACATTATTAAAAACACCTCACTCACATTATTAAAACACCTCATCCACATTATTAAAAACACCTCACCCCACATTATTAAAAACACCTCACTCCCACATATATTTAAAAACACTCACTCCCACATTATTAAAAACACCTCACTCCACATTATTAAAACACCACATGCCCATGGTAGTATAGAACACTCACCACCTGTATTAAAACCTAACCACCGGCCATTAATCTTTCTCGTG
>CM068967.1:57221335-57236096 GCA_035128595.1 Eptatretus atami
ATTTCCAAACAAAGATTAATAATGTGTTCTATGGTCTGTTCTTGCTCACTTACATTCCTCCCACAATGTGAAACCTGAAAGGGTTGAACAATTATAAGAATACGAGAATACATTAAATTTTTAAAGATGGTAAAGTTTTTCCAATGTCATTGAGATGATTATTCCTTAAATTTTGAGAAAATGAGTATAATCTATCTGTTAATGTTATGGATTAACGGCTACAAAGAAAGTTCATTCAGATATTAAAAATTTCAAACAACTATTAAAATGATGAAAACACACTATTGACCTTCTCCACTTTACTCAAAGGAAATCACATTATGTTTCATCCAAAAATTTATCAAGATTACAAATCACAACTATAAAGAGAAAATTGTAAAACGCATCTTTGCAAGCAGATGTCTCAAAACTCCTTTCACTACAAAGAACGATTTAAATCAACATTCGAAATAGTTTGTAATCATAAAATCAACCGTAATCAATTTACCAAAGCAGGTTTCAAACATATCATTCAAAGATTTTAACAAATCTATTAAACATCCGTTTGTGATATATTAGCTGACTTTGAAAGTATCCTTGAAAGTTAGATACTGTTTCTCCCAAATCCAAATAATCATCACACATAAATATCAAAAACATACCCTTGTGGTTCTGTTATTATATCAAATCATTGTGTGATGAATACAACAAGTTAGATTATAGAGGAGGGATGCGCGCTCAGGGAGGAAAGTTTGTAAGGATTGGAAAAAAGACTGCATAAGACGAAGATAAATAATGGTTAAACCTATTAACAATGTCATTAACAAAGGAGAGGAAAAAGGAAATTTAGAAAAAAACAGTATCTGTCATATTTGTGAGGAAAAATGAGGGAGAGGTCCCAAATGTTAGGATCATTTCTCATTCTAATCACAAGCTCCAACTTTATTTCCTGTTCTTTCTTCACAACAACGCTCACATATGACAGACATCCTATATAAATTGGAACTTTTCAAAGAATCTGGAGATATTCTGCATCCTTAACACAGATCAAAAAATACATCTTATTATAAAAACAATTCATACATCCCCTATACCCATATCAGGATTCTTGACACATACAAGTTTAGGCAAGTCCATTATCTAACTTCGCATCCAAATATTTAAAAAACCTTACCGAATCTTGAATCACATTTCTAAATCAAGAAGAGGATTGATCTCTTATCACAAAAGGAATATATCCGTATGACTACATGCGATTATTTGGAACTTAAAGAACACAATTCCTTCAAGGGAAGTTCTATAGCAAGTTGATAAAACTATTTCGCATAGAGATTAACACAAGCTAAAAAGGTTTGGAGAAGTTTAATATAAAGATCTTGGAGAATATCATGATTTGTATCTTTAAAACTGAATGTTTGGTATTGGCTGAATGTTTTGAAACTTAACCAGTTGTATTAATAACATTTTCTTATGGGATTGACCCCGCTCACTGTTACAACAGCCCCGGGTTTGGCTTGGATGCTATGTTTAAAATGACCAAAACAGAAATTTGGAATTAATCGTGATGAATGGATATGCTTTTAATGATTCGAGAAGGCTATGTAGAGAAAGGAGGAAATACTCAAGTATGTTCCAAGAGAATGCAAGCAAATAATATCTTCCTGATTATAATAAGAAATGAGGACAACTTACCTGATGTATTATGATGCAACCAATTAATTGTATGGGTGGGCTATGTGCTCAATCTTACCTTTATGTTAAAACTTAAGTGGGTAAAGAAAAAACATAAGAAAAAGTTTAGTTTTTACAAGTCATTGTTGTCTTCCTCTCAAAAAGAATTGGTTGAAGCTGAGTTGGAATTATTTGAGTTGATTTATTTAAAATATCCAGAAGAACTCATCACAAACATAAAGGACCTACCTCTGCCCCTGATTTAAAGAAAGTCCCAAGCAAGAATGGTTAAGTGATTACCAACAGTCATTTAATATTAAAAGGGCTAAATCCTACAGAAAAAACTACTTACCTCCATTAAATGATAAAGAAAGTTATGTTTTTGCATCAAAGGAACTTGAGACATTTTATCTGCTGGTGGAGTGAGGAAAATCATAGGATTTTTTGAAATTTAAACAAAGTCATTTGTTAAAGAAGTAGTTGATTTTTCATACAAAAAGCGAGAAAGAAGCCCAAAAACATATATTTTTGGAAGGATTTATAAATTAATGAATATGCTGTATTTGGAAGACTGGAAAAATTGTAGGAATCCGACAAAACACAAACTTGCATTACAATCTTTGGAAAGGGCTTCCAAGTTAATTAATAGACCAAGGTTTTGGGTGAGCAGAGTGGTTTTCAATGAGAATACTTTTTGCTATTCATTGAAAAAAGAGAGTATTGAAATGGATAAACCCTATTTATATAGGAACACAATTCTGACTTGTAGAAGTCGTTAATGTATGACTATTACTATAATAATTTAAAATCAAAGTTTAAGGCATAATCGTGTATGTCATTGTTATATATGGATACAGATAGTTTTATATTTTAAATTAAGACAACGTTGATTGTATATGAGGATATGATTTGATAATATTGAATATATTGATGCAAGTAATTATAAGCAGGTGATCGTGTGTTTCATCAAAGAATTAAAAGGTTATTGTTTAAGTTTAAAGATGAATGGAGTGGGTAAAGGTCGATTGATGGAATTTTATAGGATTTGAGATCAAAGTCTTATGCTTTTCACTTGTCATTATATATTAACATTGAAAAGCGTGTGTAAGAGCCTAAAGGGAATAAAGAAAACTATAATCAAGGAAACAATCAACTTTTAAACTTATTACAACTGTTTAACCTTAAAGAAGGCAAGAGTACAGAAAAATGAATACAATAGAAGTTAACTAAACATCAATTATATACAGAAGAGATAAATTAAGAAAGCATCGGAGCCTTTTGATGATGAAAAGAATATATTTTTAGGAGAATGGAATTCAATTGTCTTCCCTTAATGGCTTATAAGTATCCATGTGTTAAGTATTGGTTGGGATTTTTAACAGGCTACCGCCATTTTACTTGATTTATAACATGATGAACCAAGCAATAACCAAAACCAAAGAGTGGAGATGTAATCAGCCTTGGTATTTAAATGAAAAAACTATAAAGAATGTGAGAAATATCAATATAAGTCTGTATTGAAGGAATAACTGGGGTAAAAGTATATAAAACAAATAAGCCGATAAAATGTAATTACAAATAAGTTGGAGGATGTAAACAAAAAAAAAATCCTGAATTGGACTGAAACTTTGATGGTTATCAATTTGAACAATGGAAAAACAATTTACCTCAATCTCAAAATGATATTGTGGCTCAGAAGAGTGGTTCAAATAAGAGCATTAAGAGAAGCTTTATCATTTCATTTCTGCTCAACAAAGACATTTCATTACCCAGAACCAAGTTCCAGTTTTCTCTTTGAATATACTCATGGAAATGAATGTTATAGAAAATTAAGTATTCCCTGAAGTAGACATGGACAATATTCGTTGGTTCGCTCTTGAGTATAATGAAAATATGAAAGGACTGTGATTTATGTGGGGGAAGTGCCTTTAATCAGTAAGTTCTCAATTCTTTCAGTCTCAATTTTACATTGCTGTATTGGGAGGGAAATGAGTCTCAATTTTTACATTGCTTGTATGGGGAGGGAAGGGATAGTTGGGGAGAAAATCAGTTCTCCTATTTTGGGTTGTGTGGGCTGAGTCAGAAAGTTTTTCCCTTTTTTCCCCATTCATTTGAATGGGTGTCCGGAGAAACCCCATTTATACATTTACTCATAAGGAATGAGCACAAACAGTTATTATCCAAGCTGAATTGAAGCCCAACGGCTTACCTAGTTTCACCATTGTTGGCACTTTGTCAAAACTGGACAGAACCTTTTTATTTGTTTCCGAGTTTTTAAACAGCTGTGGTCCATTAGTGAGAGTTATTTGGGCTGGTGAAAGACATGATGGCGTTGAGTTTAGAGACAATGAACTGTTATTTTTTTGTTCAGCAATATAAGGCTGCCAAGGCAGTACTAATGGCTACAGGGGTTACCAATCCTGATGAGGTCACCACTTAAATTGCAGCGAGACTCGACTGATAGTGTAGGAATTTGGAATTTTGCCAAGGAGCTAGCTATCAGTAGCTCACCTATGTTCAACAGAGATACCCATGGGCGGACAATCCGCTGCCTGGGATCTTTAGTCAAACAAATTTATCATGCAGCAGATGGGGACATCCAGTTAACGCTATTTCCCGGGGACTGCACACATTGATGAATCGCTCTGCAAGTGAAACACTAGAATTGACAGTTTATTACTGGACTGAAGATTTGAACCCATTGCCAGAAAGAAAGCTCTGAGGTGTGTGTGTGTGTGTGTGTCTGTGTGTGTGTGTGGTCTGTGTTGTGTGTTGAATGGTGTGTTGTGAATGTGTTGTGTGTGTGTGCATACCCCTAGAGTCTAGAAAATCCTTGCTAGCCCAGACAATTAACTAATATTTCCTGAATATCACCCAAATTTAAATAAGTGTGCATATATAAGGACTTCTTATGTTGAGTTTAATGAAATTTTTTGAATTTTTTTTTTTTAATATCATGTTGAGATATTTGCAGATCATACAAATCATTAAGCGATTGTTTAATACACCATATGAATAAACAAAATATTGTTTTGCTATTGCATGCTGTCAACAAGAATGACAGAACCATTCCCCGCCTACCAAATGTTCGGCGATACCAAAGCTCTCCTCTGACCAATTAATTTTTTAAAGTAGTATTTTCATCTTCGCTTCATTTGTGAAGTAAAACTTCTATTCTTGCTAACTGCCCCATAAAGTAAGTTATTTGGTGGGATGCGTTTCATATGATGCAAGGGTAAAATCGGTTCCCCTAGCAGATGTGAATTCGATCGTCGTCTTCATCAGACAAGTTGCACTTTGGTTTAGATAATGTGTTGTGTTTTATCCTCCCCTGCCATCATTCTGCAGAATTAAGCAGTTACTCACATTTCGCTAGGTTTTTGCCATCCATTGGTGCGCCACAACATTAATTGCCCAATCCAGATAGGCACGGTTCTCGCTCTGACCTGAATACAACGTTTTGGATGTTGGTGCTAATAAATTACTGAGCAAAGCTGTCCAATTCTATGCAGTAATCGAAAAATGGTACGCTCTCAGTAGAACTGCATGTGACGATCATTTCATCAATCTTGACAAGGTAACTGCCTGTTGTCCTTTCATGCTCCTTGGTCTTGACTAGGGCTGAATTGTAAAGTGGTATCACACTACTGTACCAATAGTCTGCCTATCCTGGGTTTGATAATCCCCGACACGACCTCATTTAATACTATAGATTGCTGTTTTGGCAGGCAGGCGTGCCACCCAGAATTTGCCGTCCCTGTAACCTGATCCCATTTATCACTTTCTTCTGCGAGCATCGTTGTCGTAGACGTGCCAAATCATAGTCCGTGGACATTAGGGCCTGGTTCTTCCTATCTGCAAGCCTCATGATTGGTTCCGCGACTTTTACAAGACTCCCACGCTTTGTGTGATTTTCATGAGAATAATAGTAGCTGCGGTTATATTTGCTCGCGCACCCTGAAATAAATTACAAATTCGCTACCATCAAATCACCCTTCGAGTGAAAGACCTAGCTGGGTATATGGAAAACACTTTGGCCAAAAATCCATACACAGAAGTGGGGATTAATTTGTGGGCCAATTAAAAATAATAGTAGCTTAGTCAGTAGTTGTGGTAGTAGTTGTATTAGTTAGTAGAGTAGTAGTAGTAGTAGTACTAGGTATCATGTTGCAGCAGCAGTGAATTGGTTGTGTGCTTACCTGGATTAAATGTAATTCATATGTATATTATGTCTTACTGCTTGTGTCATTTTATAACTCAACATATTGGGTGCTGGCAGGATTAGGTCTAGACTAGATGGTATGTTCTGCACCGTCACTCTGGAAATTTATCTAGCAGGTTTAAAATCTTGTTCCAGCATATACAAACTGCTATCACTGGGTGTTTCACACGGCATGCGGCAATACCATCTCCATCAATGGTGTGCCATCTCTCAGTATGGGATGTTAAATCGGGGTCCTCATTGCCAGCATTGAAGTTGGTGGAGCATGAAAGATGCCATGGTGATCTCGTAAAAAAGTACGTGAGCTATACTGGACCACCCTGACCAAATTACAACATTATTGCCCCTAACCTACAGGGGGCATTGCATTAGTGATAGCACCAGGTAGTACCCCCAGAAAAAGTGGATGCTACCTGAAAATATGTGCTGTATACATAAAGAAGAAGAAGAAAAACAACCATAGTGTTTATATAATTGCTTGTTCTGCTTTCCTTGGATGCAATGCTTTTATTGCTTTTTAAAATGCGTTTCCTAGATCCAAAGTGTACAAGTATAGTTGCAGTCGCTGGCGTGCCATCGCCAATCCTCATGCTATCCCACCTAAAGCAAGTTGAAAGATTGGAAAAAGCTTTCCACCAGGGAATGATCCAATATCTGATTTTGGTTTTAAACAATATGTTTTGACCCATTAGTGACCACAAGTCTCCACCCCCTGGGGCTGATGAACCAGGGTAAATAAAAAAACTCTTCACTATTCATGTCCCCCCCCCCCTCGCCCCCAATGTTGATTGCATAAACAAGGTGACTTATGCTATTAAAAAATTGGAAGAGTTCGTGCCCATAATTGCATTATTTGGTATTTGACTTTGACCCTGCCACAGGGCCAAATAACGATGCTACTCTCACACCTTTCGTGCTCCATGTGGTGATCATAAACTACCAAGTATGGTTGAATTTCTCGCACAAACTTTTAAGACCGATGCATGACGGACAGACGCAAGGGACAGACAAGATGGGAACCATTTACCATTCTCTCCCTTATTTTGTCCCCTCTCCCCTCCAACAGGTCGGAGACGGGAGACATTAAAAATGAGCTCCGTCGGGACCAACTGATCATTCTGTCCATAACCTATCATGCTGTTCACTGCTAGACTATTCTATCAAATTAATTGCTCCCATAGTATTCGGTTATTGATATAACGTGAGTGGTCAGCTCTGCTGCCAATGACGTGCCTCTTATTCAGCCGGAAATGTATGGCTCTACTTATTTTGGATGCAGCAATAGCCGTAAAGATCCTGGGACGGTGGACATGTTGACCTGTTATTGCATACCCTTAGTCTTCACAATGTTCACTGGAAGATTTGGCTATTATTGTACTTATGTGCTCAGCCATCAAAGAATAATATCAAAAATCGAGATTAGTCATTTGGTTATCCAGCAAGCAAGCTATGAGATATTCCAATCTTCTTTTGCTGCTGCATTCGATATTAAATATGGAACTACATTTACATCCGATAAACTTTGAAAGTGCAGAATTATGTCCCAGATGCGGCACTGCCATTCAGTGTGATTCCTCAGAGTGATTGATGATTAGTGAAAATTTCTGTGATTCATGTGGGTAACGTGCAGAGAACGGGTTTCAATGTGGTGCGCATTATGAATTATCGCCAAGATTCCAGAGTCGCACAATTTTGGTTAATTGTTCCACTTCGTTTATTCACATATCTGGTAGATTTCTTGGCAGAAGAGTTACTTCTTAAAAGGTTTTATCCGCACACTATTGACCCTCGATTCTGTTTTAATCAGTGATTTGTCACGAAATGACGTGAATCAGGCCCAGATATGATTGGGACTTGCAGGTCAACCTCGCAGTGAACTGTGGGAGGCCGCGAGCATGTTTGTGATTATATGTTTGTTGCGTGGCTTCATGTTTACTCTTCTGGATATACTTTATTTTAAGTGTTTATCATTTGCATTCTTGGACCATTTTCTCATTTTGGTTATTCTGACTGCACTTGGATATCTATATTCTGACTCACTTTGGAACCTTTCATGCTAGATGGCACCGGGCTAATGCTTATTGGCACGTCAAGCAAATGCAGCTTCTCTAATTAAAGTGGTTGATAAGAAATGGCTGGCCAGGACTGGTGGCTGCATACCATGTAGGATCCCTTTAACTTTAATTTCGGTCTTCACACGCGACACAGCAGTTTAAAAATCTAATGATATTGTTTCAATTTATGACGTTATCCGTTAAAAAAAAGTTATTGTTTAAGCATAGAAACAACTCCCAGAGGACATCGCAAAGTTTAATCTCCACATGAATAATACATTGCAGATAATCTCGCCACGTTGGCTGCTCGTCTATGATCCGTATGTGGTACGATCGTTCGCGGACTGCGAAATGTTATAATCTCATTTTGAAATCGTCGTTTTTCACGCAGATTTTGCTTTGATTCACTGTAGAGCACCTCGCAAACTCCACAAATATAGGCACAGTATCTGGCAGACACTATGGATAGGCAGTTCTCTCTGGGGATAGGGCGTGAGGTCTAGCACTGATGCATTAATATAATAGCTCAATGAGACTAGTTAAGTTTTTGGGCACATTCTTAATCTTTTGTTCACTCAATGAATTTCTCCAAACAGGAAACAAGATAAGTTATATGCTTTGGAAATTTCACATTTTCTTGTGCTGAGATATGGAGGATGGGGAACATAAGTTTGCTTGCTTAAAGTAAATAGGTATATCGGCTTAGTTATAAGACTCGTTATTCTCTTTAAATTATCAGATTTCACTCCAGATTTCACACTTTCCCGGATGATATCTGACTCAAACCTCAATAATATTTTGATGATATATTTAATTAGTCTGTGAAAGTAGATCGTACAAAATTGCATCATATAATGCATGGAATCGCTCCAAGCTCCTAATTTGAAAACTATAGTACTCACAAAGTGATGTATACAAAGATTTGTCGCATGATGAACAGTTCATTCGATAATAATGTGTGAGGAAAGTGAAGAAAACAAAACTTTCTTGTTTAATCATTGTGGGCTGTTCCAAATCAAGTCATGATGTATAGGCAAAAACATGACACGCTTCAGACTCAAGCAGGATACAGACAGAGATGCCTTAAGACCCCAAAGTAGCGAGGTGGCGAGGATGCACTGATAAGCATATAATAAATAAGGCTGTTAGATTATTCATCAAAAGGGGTGTTTTTAATTAACCAAACACCCAATTTTCTAGTCATGCACTTCTTGGAGTTCTCTTAGTATGCATTGCAAAGTTTCAGGCTGCTAGATTTTATGGTTTTGGAGTTATGGAGGACACACACACACACACACACACAGCACACACATCACACACACACGCCATTATTATTGGTTTTGAGAGATTATGCAAACGTTGTTCCCTAGTTGTCGTCTCACTCTCTTCATTACTTCAGGTATACAGTGCATCATAGCGTTGAGTTGGTGACACGCACACGAAGCCGAGCATCTCTCAGAACAGGACAAATGCAAAGAAAAGGTGAGTTGTGAAGACTGGTGTGCACGCAGTTGATTCATTATTTCCGACACATTATTCTGCTTGAGGTCACAGAGGAAATACCTTTTCATTCTACTTTTTGCGTTTGTGCTGCTTCTCAATAAGCATTTCTTGTTCTCATTCTACACTGCCAGAGCAGTGAGGATTATATGTTTGTTCTGGCTCGTTTTACATTTTGGATTACTTATCACTCATTTTACAGTGTTTTGTCATTTGGCATTCTGGACATTTTTCACTTTGAATTCTGACTCTCACTTGGAATCTTTTACTAAAAGGAAAGTGTCCATTCCGATGTGTGTGGTTCGATATCCGTCCTTCACGCTTTTATTCTTAAGAGTTATTGCTGTCATAGTAATAATAAAAATGGTTTAATTGGAAGATATAATTGATTTACTTGAACAAATTTGCAACACCGCTTATTCACAAGGATGTCTGTTTTAAAAGCCATCTTTTCTCTACTGATGGAGAAGCAGAAGCGGGATTTGGAGCTTCATGTAGCAGTTCCAACTGTACATTTTTTATTATTTTGCGCAGTGGTGGAGTGAGGGTTATACAGTGGAGTGAGTGAGGTTATAGTAGAGGAGACCTGGGGCAAAGGTCATACTAGTTGCACCATAAGTGGTCAGAGCGGCGAGGAGGGAGGTGGGGTCAGGGGAGGGGGACAGTGAGCCTGGTAGTCTGGGAGAGTGCTATAAGCCTCTGCATTCCCTGAAATTTGAGTGGTTTCGGTGCCTCTGGTGAGACTTGAGCAGCTAAAAATACATTGTTCCATCCCGAAATTGCCTTAACAATATTAACATCAGTGAAAAGATGTGCTCAATAACACTCAAAATTTCGCAAGACATTAGATTGAAGAAATTTTAACATAGCACCAAATTTACCAACTTGCAATTTCTCTCCACCCCGCATGCTGTGGTTCAAGGATTCTTAACACATTAACAGACATTCAAAATATAAAATGGAGTTCTGAAGTTTCACTCTAGCACTTACACAAGTATTGCACATTGTATTGTAATTTTTACTACAACAAATTCCGCATTAAAAATTATTTTGGGGGTATTATTCTGCGTCCTCTCAAATTATGAAGAACAACCGACAATAATTGAAAACAAAATCGAGCGGCAGCACAGACTTATCCGGATGCTTACTTAGCTTTTGAACCAGATCATCGGAGAGCAAGGGAAGCAACACGAGGTGGAAACCGGAACAAGCCGTTTCTGAAGGTCTGATATTTATCTTTGTGATTCATAAATGTTGAAATCACTTATGCATATCAATAAATGTAGATTTATTTTTGCTAAATTATCTTTGAATGTTTATTAGTTTTTCATTTGAATGGAAAAGTTAAGGCAT
This sequence comes from Eptatretus atami, assembly GCA_035128595.1. Lineage (NCBI taxonomy): Eukaryota > Metazoa > Chordata > Myxini > Myxiniformes > Myxinidae > Eptatretus > Eptatretus atami. Next base: position 57,232,115 of record CM068967.1, read on the forward strand.
TCTGACAAATATAGTTTTTTTTATTAGTTCTTTTGCATTTTTGTGAACAGTTAATATTGAAAAGTTTTAAAGTGTTTTTTCTTCTGACTAAGAATATAGGTCAAGATACATGTATGTTCTCACACGATTCAATTTTTCTGTATTCTTAAAAACATTAAACCTTATTGTTATCTATTAAACAAAATATAAATCAATAATTTGGGAATACATCTTAATTTAATTGGAAAATTAAAGGTCTTTGTGTTTAAAAAAAATTCTGTAATATTGTACTTTTGAGACTCTCTAATAATTATTTTGAGCAGGATATAAATGAGTTCGAACAGGCGAGAGAAAATATTTGTGATATTAAAACTAGAATTACTGCTTTATATAAATCTTTTGATTTAATTTGAGAGTGTTTATTTTATGTAATCTTTGATTAAATTCCAATATTTATTTTCATGAAATGTTTAAATGTTTTTTTTTTGTGTTAAGACGTTTTCACTTACAGCTTGTTTCTCCATATGTTAAGACGTTCACCTGTCATGGTTTTCCCTTGCAGCTTGTTTGAGTGTCTAATTTATTGCCTCATTTCGTCGTTATTGAAAGTCATAAACATTCTACTGAAAACTAAAGCTGCTGAAACTCATTGTAAAATAAATAATCCTGTATCAAATGTGTGCTGTATGTTTGACATTTGCAATGCAAACAGTAAATCATTACTCCACAAAACATCGAAAAAATGTCTGATCTGCTGGTGATTCAGAGCCCTGGAATTAAACAAACCAGTTGTTTTTCTTTATTCCGAATGATAATCTGCGATGATAGTTCTCATTGAGAATTTAATTACAATATATGTTCCATTGATTGTTCTGTTGTATTTATAATTGATTTAAAATTAAATTCTGGTTTATGGAGAACTAAACAACCCCCTCTCTCTTCTAACCACGTACCAACCCCTTGTCTTATCAATTTAATCAATAGGTAAGGCGAGCCTCTGCAGTCCTTTCTAGAATTGCTGAGCAGCACATTGGATTTCATAATGGGTAAGGAAGAACATCTGCACATGGACCATTGGCGAGACTCACACTGGGCAATGGAAAATGAGCTTTTTGTACATATTTCCTCAGACAGGAATACTTATTTCACCACCACACGATGATGTGATTTTCAGAAATTACTCCAGCACATTTTCGCTCAGGATGGAAAGTCACCGAGTTTTCTTCTTTAGTATAGAGATGTGAATAAAGATTTGTTGATCACTTACAAAAAATTTATGCCTGGTGTTGGCTTAATGGTTAGGGTGGCAGGCTTGGGATCTTAAGTCGTGAGTTCAAATCCTGTTTGCTCTTGAATTAATACTAGGTGGGGTTGACACAGCCTCGTCTTTCTTCTGAGGTTGGCAAAATGAGTACGAGCTTGTCTGGGATGATTGAGCCATTTGAGTATCCTGTGTTGGAGTGGTGCCTGTCCAGGATTGTGCTCAATAGCTCAGGATGTCTGGATGCTTGTCCAGGACTGATGTCCAGGACTCAGGATGTCCAGGACTGGCTCAATGTCCAGGACTGCTTTGGCAGCACCGACGCCTCTCTACAGTAGTAAGGTCAATAGTAGAGGACTAATTGGGTTTCTGAGGCAGCCATTCAATGAATGGGGGAAAGGGGAAAACTTCTGACTTAAGCCCAAAAGCCCAAAATAGGAGACTGATTTCCTCCCCCTCCCATACAAGCAAATGTAAAATTGAGACTGATTTTCTCCCCTCCCATACAAGCAAATGCAAAATAGGGGACGACTCAATCCCAAAGCCCAAATAGTGGATATAAGTTAAATAAGGTATTATAAGTTTCATGGACAATAAAGAAGCCTCATATTTTTTGTTGCGTCAAGTTGTAGTGGGTATGGGAATGAAGATGTGTGGTCGCTTGTTGTGAATTAAAACTAAGGAATTGTGCTTCTCATCTGTTATTAATATGAGATAAATTTCTTTGTATTGACATTTATTAATTATTTTCATGTTCATCAACTGGTCTAAAATGGCTGATCGTTCATTAAACAATTGTTATTTCCAGCTTCTTACTACCTAACAGCAATAACAGTCTATTAACTTCTTGTGGATGGGTCATTTGGAAGAAAACTAACACCTGAACCAAGGCTAATTAAAGCTGAATAATGTTTCTCCTTCTCATTCTTCCTACTTTACCAGATAGACTAACCTTATAATTAGAGAGTCAGCAGATCAATATATACTATATATCCTTATTTTTCATATCCAATGGTTTCAAAATACTTTGATTCACCCCTCACAGTTGAACCTTGTTTTCCATCTTTTGTGGAAGAAACATTAATCTCAGAGTTAGTTTAACAGGGGTTAGCAGAACTCAAGAACCTTAATTCATCATTAAATATCAATCCTTTTCTTGAACACAAGATTGAATATTGCTGGTTGTTCTGTTGGAATGAGACCTGCTTATGGTTTTTGAATCTGTTGAATATTCATTGTTTTGAAGAGCCTTCACAATATAATCAGGGGTTGATTAATCTCTTCCAGTTGTTGAAATATATCTTCATCATCATATTCTAATCTCCTATATGCTCTAATTCTTCCTCCATTATTTGACTGAAATATTTTAACATTTGAAGTTTTTTAGGAGTATATTTCTTTTGTGGGAATTGTGGAAGCATCTATATTTTTTTCTTGGGAAGTTTTTTAAAAGTGGTTTAAAAAATTTCTCTTGTTTTCTTACAAATACTTCTTCACTCCGTTAGTTTCTGTCTGCGTTCTTCTTTTTTGTCTTCCTGTTGTTTTACAACTTTTGAAACCAACTTTTTATGTTCGTTAAATCTTCTTGCTCTTCTTTTACATCCATTTATTTATTGGAAAATATAACTTAATGAATTGTAAAGATAACAGGGAAAATTTTCCTTTTCTCATCATTAAAGTAGATGTGTTTCAAATAAATCTTTTCTTTAAATATTTCATCAAATTCTTTATAAACATTAATACGAGTTGTAATTTCATCTTCACAAATAATTGTATCTCTGCTTTCCATACGTTTGCGTTGAGTTTCTTCATCACATCAAAACCGAATGATAAAATCTTTTCCCATTACCACTCAGATGTTTAATAATTTGTCTCATTCCTTCTGGATTAGTTTCTAATATCAAGACCACCAGATTTTAGTTTCTTAACTCACTCTTACAAGTGAATATTTTGTTGTTTACCAAGAGAAACTCCTCAAATATTTGATCTTCATTCCTCAATCATATGTTCCTCCACTAAAATATAGTAATAGTCTTCACCTTCTACTTCTCCAGGTCTTATTGCCCGAGTTGTTGTTGATACAAATCGAACTACATGGTGCTTTTTAAGCAATTTACATATTCTCATTTGTACTATACAAGAACTTGATTTATGAAGTTTTTCCAGAAGCGATTTACCCACAAGATTTATAATAATTGTTGTCATTTATATATTCTTAATTGTTTATAAAATAAAAATAATCCTTAATATTCATCTTGTTTCACAAAATATATTTATATTTTTCAGTCGATGTGCTTCATATAATCCCCAATTCTTTTTACTACATAATTAGAACAATTGTCTCTTCAAAAATTGTTTATATCTATTGAATTTAACTTGAATAAAATAAAAGTATTAGCATTGTTTCTTATTTGAGCGACGAGGGAGTTGAAAGTATGATTGACTAAGATAAATACAATTACAAAGAGAATGTCTCCCTTCTTTTTTGTAGCTAGCTTCCAATACCGTTTGGTTTCTCTCATTAACACAATCATCAAAGATAACGAGGTTCTTTTTTGATTTATCCAAATCTCGGGGAGAAGGTACATCATCCGTATTTTCACTAAGAATACAAGTTATCGGTTTTGATTTCTTTTTAGATCTCTGTGTATCACAAAATAGTATTATATCTTCAATGGTGTAATCATTTCGTTTGTTTTGAGGTTTAAATAAACCGATTATATCTTCTTTTTGAAGACCAGC